>JAJJWW010014320.1:0-46342 GCA_023531295.1 Papaver armeniacum | reverse complement strand
GAATCCATCCATTTACTAAGATTTCTCTAGATATTCTACAAAACCTTAAACAAACCCTATTTCTATAAATGTATGTGCATACAGCTCTAAATCGAAACCGCTGACAAGAGTTGACTTCTCTAAGTCGAAACTTGGTAAGAAATCAAAACCATCTAGGTTCAAGATTACTAAAGTTAAAACCAGCTTTTAATCAATTAGTGAATCAAGAAGAAATATATCAGATTCTAAACATCCTGTGTTAAGATTACAAAAGTTAGACCCGAGTTTCTAATTCAAAGAATCGAGAAGAAATATATCGATCCAAAACATCACAGTTAAGAATACTAAAGTTAGACTGCGTTTCTCATTCGGGTGCACCGAAATGAAATTTGCTCGACTTAACATCCCGAGTTCAAAGATTACTGTGAGTTAGAACGAGTTTTATTTGATGAACATCGATTGCAGGTTACTCCCAGTTTCTAACTCTAAGAACTCGTAATATCTAATCAAACATCACGGTATCAAAGATTGCTGAGTGAAAATGACAAGACTACCCTATCGAAATAAGTAAAGTAATATTACAGATTAATAAGGTTACCATATTACTCTTTATCTGATATAAGTAAAATAAATAGTACAAACAATGAAAATGACCATATTACTCTTACTGAAATTAGTGCAATAAATATCATGGAGATAGTGAAAATGATTAGATCATTCTTATCTAAAATAAGTGAATTAAATATTATAGCGATGAAAATGACCATATTACTTTACTAGTAATAAGTGCACTAAATATCACATGCATAAAGGAAATGACCATATTACCTATACTAGAATTAAGGCAATAAATATCATGAGATAGTGAAAATGACCATACTACCCTTATTCTAAATAAGTGAAATAAATATTACAGTTATGAAAATGACCATATTACTCCTTACTAGAAATAAGTGCAATAAATATCACATGACATAGTGAAAATGATCATATTACCCTTACTAGAATTAGTACAATAAATATCATGGAGACAGTTAAAATGACCATACTAACCTTATCTGAAATAAGTAAAGTAAATATTATGATCGTGAAATGACTATTTCTTTACCATATACCGAAGTAAGTGCAATAAATATTTTGAGGACCTAAAAACCACTGGAACCACCCTTATCGGATATGAGTAAAGTAATTATTACAAATCTGCTAAAAATGGCCATTTACCCTGGGGAAATAAGTGCACTAAATGTTATAGGAGATCGTTAAATGACTAAACTAATTTGTTAAATAAGTACAATAAATATCAATCGATTTTGAGTTATCATACTACCCTTCTCAAATAAGTGCAATAAATATTATGACCGAAATCAACCACCTTTTTGATATGAGTAAAGTAAGTAATGAAATGACCATTTACGCCAGGAAATAAATGCAATAAATGTTGTGGATATTGTGAAAATGCCATACTACACTTATGAAATAAGTAAAGTAAATAATCATCGTGACGAAAACAAAAATTACCCTTACTAAAATTGTCTTGATAAATAGCAGAGACAAGAAAATGACCCGACTGTCCCTTACCAATAAATTATAAATATTATAGACCGTGAAAATGACCATTTTACCCTTATATCTATCTCCATTACATTTATTAACCTTATTTCATGTAAGGGTAAAATGGTCATTTTCACTTTACTATAATATTTACTTGACTTATTTCCTATAAGGATAGTCTGGTCATTATGATGATCTCCCAATGTTTAATGCACTAATTTCCAGTAAGGTAATGTGGTCATTTTCACAAATTAACTATTTACGTTACTTATTTCCCTATAAGGGTAGTTTGGTCATTTTCACGGTCTATAATATTTATCGCATATGTTTCAATAAGGGTAAAGTGTCATTTTCATAGTCTCAATATTTACTTTACTTATTTTTGATAAGAGTAGTTTGGTAACTTCAAAGTATCCATGATATTTATTGCACTTATTTCATGAAGGGTAATATGGTCATTTTCAAAGATGTAATATTTACTTTACTTATTTTTGATAAGGGTAGTTTGTCATTTTTATAAGATCCATGATATTTATTGTATTTATTTAATATGGTCATTTTCACAATTGTAATATTTACTTTACTTATTATTTATATGGTAGTCTCGTCATTTTCATAGTCTCCAAAATATTTATTAATTTTATTTCAGTATGATGTGATGGTCATTTTTACTTTCTATAATATCTACTTTACTTATTTCCTATAAGGATAGTCCTAATATTTTGATCCTCCATAATATTTATTACACTAATTTCCATTAATGGTAATATGATCATTTTCATAGTTTGTAATATTTACTTTACTTATTTCCGATAAGGGTAGTTTAGTCATTTGCATACTTATTACATTTATTAACCTTATTTCTAGTATGGGTAAAATGGTCATTTTCACATACTATAATATTTACTCGACTTATTTTTGATAAGGCGGTTTGGTCATTTTTTAGTCTGATGTTTATTGTATTAATTTCTAATGGTAATATGGTCATTTTCATGATGGAAATATTAACTTTACTTATTTTTAATAAGGGTAGTCGTCATTTTCACACTCTAAATAATATTTATCGCACTAATTTCCAAATAAGGGTAATATGGTCATTTTTCATGATGTGAAATATTTACTTTACTTATTTCCAATAAGGGTAGTCTCGTCATTTTCCTGCCTCCATAATATTTATTGCATATGTTTCCAATAAGGGTAAAGTGGTCATTTTCATAATTGTAATATTTACTTTACTTATTTTTGATAAGGGTAGTTTGGTAATTTTCATAGTCTCCATGATATTTATTGCACTTATTTTAGTGGTAATATTGTCATTTTCTCATCGTAATATTTACTTTACTTATTTTGATAAGGGTAGTTTGGTCATTTCATTGTCTCCATGATATTTTATCGATTTATTTACGGTAAGGGTAATATGGTCATTTTCAAATTTATAATATTTTACTTCATTTATATATGATATGGGTAGTCCGGTCATTTTCATAGTCTCCTAATATTTATTACACTTATTTCCTATAGGTAAAATAGTCATTTCCATAGATGTAATATTTACCTTACTTATTTTATATGGGTAGTTTGGTCATTTTCATAGTCTCTATGATATTTATCAGACTTATTTCGTGTAAGTGTAATATAGTCCTTTCATAAATAAATGATATTTATCAGACTTATTTCTAAGTAAGGTAATATGGTCATTTTCACAAAGAAGGGTAATATAGTCTTTTTCAAATGTGTAATATTTCCTTTGATTATTCATATGGGTAGTTTGGTCATTTCTATGATCTCCATTATTTCTAATAGTGGTAAGATGGTCATTTTCACTTTTCCCAGTAATATTTTCTTTACTTATTTTTTATAAGGGTTGTATGGTTATTTTCATAGTCAGAATATTTACTTTACTTATTTCCGATATGGGTAGTCTCAGTCATTTTTTAGTTTCAAATATTTATCGCACTAATTTCATTAAGGGTAATATGGTCATTTTCACAGATGTATTATTTACTTCACTTATTTCCCGATAAGTAGTGATCCGTAGTCATTTTCACATGCATAATATTTTGTTGCACTTTTTTCCATTAAGGGTAATATGGTCATTTTAATAATGCATATTTACTTTACTTATTTCCTAAGATAGGTAACATTTTTACAATCTTAATTTTTATTGCAGTTTATTCTGATAAAGGGTGTCTCCAGAATTTTCACCGTCTTCTAAGAAGCGAGATATGTCAAAGTCAAATTTCTATAAAGTCATGACTTGTCGACTTGGTCTTGATCATGTTTTTCTAATATTAAGAAAATTAAAAAGAAAAAGAAAAAATATATTTTGATTTATAGAAATGAAATATAATTGTTAGTTTGTACAAATGTGGGAAAATTAGTGACAATTATAATTCAAAGTGTTATAATTTTGGGGTTGTTTTAGATGTTTGTGAAATATTTGGGTGGAATCATCACTTTGATTTATAATTGTGATTGTCCCCAAAATTGTCAACAAATATTATTGGACTAATAAAAGAATTTAATATTCCTAATTATTATCACGAATACAAAATTTAATAACAGTTATAACTGTTGCAGGACTTATCACGGTGTGAATTCGTGATCTAAAAATAAACATCGTGACAGCCTTTGTTACAAAATCCTGGTTTTGGTGTAGTGGTACTAGGATCGGTTTCCCACATATATATGGTATCTAACTTGAATGTGTTGCGCATGTTCATAGGATCGGTTTCCTTTGCCTAAAACGTGTTGCACATGTCCATAGATCGTTCCTTTTCGCTAAAACATGTTGCACCTCATACAAGGATCGATTCCCCTTTGTGATGTTTTGCACCTCTTACTAGACTTCCCCTTTACCCGTAGGCGGTCTTACAAAATCACAAACCTCGATCATACCATCTCATGATTACTTAAGATCGGGTTTCACTAATAAAAGTCATACAAATGCATAACTCAAAGCCTTTGTGAATAGTTTTACCAAGAACAAAAACAAGTCATGAGCGGTTATACTAATCACACATATTGGTTGTTCACAAGATATGCAATGAATAACAATACCAATAACAGCCTGATTTACTTTTCGATTCACAAAACAAGTTCATGAATTTACTTCTTAAAACACATGTAAAACATTATTTCCTAGATGAAATCCTCACCTCATACCCATACATAATCACAATAGCATTTAAACGATTATGTCGATGTCTTATCTACAAAGTTTAATGTTTAAGCAATAAACCTCTCTTATCTACTATGTCTAACTAGAGGTTCATGCTTCAGCTTTGTTTTCAATATGCACGACTTGAAAGATACGTTAGGGAATGAAACATTTCAAGTTTCAAATATCACCAACATCAAGTGAAGGATGATGTTGTCGTTGTAGCTTCTTACTTCTTCACTTCTTCAAGTCTTCTAATAATTGTAATGTCTCATATCATAATACTTTCAAGCTAACCTATACCGTTGACTCAGTACTAATCAAAGACTCTTTAAATGAGTTTTGATTCACTAAAATATGACAACCAAACTCAAATACCAACGCTTGGTGGTTCAACCGAGGTTATGCTCTAACAAGAACCATGACTAGTCAATGATTTCTAAACCACTATAAGTACAATTAAAGGTGGATGAATATGGCCATTTTCAGGTGAAGAAAATGTTAATAGTCGTCGAGGAGTTAAGAACGTTACTTAACTTGACGAATATTTGTTGGTCGTCACTTTAAAACCACTATAGTGAAATGTGACGACTAAAGTGACTCGATATGACCATTTCTGTGCTACCATATGTTATTAGTCGTCGTAACAAAACCATTATCATGCCGCACCATGACTAGTTGGAAATGTAATGAAAATAATACCATAATGACGTGTTCAAAATTCAAAATTTTACAAGTACAATCAATGATTTCATCCCAACGGCTAGATTTGAGCATTATCGTACAAATATACTATTGATGCTAGTGAAGATAACATATTCAATAGAAAATTGATGATCTATCTCCCATCCATATGGGTTACACTGCTTGTCCATTCACTTGGACTAATAGAAGATCTCGTGATGAGCACCTTACAGCAAAGACTTGATGAGGTCCAACTACCGATAACTAGCTCACTATGTTTCCCAACAATGCTATTTCAAACCTCGCTAGCTATTGGGTCGATCATAATCATATCCTCTTCAACACCAACC
Organism: Papaver armeniacum; assembly: GCA_023531295.1. Classification (NCBI taxonomy): domain Eukaryota; kingdom Viridiplantae; phylum Streptophyta; class Magnoliopsida; order Ranunculales; family Papaveraceae; genus Papaver; species Papaver armeniacum. The sequence goes on along the minus strand of JAJJWW010014320.1, from coordinate 40,618 downwards.
CTAATCGAATCGTCATGTACCTTCAAATTGTTCTATCCTGGCTTAACCATAAGGATTGCCATCAACGTCGAGGCCGGAACCAAAGTGACTTTTGTTCCTCCTCGCTATCTAATTTCCAAAAAGTTTGAAAGATGTCAAGATCAAAGTTGAACTCTTGGAATAAAGAACTCAATGGTAACATTAAAACTAAAATTGAATACTGTAAGCTAAGTTGATTGGATCACCAAGAATGTTTTCAACAACAATGAGAGGTGCGGCTATCAAAGAATCCAAACACAACATAAAACGTTGGTATGATATTTAGAAAGATTCTCAAAAACTAAAAGCGATATCAATCTATTAAATTTGGGGATAAAACACCAAGTACTTCCATGATTCAAATAAGTAAAAGAATAAGAATGAATAAGATTAATGATTTTCAAAATGATAAAGGTGATTAGATCACTAAGTGTTCTGAGGTAACCAAATGCTTTACATACCACTTTGAAATAATGGCTATTGCTGACCCTATCACCATTAACCCGACAATCATTAACCTTATACCTCCATCAATAACTTCTACTGAAAATGACCACCTTCTCTCGATACCCGATGCTTTAGAAATAAAAATGTCCTCTTCAAGATGGAGGCGACAAAGCTCCATGCCCAAATAGTTTTCCCCAATTTCTTCCAAGCCAATTGGAGCACCGTTGGAGAAGACATTGTAATATGGTTCAACATTCTTTATCTCTGATACATCCTAAAATAGATGAATTTCACATTTATTTCTCCCACTCCTAAACCGAATCCCCACAGCCCTCCCACTTCGGACTCATCTCTCTATGCAAAACCACCTATAAAATCATCTCAAAAACTCATTAGCTCAAGAACTAAAACCCTTCTACCAAAACTCATCTCCCATTTCAATATGCCTTCATTCATGGTATCGATATAACATTGCCATAGCTCATGAAATCATTTATTACATGAATTCCGTAAATGTAAAAAAGAACAACAAAGGTTTCATGGGCATCAAGATTGACATAGCCAAGGCATTTGACAGAGTAGATTGGACTTTCCTCATGGCTATCATGAAAAAATGGGGTTCAATGGTAGGTGGTGCAACCTCATTCACCAATGCATCTCCACCACCAACTGGATGTCCTAGTTAATGGAGCTCTGCTAAATTTTCAACCCTCCAGGGTCTAAGACAAGGGACCCATTATCCCCTTACCTTTTCCTTTTTGGATGGAAGCCCTCTCTAGAAATATTGTTAATGTCAAGAGCTTGGTCTAATTCATGGAACCCCAATATGCCATGGAGCTCCACCTATCACCACCTCCTCTTTGTAGATGATTCCATGGTCTTCTGCAAGTCAACATGCAGAATGCAAGATACTGGTGGAAATCTTCAACAATTTCAAAGAACTCTTCTAGTCAAATGATAAACTTCTTCAAATCTGGATTTTCTTCAAAGAAAAACACCGATCCCCGACATAGCAACCAGTATAAGAAACTTCATACGGTTTCAAAATATTGATACCAAAGATAAAGACATAAGATTCTCTATTCACCAATACAAGTAAGATTCGAGCCTTCAAACCCTCGCTTAAACAAGCTTAAGTTCAGGCTTGATGGATAGAAAAGTGAAAATCTCTCTCAAAATGGCATAGCCACAATGATTGCTAGTGTCACTTCCACTTCAAGCATCTATCATGAACTTCTTCAAGCTTCTTATAAGAGATGTCGAAATGGATAAACTTTAAAGAGACTATTTATTTATTTTTGGAAAAAAGACCTTGAGAAACCCAAGGGATTATACTTTGTTTTCCGGGGATCAGTCTGCAAACCAAAAGAGCTAGTGGGTCTTGGATTCTAAACATGGAATTCTTTAGAAGTGCTAATATGATTTCTAGAATAGCTAGGGAGACTAATAGATGAACCAGATTCTTTGTGGTCCACCACCATGAAAGCCATTCACTTCATGGAAAAACATGTTATCATAATGGACACCAAACCTAAAAGGATTGATTCTTGATCCTGGAAGGGAGGGAAAATGTTCGAAATACTACGTATGGAAAGTTGGTAATGGCCAGAACATTAGAATTTGGGAGGACAATGGATTTACAACAAGGAAGAAATTACATCAAAACCTCAAAATGTCCCGATGAACTTCTACGTGTCGCCACTAATTAATACTCAGGGAATGGCATATGAATATTATATCTCTGTGGTTTAACGAAGAAGACCAAATTTGAATCCAAAATACTATCCCAAACCCAAGGAGGAAATAAAATTATCCTGGGCCTCACCGATAATAGTAAATTCACCGTCAAATCCCTTTATGACGGGAAAATTAATGACAAGTACAAAGATGACATCCACAATCCAAATTTTGGAAGAAGATTTGAAGTTGGATACCTCCCCATCCATACAAATGTTCATATGGAAGTATGCTCATGGAAATCCTCGCGCACCAATGCCAAGACCGCAAGCATCCTTAATTATATTGATCATATCTACAATCTCCTGCTAAAATGCTAAAGAAAACATAACTCGTACTCTCATCTCTTGTCCTTATGCTTCCAGAGGTATGGATAAACCTATTTTAGGCCGCAACACCAATGCTTTGGTGATACCACTAACTTCAATGATTGTCTCACCTTGGTTTCTTCCTCACTTTCGGTTGAAGAAATGGATTCCAATACTTCAACCTCTACTACTATCTAATGGTTCATCTCGAAGGCCATATGTGATCTTGTTTTCCGTGAAGGTAAAACCCTCTCGCTTTGACTACCGCCAACAAGATTAAGCAACACATGTGCTCATATAATTGAATGATGCATAACCAAATCCATATTCGAACAATCAGATATCGAGATCTAAATGATAATATACAAAATTACTAATCGAACACGTGCTAAAACTTCGGTGATCACGATCAACATAAGTTATATGAGCTACCCCTAAAATGAAGGACCCTGGTCATACATTATGTACTAACTTTGCTTTCATTGCCATGTATTATTCTTCGAATCTATAGAGCAAGAACAACAAAGAATGCATCCCCTCGAGACAACAAAGCTAGGAGAGAAGTTTTAACTAGCAATGGTTGGGCCAAAGAGTTGCAAATAGCAAACTTAGACTTCCAAGCAGAGGATGATGCAACTCTAAAGTAGTTGGATGATGAGTACAAGTTAAGTACAAAGAACATTCAACCTGGGATCCCATCAAATAAGATGGAGATTTTGAAATGCTTTTTGTTATGGGAAAGATGATCTCGATCATCAAAAATGAGAACACCACCTGAAAAGCGGGGTCTAATAAATGACACCCAATATTTCGCTTAGCAATTGTATGGACAAACTCCAATATACTTTCTAGATAATCAACTAGACAGTCAGACTCAATCTAGATAAAAAGTATATCAACGAGTTTATATCTCAATCTCTCGATTTGATCTTTACTCAAACAATAGAAATCATGAAGTCTTTATCAAAGAGAGATAACTTGGATGGTACCAAAGACCAATATCCAAGTGTCAATCAATTTAAATCAACAACCAAAAGGTCGGATATTCTAATTGATTGAACAACGACAACCCGTGATATTTTTAATTATATAAAAAAATATAATGCGGAATAGAAATAACACAGGACACTAGAATTTGTTAATCGAGGAAACCGCAAATGCAAAAACCCTGGACCTAGTCCGTTGAACACACACTCGTATTAAGCCGCCACGGACTCTAGCCTATTCCAAATTAACTTTGGCCCTGGACTCGTAGTTGAACCCCAATCAATCTCACACCGATCCAAGGTACATTTATGCTCCTACGCCTCGATCCCAAAGCAGGATGCTACGTACTTGATTCCTTTAGTCGATCTCACCCACAACTAAGAGTTGTTACGACACAAAGTCAAGACTTTAATAAACAAATCAGATCACACGGAAAAGTCTATAGTAATAGATAAATCTGTCTCCCCACGAATAAACCTATGAGTTTTGTTTCTATCTTTGATAAATCAAAGTGAATGAACCAATCAATAACCCGACTTATATTCTCGAAGAACATCCTAGTATTATTGATCACCTCACAATAATCTTAATCGACGCTAGTGGAAAAAGATATTGTGGAATCACAAAAAGATGAGACGAAGTGTTTGTGGTTTCTTTTCTATCTTGCATATCGGAGATATAAATCTCGAGCCAATTATTTCAATTGTACTGCATCGATAGAAACAAAGAAGATCAGATCACACAACTACAAGAAAAGTAGTATCGATCCGCTTCACAATCCTAATGAAGTCTTTAAGTCGTTAACCTGGTTTTAGAAGAAGAAAACCAAAGGTTAAAGGAGAATTGATTCTAGCTTAGCAAACTAGTATCACACGTAAAGTGTGGGATTGGGTTTCCTCCATTGCTAGAGTTCTCCTTATATAGTATTTAAAATCAGGGTTTGCAATCAATATTAGCGTAGTAACAAAGCATTCAATATTTATTGTTAGATGAAAACTGATTAGATTCAAGCTAATATTTCTCAACCGTTGATCGAAAACTTAGCTTGTTACACACAAACGAAATGTTCAATTTTGGGTTTATGAACCGCACCCAAACATTAACATTTGTTGGTTCAACAATAGTCAACCAAATGGTTAGCCATATGATCACGATCATATCAACCATATTCTTCTTCACCATAACTAGTTCAAATGACTCTAATGAACTAGTTAGAGAGTTGTTCAATTGCTTAGATCTTATGTAACTACAAAAGACACAACCGAAGCAAAAACGGTTTGATTCACTCAAATCGGTTCATGAACTTTATAGCCACGGTTTGCAAAAGCATTCCTTAGTTTATATAAACATTATTTCAAGAACAACCGGTTTTAGATATAACCTACTCAAGTTCGCGGACTTAAGCTCATGGAAGGAGTACACAAACTCCAAAGCAGAAATTCTCGGGAGAACTTCCGCCAGGTTTCGCGGACTTGGCTTGTGCCACTTCCATTTCTCTTGATCAACAAAGTTCGCAAACTTTGGTTCAAGGAATAAGAACTTATACATATATGTGTTTCCACAACAATGCTTATATCCTACCAATGGTTATGTAATCTAAACTCTCATTTCAATCAACTCGCTCAAATAGCAAATGTGTATAATGAAAGTCTATACGTCTAAACGACTTTTGTCTCAAGAGTAGAGATAGAGTAAATAGACTTTTGAGTGACAGATAAGTTCAAGTCTCCGTGATACCTTTTAGTCGATGAAGTTCCACCGTTCCTCAAGTAGTCCTTCGTCTTGTATGATGATTTCCATGGAGTTCTTGAGCTCAACTACAGTTTATATCCTAGTCCAAGACCTTTAGCTACATATTCTAGAAATCAAGACTTATAGTTTTGATTACTAATATTGAAAAACATGCTTGAGATAGCAACGCATGCGAGTTCGACTGAGCAATGCTCTAACAACTACTTGTTAAATTATTTAGCTTATATATGCATTGCAGTCACTTAGATAACTTCAATCTAAAGGTCCAAACTTAAGGATTTTATTTAACTTTGTTCACTGTGAAGAGTGAATGGTAATAACATTGCTCGGATTATTCCCAAAGGTCTCCGCATGATGCCGAGCAAACAGTGCCTTACTTGTATTGGTTGAGTTTCTACCTTCCTGTAGTGAACTCTTTTTTAACTAAAAAGAAAAGAAAAAAATAATTAACTCACAAGTAGTAAAACAAGTACAAAAATATGCTTCTTTATAGAACCATGATTTTTTTAACAAATTCTTCCATAAGTATTTTTTTTGTGGATAAATGTACGTTTGAAAAATTTTTATATATTCATTACATCGTAAAAATACACATCGGATTCTGATATATTAGTCGCCTACCTAATTGGTTACGATGGGTGAACTTAGAATGAACTTTCCCATGTGTGAACTCATTTGATTAATGCCTTCTCTAGGAAGAAATGCAAATGGAAGTAAAACATCTCCCAATAAGCATATGTGATAGGTGTCGTAAAACATCTAATTTTATATCTAGTATTTATGCTTTCTTTGCGAGTTTTCTTGTAAATTATGTATCTTATATTGGTTTTGAGTTATCGGTGTTTTGAGTCATTTGGAGCAAAAAGAAGTGAATTTGTGCTTAATTGTGCAAGGAAAGAAGCTAGCTATAAGTGGAGAAAGGCCAAAGACCAATTGGAACTCATTCAAATGCAAGATTTCTACTTTTTATTGTGTAGAGGACGAGAAGATGAAGACAATGGCGAAAGAACTGGAGTCATTCTGAGTTCGTATGAAGAAGTTATGAGCAAAACAAGAACTCATAAGCAAAAATGGCAAATGGTCATTTTCAGACAGTGCTATCGGCAACCCCACTGTACGTTAAGGGGTAGCCATTCTGTTAGGTGAACTGTTCCAAAGGGACTGCTAAAGGAGTCTGGTCCTTTACTTGGGGAAGCCGGAATTCAAATAGTGTTAAATTGCACTTTTACCCTATTTACTCGGGCCACCGCCTTCTCCCATGCAAACTCAATGTAACGTGAGCTTGGTCGAGTCATGACCAGCTCCCGGCATTACAAGGCGAGGAAGAACATGGCTTTGTGAATGAGCATAACAGAGATGGAGAGAAAGATAGATGAGGTTGCCGTGAGAAGCATGAAGGGTTTAGCTCGAGCTTGGTAAGGAAGGTGCCGGTACGAATGGAAGAAGATCGTGTTTGAGATTGGCGGAGAAACAAGATTGGTAATCGATTCTGCTGGCGGAAGAACAAAAGAAGATGGTGCGCCTTGCTCATTCTTTGAAAGCATCGATATTAGATGATGAAGTTGTTGGCGTGTGATGGTGATTATCGGCAGTAGATGGTGAGTCGAGATGATGATGATTTTGTCAATAAAGATGGGCCAGACTCAGTGTCAAGCCGCTGACGAGAGGTAACGAGGATAAGATGGTGATATCGTGGACTCGAAAAGTGTCGCTGCCATTTGCTAAAAAGAACAAGTCGATTTGAAACACAGAGAAGCTCGTGATGATCACATTGGTCTTTGCGATGAGATGAAAGAGTAGTTCTTTGTCATTGGAGCGATTTAAGCCAAAGCTACGGCCGTGGGTCCTTTGTCGAGAATCGGATTGGGTTTTGAGCAAAACAGTGTTGCTTCCAATGATGATGGTTATGATGGAGAAGGAAGTGTCGAAGTTTGAGTCGGAGAAATGTAATGAACGGAGAAGTTTTTGGCTTGCTTTGCCGACCTAAGTAAATGATGGAGTGTTTATTGGGCATGAAAGTAACGAGTCGGAAGAGAAGCTCGAGTCTGCAATGAGGTGCCATTAGTTCTTCGCTGGTGAAGACGAGATGGTGGAGGTGCTAGAAGACTTTGGTCGTGATTAAAATGTTGCTTCCATGATCAAGGGTTGAGGTTTGATGGAAGACGAGGATCCGTATTGGTCTTTAGTTTGTTGATACGATGGGAGAGAGTCAATGATGAAGCTTGCGATGAAGATTAAAGGTTTGGCAGAGATGGTGGAGGTTGTTGTTATTGATGACAAAGACGAAGTTAAATCCATTCTTGCTGCCACGTTAGAACAAGATGGAAGTGTTGCTCGAGTTTCTGGGACGGCCATGCTTATCGGAGGATGGTCATGGGTTTGTTGAGAAAAGATGACGACGTGTTTAAGCCGGTTTGCGGATGATGGCAATGAATGGATGAGATTGAACGTGATAATAGTTACACTGTCGGCTCCAAGTAACTACTAGCTACCAAGTGGGCTGAACTTAATAGCTTTCAAGCCCATTAGCTCGGGATGAAATTCTTACACAACCAGACTTTGGACGTGGATATTGGTGTTTAGGCGAGTTTGGCAACCTACTTTGCACTGGGTATAATGCACGGACACGTTTTGAGGAGGTGCACTTTCCTATTTTTATTAGGTTTCCTAGTTTCTTCAAGAGGAGGTTACAAAACTCTATATATAGAAGCCTAGGCACAATTTGAGAGATCTATTATCTATTTTTTTGCCTCTACTTTTATTTTCTAGGGTTTAGAACCATGAAGTCTTTTCTCTTTCTTCTTGTTATGAACTCCATGAATATGAGCTAGAGTTTTCTTTTGGTTATGAATTAGTTGGATTTCCAAACATGAGTTTTTGTGCAATAAATTAGTTTTCTCTCATATTATCGCTTTATGATTCACCATTAATATTGTTACATGATTTGAATGCTTGTTTAGTCGAGTCGCGAATCGATTGAGTTTGCTTTCATCTTTATTGCTAGATTAGGGTTATTATACGCAAAAGTGATAATTCGGATTGCAAGTAGCATAAATATGATTATAATTTGTAGTGATATATTCTTATGATCATATGTGAACCATAACCTTTGTTAAATCGGATTAGTGCTTTTACACGTTTGATTGCTTTGATTGGCCCGATTTCATAGAACCTAATGCATCTAGGAATTAAACTTGATTAGTGCTTTTACACGTTAGGTTGTTCCTTTAGATAGAATTCATATTCGCATCTTTTAATGTGTTTGTTGATGACATGAGGAGATTTTATGATATACTTGCGATCAAGGTATTCTAGGGTCTTTGATAAAAGTTGAGATTAAAATATCAATTCTAGTTATTGTGTTGAAAACATGTTTGTGAATGAAAACGAAATCCATGACCAATATCTTCTTATCCTTGATTTGATTTGTTTGCTTTGCTTTATTTGCTTTTATTTAGTTTATTATATAAAAATCACAAAACTACCTGTGTTATTTATAGGGAACCGAAACAATTTGACAACCTAGACCTCTTTGTGGGATCGATCCTTTCTTTCCCTTGCTTCATTATATATTTTGAGTAGTAAGAAAGTGTAATTATATTTGTGTCGGCTGACAACCGGTCAATATGTCATTTGAAAATGGCTAATTATCATCTGTTGAAGTTGGGAAATAAGAGGTCCTTTCTTTTCGCAATCCCCTGGATGATCAAGAATGTTCCATTCAGTTGCAAGGACAAATTTGCCTTAGCCACTTAAGTGTGACCGATATTGGCCGGCTAAGTTTGAATGTCAAGAGTTCGCTTTAATCGATTAGTGAAAAAAGGTTATTTATATTTGTCCCTAGATTGTATGGGATTTCTCCTCGATTCAACGATTATATATAGAAGATATAAATAAGGACTAAAAAGAGTATTACAAGAAACTATTTGGAAGCCTAACAAGCTAAGCTCCAATAGCGTGACTGGGCTTACATAAGTTGAACCTGGTTTCCGTGCTAGCCTACCACAAATGAGTCTCATGAGGAACCAACCAAGAGAGCCGAAGTGGAAATGGGGCTAGGGAGGCAAGCTAACTCTACCTTTCAAATCCTATAATATTGTGTTATCGGGGACTTAAACCCGGGACCTCCTACAACGTATTAAACCTTTGAGGAACGGGGATGACCAGCTAATCTAGCTACCCGTTATTAAGAAAATGTTGAGGATGGAAAAAATGTAAAGGAATTAAGTTGGAACAGATATAATCTGGGGTTCGTCTATTATCTTAGGGTGAGCTAAAAAACAAATTGGGCCTTTTTCAAGGCCCAAAACAAAATTCTTTTAAAGAGAAATTTGTCGTTGATCCAAAAAACCTAATTCGGACTTATCGTATAGTCCAAATGGAGAAATCATCTAATCCCTGGTCCTAAAACTTTTAAAAACACTAAATTACCAAGCTACCCATGAGAATAAAGACGTGTAAAACTTTAATCGCTTCTTTACTTTCATCTTCTACAAATCCAATACACAAATCAATTTCATCTTCTTTATTTTCACTCAAATATGAAAATCTATGGTACGATTTTAGTTCCATCTTCTTTATATTTCTCGATTTCGGTTCATCATCTTTATTTTACTTAGTAACCAAAATCTAGGGCACATTTTGAGTTTTATCGGAAAATCTAGGTCACAAAACCCAAATCAATCATCATCAAAGCGAAAGAAATCAAAGAGAAAACCCTAGATTCGATGAAATCAAACAAGATTTCCCTAGTTGTTTTGATGGAATAAATTCCGCTTTGGATCTAATTTTGTGATTCGTGTTCTTGTTACTCCTTCACCATCAACAAAAGGAAGAGAAACGTTGGTACTCCTTCACCATCGACAACAAATGCAGAAAACGTTGTTACTGCTCACCAACAAAATGGAAGAAAGCAATTTTACCAAATAAAGGTACAGATCTAAAAATCACTTAAATTTCGCTTCTAAAAGGAACAATACATAACAATATGTATTGTTGGATAGTTAGATTAGTGTTGTGTGCATGATCTAACAAAGATATTATCTACTGTCAAGACTTATTAATATGTAATCACTGGATACTTGGATTAATGTTGAGTGTATGATGCAAAGACATATGAATATGTATTGTTGTATTATGTAAAACCCTCTTTTATGCTCTCTATAAGCATCAGTACATATCAATATGCACTGCTTTCTATAAGCATCAATACATATCAATATGCACTGTTGTATTAGTTTTCCTTACTGTTTTGTGTATGCATATGTACATATCAATACGTATGTAAAACTGTTTTTAGTTCCCATAAGCATTAGTACATATCATTATGTTTTGTTGTACTAAAACCTATTTTATGCTCCCTATAAGCATCATTACAAGAGAATAACTCTTGTAATAGTTTTCTCCCCATATCGATATGTACCTGGTAGAAAGCTATCTTATGCTTGGATACGCATAACTCCTCAGTCACACATACCTAGTTTATGTATGATCCTACAAAACTATAAGACAATAAGTAGTGAAAACACAAGAAACTTTTCATGTAAGGAATAAGAAGACCTATGTTAGTCGTCAAGAACAAGTAGAACCAAACAACAATATGTATTGTTCAGCTTGGTTACATATGTATATTAGGTAAATATAAATATGTACTACCTTGCAAAAGGAAAATAATATGTAAAACCAGGATGTTTTTTACAGTACATATTGATATTTACCGATGGAAAACTGACTTCTGATAGTACATGTTTATATGTACTATTAGATACTTAAATTGTATCAATATATACTGCCTTGCAAAATTAAATGATATGTATTAGGTACATATTGATATGTACCGCTTGATTAGTCCAACAATATTTTGGGTTCTTGTCGTTACATATTTTCACCATTTTCAAGACATATTTGGTTGTCAGAGGCTAGGTGCTCAACACCTTTCCAACCCATAACTTGTTTACAGAACCCAAATCTCTGAAAGTTGGGACTAATTTTAATCAAAAGGTTTGAGTTTCCAATACGTTTGTTATTTTAGAGTTTTTGTTCAAGGAAAAAAATTGTTGCACTATGATTGTGCAAACAAACATTATTGCCAAGTACCGTGCTTGTTGTTCGGATCATAAAATGTACCTCGTAATTGTATGAAATGTAATTTTATTCTTTATATATGCTCATGATAATGGTCTCGAACCACCTTTTTTGAACTACAACACCTTCAAGAAGATGGTTGTAGTGTCCCAAGAAGAGTTAAGGTTGCTTGCAAGAGAAACGATGATGAAGATGCTAAGGAAGACTCTACTCACTTCTCACTGTGGCAGAGATTCCCGTCAAATGTCTCAAGGGTTTGGGGACTAAGGTCATTATAGATGCCATTGTGGAAGAACTGCGTTTATTTTCTCTACGTACTAGTAGAACTGAAAGAAAATTTTGAGAACATTAAAATTTTAGTTCTTTCGAATTTTTTTTTTTGGATTGAATTCTTAATTAGTTATGTTTGTAAGGAGACGACAACATCCTTTTGGATAAATGTTCGCTTCTTTTCCATCCATTATTCAACAATGAACTTTGCAAATTATCTTGTCAAGGTAGAATTTATATTTGTCTAGAAGATCAATCTTGTTTTATTGTTTAGCATGCATCTCATTAAAATCTACCATGGTCCGAGGATAGGAACTATAATATATGTTTATATAGAACTCTCAAGATGCCGAAAAATCAAAGACAACGAAAATCTTGTATGGCTTAGCTATTAATTGAGATTGTTTATGATTTCGCACTCTCTTATGGAAGAACAAGCAAGGTACAGAGATATCATCCAACCATTGTAATTGATGTTTCCGGTCTTCTTTACAAATCATATATTTTATCTCTACAAGACATATCAATATGTGAAAGTGAAACCCTAGTACATATCGATATGTATGGAGTATTCAACAAAGCTTGACCGGCTAACGCCTAGCCAAGCATCCATGACATCCTAGAAACTACTGGTTGAAAGCAAAACATTAGTCTTGATCAGTTCAATTTTACTTATAAATATACCATAGATACAAAAAAAACTACTAGAAAACCTTAAGTAATTAAAGACAATCATGCCGATATGACAAAGACGTTTCAAAGTATGACCAACCAAAAGGTACCATGAAACTACATTTAGCGCCTTAATCAAAACTATCAAATGGTGTGTAGGTATTAATGCCGAATACCCCAAAAGTCCGAGAGGTTAATGATCTAAATAATCGCAGAGCACTTGGAAGGATGTCTGTATCACATCAGAGTCTATTTAGAGTGCATGCATTTATCTTGCAAAATGGGTACTTATAAAAGCTCGGACAACACAATTACAAGACACAAATAAACAAACCTTAGCATTGACACCACTATATATATATATATATGTACTTGAGTGAAACACTAGTACATATCGATATGTACTAAGTATCGACTCTTCAAGTTTTTGTGCAACTATATCAAGAAATCGATCGCAAGCATAGTCAACACACACCGTAGCCAGGTGAAAGTCTTCTTCAAAATACTTATACATACATCCATGAACACATAGCAAACAAAGACACACCAAATTCAGCATGAATAGAAACCCAAATGATCGAAATGAATAAAACCGTACTATCATAGTAGACTAACGATGTTTAACAAAAAACCCAACAAAATTTCAAAATCAAAATAGAAAATTGAAATCCCCAATGATTTATAGAGATTCAATATGTAAATCACATTACATATACACATGTACTTTAATTAAAATAAGAATTGAATGCCTACTAGATATTGATATGTACTTTGGTGAAAACATAGTAGATACCGATATGTACAGAGTGAAACCTAGTTCATATCACGAGACATATACATGTACTTGAAGAAAACAAAATATATACTCAATTGACAAACAAAATACGTACTCTATATCATTAATAGATAGATGCCTTTCGAAGATAGTGCATTTATCTTCAATCTCTTCCCTAGTGTATATTCAAATATACACTCAATACATATCCTGCAAGAAAAAAATACACTCAATACATATCCTGCCGGATACATATTACCCTAATGTTGAACGAGTAGAGGGCTCAAAAACCGAGAGCATATATAACATAAAGCACAATACATCAAAATATCCACTCAACTCTTTCACAATACATCAAAAGCAAGTATGCAACTAAAGCACAAATTAGCTCCGCACAATGGAAAACAACAATTAAAAGCATGCAACAAGATTATTTTATATGCAATCCAAGTCCTGAAAAGAAGAATAAACAACTTCATTTCCCTAAAGCTACAAGCAATCAAATATCACTTGTATTTAAGACTGGTAATCACAATATCCTCTTGAGGATAATAACAAGAATACAAAGAATTATACTACCCCAATTCATCGATGCTCGTAAAATTCATTAGGTAACTAAGAAGTGAAACTATGAAACATTAAAACCAAAAATAGATAAAATAAATGATTTCATAACTAATATCACGATAAAAATAATATTATTTTTATTGGCTAGGTTACCAAACCAGTAGCCTCATTATTATTTTTATTTTTATCGTGATATTAGATAAAATTAGAAGAAGAAAAAAAACAAATCAAATTAACGGGAAACCAAATGAATAGTAATAATCACTTTAATCCACTAAATCTTATTGTTTGAATAGACAAACTACCTTTTATCAGCTCAGATTCAAGACCTGGTACCGTCAACATCCTCTTGAGGATAATAACAAGAATACAGTAATTATACTACCCCAATTCATCGATGATCGTAAAATTCATTAGGTAACTATGAAACATTAAAACCAAAAATAGATAAAATTAGAAGAAAAAAATCAAATCAAATTAATTAAACCAAATGAATAGTAATTATCACTTTAATCCACTAAATCTTATTGTTTGAATAGACAAACTACCTTCATCTTCCGCATTCAATATCAAAATTCAGATGTATAAGAAGATTAAAAAGGTTCGAAACCCAAAATTCTACGAATCTATGCCATTTTCTTTTCCTTTTTCACTGATCCGTTCACTCAAATTTCTTCTTCTTCTTCACTATCACTTGTTTCCCTCTTCTTTCCTCCATCACAGTAGATTCATTCAAGAGAAAATCTCCGCCAAGTTTAGATCTAGAAACTAAAAACTAGAAAAGGAAACTTTGGGCATTTTAGGCATTTAAAAATACACCTTAAGGAACCCCGTGTTGTGGACACGGGATAGATTTTTCAATCCAAAAACATGTTTTTGGACGAGCCAAAATCTAATTTGACGTGTACTACACAATAACTGGGTCCTCTAGGATTGGATTAACCAAGAATTCCTAGTTCTTTAAATTCTAGGTGGGCCGATCAGGTCATCTTGACTTTGCAGACCTTTTGTAATGTGTTTGATCACTTAACGCTTGAAGCGTAACACATTCAGATAACCAAACAAAAGGTTTTCTCAACAACTTCTTGAACCCAAATAAAATTAGCTCTGTTCTTGGTACTTAATTACTCCACTATTGTCTTGGAGCGGTGTTGTCAAGATTTCTCCCAAATGTCCGAGCACGAAAGATGGGATTAGGTGTAATCGAATTTCCGTACTTAATTACTCTATTGTTGTCTTTAAACGTGTTGTTCTTTTCTCTCGGAATGTCTGCACGAAAAGATGAGATTAGGTGCACCGAACGGAGCAAAGAAAGTAAGATAATGACATGGGATGATGCAAATAATCTCAACAGTTGGGATATGGAACTAATGAATTTGGCGCTTTATCTTCCTCGAGGTCGTGGGCAAGTAAAGCAGAATGCTTACCTTTTGCGGTGGTAACGTTTTAGGGTAACATTTGAGGTTGGACATTCTTAACCTTTGCCATTGTTGTTGGTTGGTTTTTTAACGGGTACCCTCTGCCTAAGTCTCGATCCATCATGCAAGTGGAAGTAGTAGCTTGACAACCGATAGGTGTCTAAAACACCTTGATATTTATCTATAGTTTATGCTTTCTTTAGTTTTCTTTGTAAATTATGTATCTTATGTTTACTTTTAAGTGTTTAGGTACTTTGGAGTCATTTGGAGCAAAAAGAAGGAGAAACCATCCATTTGGAGCGAAAAGAGCAAAAAGATCAATCGTGGCTTGCAAAATATATTTGAGCCCGAGCTAGGTTGTGCAAGAAAGAGGTGATGAACGCAATCGCTTCGGTTTCCCAAAACTAACAGCTAAAGCAAGAAAAGAATAGGTTTATCGGCCAATCGAACCGATGTGCCAAATATCACTTAAATTGGCCCTTATCTTAATGTACCGGTGCCAATATCAATTCTCATTCCTACACATAACCAAAATTCGGAGAGATTAGCTTTTATTTCTTTTCCTCTCTTGAAACCGAAGCGGCGCTTTTAATGGCGAAATGTATTGATGGATTGAATTGAGATTGTTGGCGTGAGGGTATGAACTAGATCCGGGTGCATACAACATTGTCGATTTGAGCTGGAAATTGAGATGGAGAAGAGGGGAAATTAACGACCAATTTGAGATATTGAGAATTCAGAAGCTAGGGTTTACTGTGAGGTTCAGCAATGAAGAATTAGGGCATAGATTCATTATGGGTTTTGATGGAATTGATTGTCATGGGTATTTTCAGGAAGTGGTGGAGATTGAGAAGGAAGAACTGTTAATGGGTTAGGTTCAAAATTGCACTTTTGGCAAAACAACACATGAAAGAATGGGTTGTTTGTGTTGTTGTGAGAGAATGATGGAGGTTACGGTACATTAGTGGAAATGAGTTCGGTGGTGAACTCGGAATGCGTGTTCTGCGAGATGATTAGATGAATGTTTAGGTCGGACAAACTTCAAGTGATGGTGAACTTCATATTAAGAGAACAGAAGGAGCTTGGAATTGCAAAAGTTGGTTTTGGCCGGTACTAAATGGATTGTAGGTTGATTGTGTATGCAAAAGATGTTTGGTCGGATTATTCCATTTAATGGTGGAATCGTAATTCTCGGAGAAGTCAAATGAATTATTGAGCTCATCTAAAGTTGGTGATCTTTGAGACAGGTGAACTAGAATTGATGAAGCTCGTTGTTATGAGTCAAGCAACGCATTGGTGGTGTTGCCGTGGAGTTGTAGTTGTTGTTGCTGAGACGTAAATAAATTATGGCTGTGTAGGTCTGATGCTGAATGAATGAGCAAATGGGTTGAAGCACCAGCTGAGACTAGGATTGTGATGCCATTTGAGATAACTGGAGCAGGGAAGACTCAGTGGAGATTGTAGAATGGAAGAAATTGGTCGGAGTTAATCCGTATTGGCTATGAAGATGCAATGGCTAGATGAATGTTAGGAGATGCATATTGCGGGAATGAAATTGCAGATGTTTGTTGGTTCAAGAGACTTCATGTGGGTGCCAAAGCTACAAATGGGTCTAGATGAGAAGCTTGAACTGGAGGGATGGATTTGGAGTTCTTGAGCTGAGAAGAATTGACAGAGTCAAATGGATGAATGGAGGAGTAGGAGCAGTTCAAAATATGGTGCAGGTCTGAGATGCAGTTGTTATAGATGTATGCTAGGACAGGTGAAGGTACAACTGCAGTTCAGGTGTTGTTTGTGTAATCGGTTATTGTCGAAAGATAAAGTTGTTATCTAGATGGCCCGAACCGAGATGGAACTAGATACAGGTCTTGATGGCAATACAATGGAGGTATTTGTAGTTGCAGGAAATCCTACACTACACCCCTCACAAGAATCTATACAATCAAATCATTTTAGGATGAACAATTGTGATTTTTATTGATTAAACTCTTAAAATGTTTACAAGATGAAATGAAAATCAGTTAAATAATTACAATCACTCTAAACTTTCTCTCTCTTAATGACTTGCCCAACACTCGAAAAAAGATCTCCCTTCCAATAGGCTGCTGCTCAGCTTTTATATAGGGTATTACATAATGGATGACAGCTAAGCTGTCCTTTATTTTCGGGAATAACTTACAAATATCGCAAGTGTACAAATATATAATCTCGCAACTCTCCTAGATCTCGCTAGGTCTTCATATCTTTCTCGTGTTTTGGCATGTCGTCATTCATTGCGTCATTTATATTACTCTATCCGCGACACCTTCGCAATGTTGTCGATTTATTGATCTCGCTAGGTATTGATGTCGCGATATTCGATCCTACATCTTGCCTCTTCTCATGTCTTCTCTGCGAAAAAAGAGAATGTCATGAGAATTAGTATTTCTGAAATGCCGAATCATTCATCTTTATCCTGTTTTGATATGATCCGTACTTTTACCACCGAATTTTATTACACGTGTTTCTTCTTCCACTCTTTTCTTGACACGTTTCTTTCAACCGTTTTTCTTGACCATTCACGTCTCCTTTCGCATTAAATGTATTTATCTTCTCGAGAAATCTTCTCTATATATAGTTTTCTCACCCTCCTCTCTTCTTTTTACTTTCTCTACAAATTTTCTTCAATTCTCCTCCTCCGCAATTTACGTTTCGCTCTTGTAAATCTTCCTTTTCTTCTTTCTCTTGATCTTCAACTTTCTATTCATTCCCATATTCTCGAGAATGGTTCCATCTCAGTCGTAAATACGAAGCCCTTTTGAGTGAGAGTCAAAAGAATTTACAAGAAAAGGGTTTCACTTTATCCACTATTCCCAATCAAGAATCTTCATCTATTCTCTCCCAAATTGTTTATCGATCATTATTGTGATGATCGAAAATCATAATTTCGCTTAGGTCACTCCGCAGTCTTCCCATTCCTCTCTACAATCCCGAATTGCCCTTGTTCTATGAAATTCTTGCTCATGAGAAGTTCTCGCGAGCTATCTATCAATTAAGTGGGATTGCATCCGTTTAATGCTTGAATTCGCCAATCGTCTTTGGTAAGGGATCTCTATATCCGATACAAATCGAGATCCTAAATTCGCAAACTTAGAGATAGTAGGCATTAAAGTATTCGTAGAAAACTTTTTGAAAATTATGAAGTTATAAATATGAAGAACGATAGGTCTCTTTGGGGTGCGCGGTTGAAAAGAAAAGAGAACATCCTCAAATGACAAGATACTCATCTTTGTAGTTGCGGAAATCCCACAATACACCCCTCACTAGAATTTACTTAACTAATCCATTTGAAGATGAATAACTATAAATTTTATTGATTATTTTCTTGAAATGTTTACAAAGGAAGATAGAACGAGCTAAAGAAATTACAATCACTCTAGATTTTCTCTCTCCTAATGACTTGCTTCACAATTCAAAAAGAACTCTCCTACAGCAGACTTACTCACCTTTATATAGGGTAGTACATGTGGGATGACAATAAGGCTGTCCTTTATTTTTTGGGAATAACTTGCGAAGTGTCGCAAGTGTATAAGTGTTCATCCTCGCGACACTCTTAACCTTCGCCGATTTTCACATCTTCCTCGTGTTCGCTGCGTCATTCATTGCGTCATTTATTTTACTTTCTGCGACACCTTCGCAATGCGTCGTTTATTAATCTCGCGAAGTATTGATGTCGCGATATTACGATCCTACATCTTGCCTCTTCTCATGTCTTCTCTGAAGGAGAGAATGTCATGAGAACCAATATTTTGAGATGCCGCAATTGCTCATCTTCCAACATTTTGAAATGCCGCAATTGCTCATCTTTATCTCGCAATTGTTCATTTTTATCTGTTTTATTCATGTACGGAATTTATTACAGGTGTCTCCTCTTCCACTCTTTTCTTGACACGTCTCTTTCAACCGTTTATTCTTGACCATTCACGTCCCATCTCGCATTAAATGCATTTGTTTTCTCGAGGATTCTCCTCTCTATATATAGTTTTCTTACCCTTCTCTTTTTCTCTTTTATTTTCCCTCTGCAACTTTCCTTCAACTTTCTTCCTCCGCAATTTGCGCTTCTGCTACTATAAACCTCCCCTTTTTTCTTTCTCTCAATCTTCAATTCTCCATTCATTCCCATACTCTAATAATGGCTTCACTTGGTCGTACATATAAACCCCTTTTTGAGGAAACTCAAAAGAATTTTCAAGAGAAGGGTTTCATCTTATCGACCATTCCTGATCAAAAGTCTTCATCTATACTTTCGCAAAAACTATTTTTACGATCATCGGTGTGATGATCAGAAAATCATAGTCTCGCTAGGTCAACTCCTCGCAGCCTTCCCATTCCTCTATACAATCCCCGAGATACCTTTATTCTATGAAATTCTTGCTCATGAGAAATTCTCGCGAGCTATTTATCAATTGAGCGGCGATCGCATCCGCCTAATGCTTGAATTCGCCAATCGTGGTATTACGTAAAGGATCTTTATATCCACATAATGTCAAAGATCCTAGATTATAAATTTACCAATAGTCGTTTGAGAAGTATACCGTAGAAAATTTCTTTGCGAATTATACAGAATAAATATGAGAAATGATAAATCTGTTTTGGGGTGCTCGATTGAAGAGAAAAGATAACATTGATCTTTGATAAGCTTGCTCATGCAAGATATTGATCGCATTCGGGCAAAAATAATGTTCCTCGGCACTCCAATGATGAGAAGTGGTGGGTTGTTCCTTTATTTCGAGTGGTCCCTATATCGCAGGGTTCACATGTACTCCCTATGAATCTCGCATGACTATCACCCCGGGAATTTAAGTGGCCCGAAAAGGCAAAAGAGGTATACTTCCTATTTGATTTACTTTTGCGATATTTCTTTCCTATTATATTTACTAGATTTGCAAAATCTTCAGGATTACCAAATTGAAAAAGAGTTATAATAGACGTCCAAAACCAAGTACTCGCGATACTCAGATCGATCACGGATGAAGTAAGAAATACTTTCTTTTGTTATTCTTAACAATATTGTTGCCTCTGTTTCTTATCTTCATTCGTGTGCAAAGTTATCAAGAAATAGACATTCCTGAAGTCAGAAGGTTATTGAAGAAACAGACATCCCCGAAGGCTGCGAAGGTTAAGGGCAAGAATAAAATCACTCTTCGCAAGGATAAGTCTTCTGCTCCATTTTCTAAAAAACGGAAAACCCATCCCTCTTATCGTTCTAGTTCTCAAACCAGTGAGAGCTCTGATGAGGATGAAAATGAGGTTGGTACTTCCTCTGCGAGGGAGAATCACTCGACTACTTGATATGGCGCAATTGTCTAGTGTCTTCTCCGATTCTATGCAAGGATTAGGAGATGATCATTTATCTGCTACTTACGAAGCTCTCTAAAATTTGCGATGCCCCCTTGCTAGTGGACAATGATTCTTTTCATGAGTTTCCCGAACATTGACTTCCGGTTTCTTAAATGCTCTCAATGCTTTGGTATGTTCATATTCCTTTGCTTCTCTGTAATTTCGATTATAAGCTTTATCTTAACAATTTCTTTACTTTCCTTTATAGTGGGGAGAGCTTCCTTTGTTGTTGCCTCGGATCTCGAGAAAAGACGCGACAACCTTGAAAAGAAAAATCTCCAACTCAAAGATAAGATCCAAGAACTAGAAAGCCGAAGTTGCAATGTCTCGAAGAAAGATGAAAAGAATTCAACAGTTGGAAGTTGAGTGCAGCTTCTCAGAAGACTAAAATATCTACTCTTCAAAGCGCAAATCAACAACTTTATGGTATAAAATTTTTACTCTTCAAATCATCTTTATTTTATCATCTGCTTTTCTTTGCCTGATTTATTATTTTCGCAGACATATATAATCTTTTCAAGAAGCCATTCTTCTCCATTCATTTCCCGATCCTATGGATAATGATGTTCTTCTCACTCATCTCAACGAATCTTTAAGTAATTCACAAACAAAGTTGATTCCTTTTCATTAAAATGAACTTCAAGCCAAATATCGTCTCTTAGAGATTGAGCATAGATCTAGTTCGGGTTTAGCCAACCGATTTAAACAAATATATCTTGATTCCATAAGAAAACCAAAACTTTAAGGAAGAAAATTAGTGGCCTTATAGATGACAAAGACCGCATTGCTAAAAAAGGTGCACAGGCATTAGCAAAATTTCAAAAATCTCTTCTCGAAGTACAAATTGAACGAGATGAATCTCTTCGTCGAGAATGCTATACTTAATGAGCGAGAAGATCAAATTCGTTAAGCTTCTTGTTATAAATAATGATGATGAATTCACTTGGGCTGCGAAGGTTCTAGATAATGCCGGGAATAACTTAGGTGTTGATGTTAGCCTTCATGCCGAGCATAACGCCTTGGTTAAAGATATGATATCGACGAGAGAAGGTTGTTTATTAGACTTTTCTTCGCTCCTTACTTTAGTATTGTTATTGAGTTGTTAATTCATTGTCATATGTTTTGAGAATCGAGAAGAGATTTGGGCGTAGGATTGGAGAACTTGAATCGAAAAGAACAAATCGCAGAGGGCCTTTCTCTTCGCAATAACAAGTATTCCAAGTTGAAGAAACAATTGCAAGCTACGATGGCGAATTTCAATAACGATCTTTGTTTTTTTCATAATCAAACTATTAAAACAGTTTGCAATGATCACCGCATTCCTCTTAGTTCATATCCTTGTCTTCTTGATGATATTCACGAAGATATGCCTTTCTCGGATGTCTCGATAGTGAAGCTAGCGAAGAAGAAGAATCGGCGAAGAGAATGATGAAATCGAAGAATCTGACAAAGAAGAAGAATCCCCAAAGAAATAACTTCTTTTTCTTCTTTCGCTTCTTGTAATATCTGTATATATACCCTTTTAATATTCCATCTCTATAACCCCTCATTGTAAATTTCTTGGATTACTAAATATGAATTCAATCTTTGTTTTCTTTTACTTGCGGCATTTTGATCAAGTAATTCTTCTTTGTAATACAACCCACCAAAGATTATGAATACATAAATCTATCATGTGGAAATGAATAACAAGATTTTATCCTATTCATTCCCATACTTGCCTCTGTTATTTATTTTCAAATGAGAAATTTGATCAATTATCTCCGAGTAATGAAATCTCTGACTTTGGCCTTTATTGTTGGTAACTTTATGAAGAAATATAATCGTTTTCGCAAGCTTATTTGCTTCCTCAATTTTTTGTATGGCTATATCTTTATTTATGTTGAAGTTCATCATTGCGACAAGATCGCAGGACGTCTTCACAAGTGAACAAATCTATTGATCTTGCCTTATCATTCTTGTGTGGTCTTATTTTGCCTTCCTAATTAAAGGTCTTATTTCGCCACCCCTCGTTGCGACAAAATCGCAGGACATCTTTACATTTTCATGTAATGACCCATTGACCTTGTCTTATCATTTCTCAAGTATTTTTGCCTCTGCAGATATTTTATTTGCGACAATATGACCAGCTTAAATACTCTTGCGAATGTAAAATCCCATGACATTCTTATCTTTCCCGATTTAAATCGCAGGACGTTTTTACATTTTCATGCAAAAACCCATTGATCTCGTCTTATCCTTGCGTTAGTATTATTGCCTCTACAGGATCATCGCACAAATATGACAAGCCTAAATTTCCTTGCGAAAATAAAGCCTCATGACATTTGCATCTTTTGACACTTATCAGCTCCCTAATGGAGGGTGCCGCCCTTATCTTCTCCCTGGTTGCCCCTTCAAGGAGGCGTACATCGGCCATACAAGACTAGCTCCTCCCATCCGGTCTTAACAACAACTAGTTGTTTTCGCAGCCTCTTATCCCTTATACCTATATGGTTTATGGTTACGAGACGCACCCTAAGTGGAGTTTTCTTCGGTAGAGTGCGAAGATATACCAAGACTTGCCAAGAATGGCCGAGACACTTCAAATGACCCGGGCACTCTTGGCTCAACCGTGTACCCGGCGCCTTGAGCATACACTGACTCCTTGGAAGAGACCTCGGGCGTCCAACCGGGTATAACCTTATATATATAGTTGGAAATCCAAGGTATCTCTCCTGGATAGGCTTTCATGGGCCCCAAATCTCCATGACTCGGAGTTCCGGGAGGCGGTGTAACCTTTTCACCGAGCCATGTCAAGAGATACCCCCTTATATGACGCACTTTAGGTCTTACATTTGCCTCTTGCGAAATATCATTCGCGAACTAGGGTGTACGCCATAAAGGTTCGTGCCATTCACTCACTCTTTCATTTTTGTTAATTCATTTCAATCATTCATTTTGTTTGCGAAGCTATCGCACAATCTTACATTGTCTAATTATTTTTGTTTTCAATTCTTCAATCAAATTGTCATACATTCTTGATGGCGAGATTCTCGCATATTTCTTCTTCAATTATTTTTTCTTCCTCTTACCTTTAACATGCTTTTGTCATTGCTTTTTGATGATTATTCATTTCTTACACTTTTGCTCTCTCTGCTCTCTGCCTCTGCACCATTCAAATCTCTTAATGATTCCTTTCCATCATAACTTTCAACCTGTTTTCATGCATTTGTTTCGCAATGTATCTTCTCTTCTCACATCTATGGTATCCACCATCAATCTTTCTCTTCTTTGTTCATCTTTTGCATGTTGCTTCCAGCCCTTTGTTTTTACGGCTCTCTCTTCGCAACTCTCCACGTCGATCTCATAGCATTTTTGTCCTTCCGTCCAATCTCCCTTTATAATTCCGACACCGCTAGGATGAGGAAACTTTATGCATTGATGATAAGTCGACGCTACACCCGGAAATTTCGTGCAACCATGGCCTTCCGATCAATGCATTATAAGGGGACTCCACATCGACTACACAGAACAAAATCCACGTTGATAATCCTTGCAAGGGTATTCTCATATGAACTTCTCCTTTAGGCTTATTCGCTGTGCCATTGAAACCATATATCTTATACGTCGAAGGTATCAATTCTTCATCCTTCCCACCCATAGTCTTATAAGTATGGTAGAAAAGAATGTTCACTGAGCTCCCCGTATCAATTAAGATTCTATTGATCGCCCAGCAATTCTCTGCTTCATCGTCTTCGCCATCTACAGGTTTTGGATTAATTTCCAACTTTAAAACCAATGGGCTATCATGCGTCTTTTCTCGCCTTCGAATTTCTTCAAGGTGAAAGAAATAATCGTATTTGCCATTCTTTTAATTGCGATGTCCTCGCAATGTTCATCACTTCTTTATTATCATCATCCCTCGCGAAAACCCTCACGAGAACATTATCATGAAAATCTTCAATTGTTCTACATATGAGTGTACAATGGAGTTGCAAAACAAATTTTTAGCTTTCGATCCAACTTCTATTACGAATGTTTCTTTCCCCTTTCTTGAATTTGTTACTCAGGTATTTCCTATGGTGGTGGTAATGGTCAAACCTTCTCTTCACTTTTAGAAAATGACTCGCTTTCCTTGGTCAATCATTACGAGGATAATTCTTTTTATATTTCTGGAGTCATTTGTTAAATGCCCATGAAAGCGGTGGTAAGAACAGAACTCGTGACTTCTATCACTTGGTGGTGGCTCATTACCCATGTTCCATGGCGCAGTATGTTTTCCATCAAGAGTATAGCTTCCCATATTTTTTCAACACTAGTATTTAATGGTGGCATTTTGATTTCTTCCCATACTACTCTATGACGTCGTTTGCCCTCCATGATAATTCTTGCCTTTGACTTCCATAAGTTTCTTGCGGATGATCAAGTCTTTGAATTTTGTTATTGCCGCCACGGTTGTAGTAGTTCTTTTCTCTCTCAAATTCTTCTTGATCACGGCTTCCCATGGCTACTATCTTTGGTCATCCATCACCCATTATCCTTTCTTGTTGACCTTGCGAAGTGCTCGCCACCGTGTTTATCAGTTTGGGTAATAAACTTGCATTCGCAACATTTGAACTTGTATTCGCAATTGGATATGATTCCATCTCATTTTGCCTTTCCTCTAAAGCAATATATTCCTCTTGAAGTTCTTGCTGACTCATCATCGTGATTGTATTCTTGACTCTAAAAATTTGAATATATAGCAAATTGGTTGCGAACATAGCGTTTATGAATGATAAAATGAGATATCTTTCATCCACTCTTCCCGACCATCTCGCTACACATCGTCTTCCATCTCACAGTTAAATGTCTTAAACTTTCGCCAACTCTTTGTTTCATCCCAAATACATCTTCAATTCTGGTCATGAGGAGTTGTTACTTATGTATGCCCCTAAGAATATAGCTTGTAAATGGTTGAATGACGTGATGGTGTTTCTTGGTAAACCCTCAAACCATTTCGGTGCTTCTCTGTTAAACTTGATGTAAATATTTGCACAATATTGCATCATGATTTTTCCATCAGAGCATACATCTCACATACGCTTTGATGTGTTGTATTGTGCAAGTTGTTCCATCAAAAATGCTGGTTAATGCGGGTAAATTGCATTTTGGGGGTATTCCTCCTAATCGCACCTCTAGTGTAAAGGGGGTTTTTGCAGCTTCTTCGATGGCCTCATCCAATTGTCTTCTTCCTCCTCCTCTTCTATTGTTCAACATTCCTCTCATCTCTGCCAACTCTCTTAAGATTTGTTCATTTACATTAGGGTTCGAATTCATTGGTCTTTTTAGCTCTTTTCTCTCCTTCGTGCGTTCATGTCTACCTTGATTTTCTTGTTCAACATTCTCTTCTCTTCTTTCTCTGCGACTTTCTCCTTCATCTCGTTCACGAATTCTCACACCATTGTATCTATCATTTTCTCTTCTTGGTTGTCTATCACCTCTCCTTTGTATTCTTTCATATTCTTCATTGATATTTCCATTGTTGCGATTTTTCTCGCGCCTTCTTTCTCGATTGTCATGATTGTTACTCGAATTGCTTCCTCCAATTCCGTTCTTCCATTTCTACTCTTAATCTTTCTCTTTCGCAGGCTAGACGCGCTTTGTTCGATATAATGATTTTCGATGTCATCTTCAATCTCTTTTTGTTTCCTCTGTGTTTTTCTCCCATGCAATATTCTTCTTCCTTCTTCCGATTTTCTTCATTAATTGGACCATTCTCACTACCTATTTCCTTGAATTAACATTATTTTGGACATTCTCAAAAATCTCGGGACGTGGAATACACACTATTTCCATTCTTTTCAAGCATCCTTCATAGAGATTTGGCTCTCTTTCTAGATTTTCTTCATTAACATTTTCCACTGGGTAACATTCTCCTCATATCATCTCTAACCGATCCCGATCTTGATCCGGTATTACTTCTCGAACTCCTATTCTGCAACCTCATATTTTCCATTCTTAACTCATGGTTTTGCCTTGTTAAATTTGCGCGTTCTTAAAGCTTCTAATCGCCTTTCTTCATGTATCGTTTGCCTCAACGTTTCTAATGCTACGATTTCTTCATTTCTATGAGTTGTTTCTCCCATTTCTTCTTGATTTCTCTCCTCTTGTCCATTATTTATCAATTGTTGCACTTCTTCTCTTTCTTCCATAGAATTTGATCTCCATGTATGCACACTCACCCTATCATAATCCATTACTCTATTCGGTCTTTGGTTGAACTGGTGGTTGAATTGGCGGTTGAATTTGACCTTCTTCTCTATCTCTTGTGTTTATTCTTGATGGTTCACCTACTTCATTTCTCCTTTCTCCATTAATCTCCCGCTTCTCCTTACAATTGTTGGTTGTTCCGATGCATTCCTTCTTCTAGCCATTTCTCAATTTTAGTAAATTGTTGAGAACTTATCTTTAAAATTTCCTTCTTGTTACTCTGATTCTTTCAATTCACAAGGTTGATCTTGTCACCATTTTCTAGCGCATATGTAGTTGCGGAAATCCCACAATACACCCCTCACTAGAATTTACTTAACTAATCCATTTGAAGATGAATAACTATAAATTTTATTGATTATTTTCTTGAAATGTTTACAAAGGAAGATAGAACAGAGCTAAAGAAATTACAATCACTCTCTCTCCTAATGACTTGCTTCACAATTCAAAAAGAACTCTCCCCACAATGACTTACTCACCCCTTTATATAGGGTAGTACAGGTGGATGACAAACTAAGTTTTGTCCTTTATTTCAAAGGAATAACTCATGAAAGTGTCGCAAGTGTATAAGTGTTCATCCTCGCGACACTCTTAACCTTGCCAGATTTTCACATCTTCCTCGTGTTAAATTTGTGTCGTCATTCATTCGTCATTTATTTTACTTTCTGCGACACCTTCGCAATGCTGTCGTTTATTAATCTCGCGAAGTATTGATGTCACGATATTCTGATCCTACACATGCAAGATATCGATTGGCATTCTGGCAAGAACAATGTTCCTCGCCATTCCAAAGATGACAAGTGGTGCGTCTTTCCGCTATTTTTGAGCGGACCTTACATTCGAGGCCCCCATGTACTCCTGCCGAATCTACTTAAATTATCATCCTTGGGTATTTGATTGGCCCGGAAAGCAAAAGAGGTATATTTCCTAACTTTCACTCACTTTGCAATCTTCATTTCCTCTTATATCTAATCTTGCTAAATTTTAGATCATCAAATTAAGAAAGAAGTTACGAAAGGAATCCAAAGCGAGTACTCCTAAGTGATCGCGTTCAATCACGGATGAAGTAAGAAATACTTTCTTTTGCTATTTTTAACAATATTGTTGCCCCCTGTTTCTTATCTTCATTCGTGTATGAAGATTGGTATTGAATTTGCTTAGGAGAAGGAGAAACTTCCGGTCTGCGAAGGCCAAAGGAAAGGGTAAAGATCCTCTTCGCAAGAAATCCACTGCTCCACTTTCTTAAAAACGGAAGATTCACTCTTCTTCTCGCTCAAATCCTCTATCCAAATGAGAATTACATGAGGATGATGACGATGTTGATATTTCTTTCACGAAGGAGGATCATCCTCACCAATCCCCTATGACGCTCATCTAATATCTTCTCGAGATTCCATGCAAGGAATTAGAGATGATCGCCTTTCTAATACATGCGAAGCTCTCGCGAACATCTGTGATGCTTCCTTGCTAGAGGGTAATGATTCTCTTCAGGGGTTTCCAGGATCGGTGACTCCTAGCTTCTTAAATGCACTTGGTGCCTTGGTATGTCTACATCCGTATTTCTTTATTTCTTCATAATTTTGATTTTAAATCATATCTTGATAATCTCTTTATCTTTTTTTGTAGTCTGGGAGAGATTCCTTTGTTGTTGCCTCAGATCTTGAGAAAAGACGCAACACTCTTGAAAAGAAATATCTTCACTTCGCAAGAAGAATGAAGAGTTAGAAAGTATTTCTAGCGGTTCTTCGCGAAAAGACTCAACAACTAGAAGTCAATCTTCCACACGAAAGAATAAAATATCTAGCCTTCAAAGTGCTAATCGGCAACTCTATGGTATAAGATTCTTCTTTTTCTTGATTTTACTCTGTCATTTATTTTTCTTTATCGACATATCATTTTCGTAGACATTTATAATCTCTCCGATGTTGTAGTTGCGGGATTTCCCACACTACACCCCTCATTCAAATCTGTTTAATCAATCCATTTGGAGATGAACAATGATGTGTTTTATTAATTGTTTCTTGAAAGGTTTACAAAGAAATGTAGAACAAAGCTAAAGAAATTACAATCTCTCTTTCCTTTCTCTCTCCTAATGACTTGTTTCACAATTCAAAAAGACCTCTCCTCTATGAGACTTACTCGACCCTTTATATAGGGTATTACATAGTGGGTGACACTATCTTGTCCCTTATTTTCGGAAACGTCTCATGACATGCTCGCGAATATCATTGTTTGCCTTCGCGACACTCTTAAATCTCGCCAAGTCTTTCACACTTTTCTCATGTTACGATTGTCGTCATCTATTACGTCATTTATTTACCTTCATGCGACTCCTTCACGATGCAATTGTTTATTAATCTCGCGAAGTATTGTTGTCGCGATATTGCAGTCCTACATCTTGCCTCTTTTTCCTTGAATATCGCTTGGAGAGCGATTTTTAAGGAAAAATTTATTCTTGTGGTGATCTTTGACATTTGTTGATGAAGGAATGAGCGAAAGAATCTTTGGACTTGAAAAGTACGTACTTGCCTCTATTCTTTTCGCGAAGTTAGAAGCTTTGCGAAGTGAACAAGAAGTAATATATCTTCAATTTCCCACGAAATTTGATTCCTTGAATCTTGGGATGACCGTTTACACGTGTCTAAAATTACTCTTTCTACCGGTATATTTAATGTTTATCCGGTCACCCTTTTTCTTCTATTTAAGGGAGAAGCTTTGTTAAAACCATTCCTTCTCTTCTTCTATATCTTCTTCATCGTGCTGCAACTATTTCCTGCTATTTATCTTCATCCTCTTCTTTTTATTATCTTTACATTATCGTTTTCATGGCATCCGGGTTCGTTATTTTCATTGATTTTGATGATTCTCTTGATTGATTTCCCTTATTGCAATTACTTCATCTTGATTTTGTTCTTCTTTTGATATTTCTTTCGCCATTTTTGTTTCACAGAACAAACCCAGCTCTAAATATACCGTGGTGAACCCTAACATCCCCATTTGGTTATGGCAAAATCTTCTTCGCATGGCCCCCAGTCTCGGCTTCCAAAAAACAACTGCGAGTAGTAAGGTATTTTTAGAGATATTTACTCCTTTAATAGCAATTTTATTGCCTCTGTTTCTTAGTTGGTTTATTATTCGCGGGATAATAAGAATGATGACAGAGTCTCCCAAAGGTCTCGCCATAATACATTAGATGCCTCTGCGGCTGCTCCAAGCTTTTCCTTTTTGGGATTCAAGCATTCTTCTTTCCCTACGGTGTCTTCGCAAGGCAAATCTCCTACTTGAGAGACTTCTTCGCAAGATAATCCCATTTCTTCTTCTCAAGATAATGTACCATTCCCTACGGTGTCACCGCGGGATAAATCAATCCACTGAATTTTACTGCGAGTGAAATTCTTCAAGACATGCCTATTCCTACTTTTACTTTTACCTCGCCTCCACCTATTGATCAGGTCTCTCCAATGGCGGTCTTATAACTATGGGTGACTCAACTTTTCCTTCTTCCTCTACCATTTCTTCTTCCTCAAAATCTATCTCTCTTAGCAAAGAAAATTTGGAAGGGATAGACATAGCTTTTAAATTTTATCAGATACCATGAATGATGTTAAAAAAGCCTCCATGATCCCACCAAATCTAGCGTTTTCGAGTCTTTGGGTAAATTCTTTGGTTCCGATACGATATCGCGAGCATCCTTGGAACAAGAAATTAAGACTTTGAAGAATAATCTTCATAATACTTTGTTGGATCGCGATAACCTTCGCGGAAAAATGAAGAATTAAAAGGTATCTCTCCTTCCCCCCTTTTTTTTTTTTTTTTTTTTTTTTTTTTTTTTTTGGTTCGCCTCTCAAGTTTTGCACCAGAAACGTAAGATGGAGATATATCAATTGGAATCTATTGTGGAAGAGACTCGAACGGAAAGAGACGCTGGATGGAGCAGTATAATCGTTTAGATAATCTTCATACGTTTTCTATGGACCAAATAAATAACCTTTCCCAAGAAAACATCGCTTAGTTCAAAACCAAGAATTATTAAGTAGTGAAGTGTCGCGTCTCTCATATTCTTTGAATAAATCTAATTTGGAGTTGGAAACCTTATCAGATGAAAACGGAACTTTATCTCTTGAGAGGCGAGCTTTATTGGATAAGGTGGCAATATCCTCACAACAACTTGATGCTTGTAAAAAATCATTGAATGAGCAAGAACAATCTATCTTCCTACTGAAAAATAAACTTGAAGATACTACCATTTGAAAGAGATAAACTTATTGAGAATAGAATAAATCTAAGTGTGAAAGCCAACCAACTCAAGGATGATTATACCAAGTTAAAAGAATCCCATTCTTCCCTTGCGAATCAAAATAAGTTATTGATTTCTAACGAAAAGAGTTTGCGGTCGCGGTTAAAGGTCTTGTTGGTGATGGTTTTGATAATGCCATGGAAAATCTGGGAATAATTGCTTGGCCCTTACTCAATATCTTGTCTCGCGAAGGAAGGTAGTCATAAAATTTGACTGCCTTTTCCATTATTTTCTTTTCTAATTTTTCTTTTCCATTATATACCATTTTGCATCTTATAATTTTAATGTCTTCCTTTACTCTTGCAGAATCGAGAAAAATCTTCACTCTTCTCTATCTACTTTGGAAGCGGCGCATGCTAAAATTTGTAAGGAAAATGCAACGCTAGTTGCTTCTCTTGCCCAATCTCGCGACCGAGCCGAAGGAGGTTTAACTACCTTAATCATCTTAAAGATATCCGGAGTAGAAATCAACAAAAGCACTTCTTCGTCAATTTCCTCCCAAAGCGAAGTTCTTGTGAATAATATCTTACTTTCTAAATCCCTTGATCCACATCTATGTTGAGCCATTGGATGTTGAAGATGATGAAGTACCCAACTCTCCTGACAGTGATTATGATTATGAAAGCTGCGAAGACCTCGCTAATAATGAAGTTATCAATAAGGAACTGTGCGAAAGAATTTACGATGAAAACCCTTCAAGTGGCGAGGTGAAGGTGATAAGATTGTTGAAGAATCTTTACCATCTCCTTTAATTTGAGCAAGTTGATGTAGAGAATTAAGTTTCTTTGTAACTTTGTTGAATTTTCTTTTTAATTGCAAAGTACTAAGTCTGGTTTTGGATGAATTAGTTTCTATTTCTTTCTTATTATAAGAACTCATCTCGCCACCTTATCAAGTAATCCCTTTATTTTCCAATAAACCTTTTGTTGTAATCTTTCTCGCGATAGAAAGATCTCGATTGCCTATATCAAAAATGTTTAAAGATCTTTCTTGAATGCCGTTATTGCGACAAGATTGCGGGATGTCTCTACATTTTCATGTAATGACCCATTGATCTTGCCTTATCATTATTTGTGTGGTCTTATTTTGCCTTCCTAAGTAAAGGTCTTATTTTGCCACCCCTCATTGCGACAAGGTCGCAGGACGTCTTTACATTTTCATGTAATGACCCATTGATCTTGTCTTATCGTTTCTTAAGTATTTTTGCCTCTGCGGGATATTGTATTTGCGACAATATGACGGGTTTAAATGTTCTTGCGACCATAAAATCCCGCGACATTGTCGTCTTTGCGATGAAATCGCGGGACGTTCTTACATTTTCATGTAAAAACCCATTGATCTCATCTTACCCTCGCGTTAGTATTATTGCCTCTGCGGGATCATTTGCACAAATATGACAAGCCTAAATTCTCTTGCGAGAATAAAGCCTCATGACATTTGCGTCTTTTGACACTTATCGGCTCCCTAATGGAGGGTGCCGCCCTTATCTTCTCCTGGTTGCCCCTTCAGGAGGCGTACATCGGCCATACAAGACTAGCTCCTCCCATCCGGTCTTAACAACAACCGATTGTTTTTGCACCTCTTATCCCTTATACCTATATGGTTTATGGTTACGAGGCGCACCTAAGTGGAGTTTTCTTCGGGCCGAGTGCAGCATGTGCCAAGACTTGTCAAGAGTGGTAAGGAAGTTCCATGCTCCCGCACTCTTGACTCAACCGTGTACCTCGGCGCCTTGGTCATACACTGACTCCTTGGAAAAGACCCTCGGGCGTCCAACCGGGGGTATAACCTTATATATATAGTTGGAAATCCAAGGTATCTTCCCAGGATAGGCTTTCATGGGCCCCAAATCTCCATGACCCGGGTTTCGGGAGCGGTGTAACCTTCCACGAGTCCATGTTAAGAGATACCCCCTTATATGACGTACTTTAGGTCTTACATTTGCCTCTTGCGAAGTATCATTCGCGAACTAGGGTGTACGCCATAAAGGTTTGTCCCATTCACTCACTCATTCATTTTATCAATTTATTCGATCATTTTTTTCTGCGAAGGTTTTCGCACAATCTCATTTATTTCCATTGATCTACATGATCGTTACAATCGCGAAAACATTACATTACCAACTCATTCTATTTCTCCCATTTTCTATGGATAATATTTCTTGAGATATAACCTATTCCACGGCCTATCTAATTTTTGCCTATATGTAGTTGCAGGATTTCCCACTACACCCCTCATTCAAATCATTTAATCAATCCATTTGGAGATGAACAATGATGTGTTTCATTAATTGTTTCTTGAAAGGTTTACAAAGAAATGTAGAACAAAGCTAAAGAAATTACAATCTCTCTTTCCTTTCTCTCTCCTAATGACTTGTTTCACAATTCAAAAGACCTCTCCTCTATGAAAGACATCTTTGCCTTTCCTCATGTTGATTGTCGTCATCTATTCGTCATTTGTTTACCTTCATGCGACTCACCGTGATGCGATTGTTTATTAATCTCATGGATCCATTAATCTTTGCCTTGAGGATCCATTAATTTATATGCCCACTGTGCCAACTATCTCCTTGATAATATAAGGTCCATCCCATTTTCTTGCCCGACTTGCCACCATTTTCTCGCTGATATATAGGTGTTTCTCATGACACCAAGTCACACAGGCTGAAATTCACGTATCTTGACGCGCTTGTTATATTCTCGGCCAATCTTGGTAAATTCTCCATATCTTTGTAGTGCTCTCTCTCTTTTTCTTCTAATTCATCTAACTTGATTAAGATGTTACCCGCACTAAGATTTTTCTCCCAAGCTTCTTTCTTTGTAGTTGGAATTTTCACTACATTGGGAGTACTGCTTCAACTCCATATGTTAAACAAAAGGGGACATGCACTGTAGCTTCTCTTCTAGTTGTATTATAAGCCCATACCGCATTGGGTACTTGTTCGCACCATCCTTTATTGTATCCTTCTAACTTTTTCTTCAATATGTCTGCGATTGTTTTATTTGTAAACACACGCACGACCATTGCTTTGTGGGTATAGAGGAGTTGATTTCCCACATCGTATTTGAAATGCATTAAGCGACAATTCTATATTTTGTCCTTGAACTGCTTCCCATTGTCGGATACCAAGCGTCTTTGGAACTCCAAATCTGCATATAATGTTCTCAAATATAAAAGTAAAAACATCCTTATCGCGAATATGTTGTATGCCGCTTTCACCTCTGCCCATTTTGTGAAATAATCTGTAGCGACAATCAAATATCTTCTCTGTCCCGTTCTGGTAAAAATGGCCCTACAATGTCTAATCCCCACTTTCCAAATGGCCAAACACTTGTTGAAGAATTTAACGACTCTGGTGCATGTATTTTCTTCCCATGCCTTTGGCAATCCTCGCAACATATGATATTTGTTTCGCGTCCTCATGCATATATGGCCAATAATAACCCTGCATTTTTGCTTTATATGCTAAAGATCTTCCTCATTGTGATTACCGGCATCCCCACTATGCAACATCTTCAATATGATTTCTCCTTCCTTTCTTGTTAAACATCTAAGTGAAGGCCCGTTAAAAGATCTTCGGTATAGCACTCCATCTCTTAATTCATAATTTGTTGCTCGGCTTTTTAATTTGTGTGTCTCTAATCTATTTCTTGGTGTTTCTCCTGTCATCAAATATGCATGAAGCTCCGTTCTCCAATCTTCTTCGCGAGTGTTTGTGTTCCATCTTCTCTTTGCCATTACATCGGTTTCTTGTTCTTCTTCTTTGTCAATTGACGGCATCGAAAGTGTTTGTATTTTAATATTTCTACAACCGGATCTGTCATCATACTTGATATAAAAGCAAAAGCGTCTGCGAGTCTATTATTTCTCCTTGATATATGTCTCCACTTTATTCTTGGTATCTGCGTCGACAACTCGTCAACAAGTTTTTATATTTTTGCAAAGACAATTCGTTTATAGCATATTCTTCTTTTATCTGGGCGAATTGCCAATTGTGAATCACTAGTAATCCTTACATTCTCCGACTTCATTTCTATTGCAAATCGCATGAGGCATGTATTATAGCTTCATATTCTGTTTCATTATTTGTTGATGCAAACTCCAATCTGAAAGAAAGAGCTATTTTATTACCCTCGGCGATATCACAACAATTCCTATTCCATTTCCTTCTCCATTTGATGACCCATCTACCAATATTTCCCATCTATTCGGCTCCGTTAACAAATCTTTCGGATCTCCATGTTCTTCCTCAACATCCATCATTTCTTCTACCGATTCATCTTCTTCCAAAGGGAATTACGCTAAAAAGTCTGCGACAACTTTGTGATTTTAGCGAAGATAGTATTTCATATTTGAGTTTGCAATGACTTATTTGAGCATTCCATCTCTCAACTCTTCCCGACCTCTTTGAATTCTTCATCACTTGATTCTATCGGTACTTTTGTCACCACCTTGACAACATGCGCTTGAAAATATATCGAAGTTTAAATGTTGCATAAACTAATGCTAAGATTAGTTTTTCAATTTTTGAGTAATTCCTTTCATAGCGTTGAAAGTTTTCTTTGATGTAATAAATTGGTTTTTCTACTCCTGCGTCCACTCGTAGTAACACTTGCACTTAATGCATGCGAAGTTGTCGCAAGATAGATCAACAATTCTTCTCCTTCTTAGCTTTTTGCAAAATTGATATATCCATTAAATGTTCTTTTATTCCTTGCAAGGCTTTCTCACACTCATCTTGTCCATTTAAACTTGATCCTTTTCTAAGGATGTTGAAAAAGTGCTTGCATTTGTCGGATGATCGCGAGATGAACCTCCCTAAGCGAAGCTAACAACCCATTTAACTTTTGAACATCTTTTATTGTCGCCGGTGTTGGCATATCGCTGAACTGCTTGTACTTTTTCTAGGTCGACTTGAATTCCTTCTTTGGATACAATGTACCTAAAAATTTTCCAGAGGCGACCCCAAAGGTGCATTTTTAAGGTTTACTTTGATATTAAATTGCCGCATTTGTTCAAAAATTTCTTTCAAATCTGTCGTGGTCTTTTGCTTTTCTACTTTTTATTAACATATCATCAACATATACCTCCGTGTTTTATGTATCCATCTCGCGAACACCTTCTCCACCATTCTTTGGTATGTCGCACCGGCATTTCGCAGACCAAATGGCATTTTTGTATAACAGTATAATCCTCTTGGAGCAAAGAAAGCAGTATGTTCTTGGTCTTCTTCGGCGAGAGGAATTTGATTGTAACCCTTGTATCCATCAAGAGAAGATATCCTTTCATTTCTGCTTTCTTGCTTCAACCATTTGTGGAATATCTGGTAATGGGAAACTATCTTTAGGACAAGCTTTATTTAGATCGGTAAAATCTATACAAATTCTTATTCCTTTTTTCTTCTTTGGAACTATAACCATATTTGCTATCCATTCGGGATATTTTGCTTGTCTAATAATTCTGCGTCCAACATTTTACGCAATTCTTCTTCTATTTGAGGATGATATCTTTGTCGCGATCTTTCTAATTCTTTGTTTAAAGGGTTTTACATTCTTGTCAATTTCCAATTTATGGCAAGCCACGGATGGATCTATACCGGGCATTTCATCCATATCCCATGCGAAAATGTCTTTATAATCTCGCAACAACTCAACGATTCTTTTCTCTTCATCCACTTCCATTTTAGTTCCAATTTTTAAGATTTTAGGCTCCTCCTCGGTTCCAACATTCACTTCTTTTGTTTGTTCTGCTGCGACATAGCTAGACTTCGGCTCTCCCATAGGAGTTGGTCCTCTTATTTCCTTCGAACTCACTCCCTTCTCCCATGATTTCGCCAGGTATTCCTTTTCCTTCTTTTGCTCTTATCATGTAAATTCTAAATTCCTCTTCTTTCCTAGCTGCTTTTATCATCTTCCTGCGATCTTTTCGCTTCTTCATTTGCCCTTCATAATGCTTTACCTCAATTTGATAATATATTCTTCCTTTATCAATGTCTCCTCTGATCTCACCAATTCCACTCGGTATAGGAAATTTGATGCACTGATGAAGTGTTGATGCTACTTCCTTAATCGCATGTACCCAAGGTCTCCCTAACAATATGTTGTATGGCGATTCCATATCCACTACACTTAATGTCACTTGTGTTTCAATTTCTCCAAGTAAAATTCGCAATTTCATCTCCCCTTTTGAGTCTTGTTATAGATTTTCCAAAACCATGAATATTATATCTTGGAGAACTCATTTCTTCATCTTTATATCCTAATTTTTTTGTAAGTATGGTAAAACATGATACTCACCAAACTCCCCGTATCCACCAAAGTTCTATTTATTTCCCATTCTTCCGCTACCTTTGCCGATTCTTCTCTTTTTTTGCTTGCATTTATCGTGATCACTAGTGGAGATGTATGATTCAAACTTTCTCTAGGAACTTCAGCGGGCTGTGAATGTTATTTTACTGTTTTTCCCATTCCTTCAAAGACGATGTCTTCTCCTCATCTATAATCTTCTTTCCTTGAAATCTCGTTTATGTATCCTTCCTCTAATATTTTCATGGAATTCATTAACCATTGCTTTTGTAATTGAATTGTATTCCATTTCTTCACTATGTTCCTTGCTTCTTAATTCTTCTATCTCATCTGATTTAACCTTTTTCTTTCTTATTTTCTTGATTTAAGCGATTTTAATTGTACTCTTCAATCTTCAATCTTATTCGTCCACTGTTTCTAGCGCATATGTAGTTGCAGGATTTCCCACACTACACCCCTCACTCAAATCTGTTTAATCAATCCATTTGGAGATGAACAATGATGTGTTTTATTAATTGTTTCTTGAAAGGTTTACAAAGAAATGTAGAACAAAGCTAAAGAAATTACAATCTCTCTTTCCTTTCTCTCTCCTAATGACTTGTTTCACAATTCAAAAAGACCTCTCCTCTATGAACGGACTTACTCGACCCTTTATATAGGGTATTACATAGTGGGTGGCAGCTATCTTTTTCTCCCTTATTTTTTTGAAAACGTCTCATGAATGCTCGCGAATATCTGACTTGTTTGCCTTGCGACACTCTTAAATCTCGCCAAGTCTTTCACACTTTCTCATGTTCGATTGTCGTCATCTATTACGTCATTTATTTACCTTCATCACGACTCCTTCAGATGCAATTGTTTATTAATCTCGCGAAGTATTGTTGTCGCGATATTATGATCTTTTGTAAAAGCTTCAATCAAACTATTAGGGACCATGTCTGCGATGACCACAAGTATTCCTCTTTCTTCATATCCTTGTCTTCTTGATGAGATTCCCCGAAAATATGCCTTCCTTGGATGTCTCTGATAGTGATGCTAGCGAAGAGGAGTCCGATGAAGAGTCTGATGAAAAAGAAGAATGAACTAAGAAATAGCTCCATTTTCTTCTTTCTCTTCTTGTAATATATGTACATTTATCCTTTTAGTCTTCCATTTTTGTAACTTCTTCTTATGAAATCTCTTGGATCTTCAAATACAAGTTCTACTTTGTTGTCTTTTTCCCGCACATGTTAAAAGAACAATTCTTTCTTGCAATATCTGATTAATCAATATTATGAGTGCGTGAATCTATCATATGAAATAAATAACAAGTTTATATCCTATTCACTCCCATATTTGCCTCTGTTATTTGTTTTCAAATGAGATATTTAGTCGAGAACCTTTAAGTAATAATATGCCTCAGTTTCGTAGCAGAATCGTTGTCAAGTCTTAAAGCAAATTTTCTCCTGGTTGTTTCCATGTATATACTACTTAAACTTATTTGTTTGCATATAATCATTTTCAAGCTTATTTGCTTACTCATTTTCTTGTGTGGTCTTATTTTGCCTTCCTAGTTAAAGGACTTATTCGCCACCCCCTGCGTCATTCGCGACAAAATCGCGGGACGTCTTTACATTTTCATGTAATGACCCATTGATCTTGCTTTATCATTTCTTTAGTATTGTTGCCTCTGCAGATAATTTTATTGCGACAATATGATTTGCCTAAACTTTCTTGAAAAATAAAGCCCCATGACATTGCCGTCTTGCGCACGAAATCGCGAGGGCGTCCCCTACACTTTCATGTAAAGACCCATTAATCTCGTCTTATCCTCGCGTTAGTATTATTGCCTCTTCAGATCATCGCACAAATATGACAAACCTAAATTTTCTTGCGAAAATAAAGCCTCATGACATTTGCGTCTTAAGACACTTATCGGCTCCTAATGGAGGGTGCGCCCCTTATCATCTCCTGGTTGCCCCTTCAAGGAGGCGTACATCGGCCATACAAGACTAGCTCCTCCCATCCGGTCTTAACAACAACATTGTTTTCGCAGCCTCTTATCCCTTATACCTATAGGGCTTATGGTTACGAGGCGCACCTAAGTGGAGTTTTCTTCGGGTAGGAGTGCGTGATGTGCCAAGACTTGCCAAGAATGGCCGAGACACTTCAAATGCCCCAGGCACTCTTGGCTCAACCGTGTACCTCGGCACCTTGGTCATACAATGACTCCTTGGAAGAGATCCTAGGTCATCCAACCAGGGTATAACCTTATATATATAGTTGGAAATCCAAGGTATCTTCCCCGGATGGGCTTTATTGACCCCAAATTTTCATGACTCGGGTTCCGAAGCGGTGTAACCTTTTCCTGAGCCATGTCAAGAGATACCCCCTTATATGACGCACTTTAGGTCTTACATTTGCCTCTTGCGAAAATATCATTCACGAACTAGGGTGTCTGCCATAAAGGTTCGTCACATTAAATATATATCATTGATTTTTGATTATTTCTTCTCATTATCTTTGCAAATTATCGCATAGTCTTGCTTTGTTTTGTGATCTCGTTGTAATTCTTTAACTTGATTTTCATATATTAAATTGAGACTTTGCGTACTCCTTCTTGATCGTCATATTCTTTGTACTTTTGACATGTCTTTGTCACTCAAAACATTTTTTTTTACACTTTCACAAATCTAAAATCAATTATTCATTTCCTACACCTCTTACTTACTCTCGCTTCTTCATTTAAATTTCTGATATTGCCTTCCCTTTTGAAAACCATCGCAATTTCCATTGTCTTCGAGGCATTGGTTTATAATGTATCTTCATTTCTCACTTATTCGTCCACCATCGATCTTTCCCTTCTTTGTTCTTCTTTGATGTTGCTTCC
Organism: Papaver armeniacum; assembly: GCA_023531295.1. Lineage (NCBI taxonomy): Eukaryota > Viridiplantae > Streptophyta > Magnoliopsida > Ranunculales > Papaveraceae > Papaver > Papaver armeniacum. The sequence goes on along the minus strand of JAJJWW010014320.1, from coordinate 502 downwards.
CGTTCTTCTTTTGATAAACTCTTTCCTGCATGATTCCACATCAACTTCATAGCACTTTTGTCCCTCATCCCAATCTCCTTTTATAACTCAACACCACCAGGATGAGAAATTTGATGCATGGTGGTAAGTCGATGCTACACCAAGATCTCATGTAACCAAGGTCGCCCAATTAATGCATTATAGGGGGACTCCCACATCGACTATGCAAAACAAAATTTAGAGTTGATAATCCTTTAAATTGGTATTCGCATATGAGCTTCTCCTTTAGGTTTATTGCGGTACCATTAAAACCATAAATCTTATAAGTTGAAGGTATCGGATCTCCGTCTTTCCCTCCCATAGTCTTGTAAGTATGGTAAAAAGGATGTTCTGAGCTTCCAGGTATCAATTAAGATTCTATTGATTGCCCATGAATTTTCCGCCTCATCATCTTCATCATCAACAGTTTGGGTTAATCTCCAATCTTACCACTAATGGGCTGTCATGCATCTCTCCTCCCTCG
>JAJJWW010014319.1:0-15218 GCA_023531295.1 Papaver armeniacum | reverse complement strand
TCTATTCAAATCATAGTGGTCTTTGCTCAATATTATTCAAATCAACATAGCCTAATACCCATGTAGTTTCAAACCATAAAAACCCTAATTACACAGATTTAGCTAGACATGGCTTTCTCAAAAGCCATAAACATATGAAGGAGAATCACTAGCAAATCAAGATTGAATTGAAACAACAAACACTCCAAACCCTTGTTTTCCAGTTGCGACTCCGTCGCCGACAGCCTTCTCTCAACTCTTCTTCCACTGAATCTCCCTGAACTTTGTTATTAACATCAACCCCTGACATCCACAACTAACATAAGAAGCACCTCGAGCTCATCCATTCAGGTCCATTGCCAAGCTCCAAAACACGACCAACAACTAATTTATGTTCATCTAGTCACCGGCAGCAACTATTACCATTGACTGCATGCAATTGCGAGATCCTAACTGTCTTTGAACCAGCACCAAAACTCCACGACATACTCCACCAGTCGACCAGATCCGGCACTGATCAGTTCATACGTTACATCCAACAACACACGGTCCATCCCATGACTTATTCAGATGTTGTTCTCTCGTCAGCTACAGGTTCAGGCCAAGTACTTCATTACCGATTACCAACTCCACTCGAGCATAAGTACAAATCAGCCAACAGACGATTCATATCCTTTGCGAACAGCTACATTGGACCACTGGACATTTCTCTTCTTCATTGTTGTGCAATTCCTCTTCCATATCTGCCGTTCCTTGACTTTTCACACTTCGCATACGAACCCCATACTAAACAACCAATTATCTTCTCACCTTGAAATCCCAATCTCGCATCATGGTCTCATCTCTCCCAGCTCATATCTCAATTATGTCCAAGCTCTCCATGCAACCACCGTTAGCACCTTCTTATTCTCCAACCAACTGCCCATCGACACCACCTGCAACAACACTTCTTGAGCACTAACAGTTAAAATCAAAGCTTGCTTTCATCTCCATTCAAGTACACAGCCATAAATCACTGGCTCATCAAACTCTCGCCTACAAGCATCAGTTTCTCAGCACCAACTACAAAGCCAACCATTCTTCTTTCATGCCTGCACGGCCATAACAACCACCGCCAGTAAGAAAGTTGCAGCCAACTAATATTCCATGACCATCTAAGCCTCTTCCCGTTCTCATTACCTTCTCGAGCTTCCATTTCGATCAACAACAAACCAGTACCGTCTGTTTTAAGTCCATCTTGAATCTGGTCACGACATCAACTCCTTCTCCTCATCTTCTCCGGCACTGACTGCAGCCATCTCCCATTAACTCTGCCATCGAGAACAACCAACCCAGTACTTACATCCAGCTACAGCATCATTTTCCGTTCAACTGCACTAACAATCACCACCCCGCAACCATTTGACTGAATTATTCATGCATGCCCTTTGAAGTCACCATCACTGACCGAGATCATCTCAGATTTGAGCTCTAACACAGCTGTTTGCAGGTCCGACAACTACATATCATTTAACCCCTACAGCCAACACACGGACCTAGTACTCAAATCATCTCCTCTGCCACTGTCCATTCGCCAACACACGGACCTTAGTTCGATGCCAATTCTCTTTCGTTTAAAATCTTTCTTTTCCATTTGCCATATATTTTATTTGCATCTCCTCTGCCACATTTAGCTCTTCCATCCATTCGTCTAAGCTCTTTTCTAATTCTCTTCCATTCACATCCCTTCATCGACGTCAACCAGAACTCCTGGCTCATAATCAATAATCCTTGAAGCCATGCCTTTTATACCCATTACAGAAGAATTTGCCACGTCCCACTAGTGGAGTTTTACGTGCTCGTTCAAAGCAAGTAAAATCTTTCTTTTCCATTTATATATTATAATAAAGTATCTTCCTGGCCGTGGATGAGGTAAGATAGTGTGTCATCATGAGTTATGAAGTTGGCATTCTCTGCCTCCATATATTGGATAACATGCCTCCTTTTTTTATTTCCATAGGTGCTTTTTGGTAAATTATTCTAAAATTATATCGGTGCATTAGTAGTTTTTTCCATTATACTTCAAAAAAAAATTGCACAGCAAACGTCATTTAGCTCTTCCATTTAGCCATTTATTCTCTCGAGTGAATAGGTTTCTTGTACTTTCTATAAACAAAATGGCAGTCTAGCGCCTAATATTTCAGAAATAGTGTCATTAGCCAAAATATTGAGTCCTAGCTAATATAAATATGGGTATAAAACGTAGCACTAACGTGCTTATCAGTTATGTAATCTAAACTCTCATAACATGACATTCGTCACTAGGTAAAGATGAATTTGGCTTAAGCGAAAGCTTACCAACACATATTTCGAGAAATAGATAGGCGAGATAACTCGGCTCGAAATAGCAAATGTGTATAATGAAAGTATATCAAAACGACTTTTGTCTCAAGAATAGGAGATGGAGTAAATATACTTTTGAGTGACAGATAAGTTCAAGTCTCCACATACCTTTTAGTCGATGAAGTTCCACCAGTTCCTTGAGTAGTCCTTCGTCTTGTATGATGATTGCCATGGAGTCTTGAGCTCAACTACACTTTCTATCCTAGTCCGAGACCTTTAGCTATAATAGGCTAGAAATCAAGACTTATAGTTTTGATCACTAATATTGACAAACATGCTTGATATAGCAACGCATGCGAGTTCGACCGAGCAATGCTCTTACAAAGCACAAGTTCAATTAAGAACTCTCCCCCATAATATGTCATTCCCGAAAGAACAACAAGAGCGACCTTAATTTCGAAATAAAAGAAGGATTTCTTTGGACATAACAAATCACATACAAGTATGAATTTGAATCCAAAATACTCAATTAAATTAACCACAGAGAACCCATGATTAATTTAATCGTAAATGCTCAATATAAGTGAACTTATGGAGACTCAAAAATACTCAATTGGATTAATCACAAGAGATTCCATAATTAATCTAATCGGAATACACAACCAAACTAAATCACAAAAGTAATCAATTTAATTGGTCATGCTCGACATAAGAAAACTTACGGAGCAACAACTAAATAACCAAACAAGATGATTAATTTAGTTGAATATGCTCGACATAAAGTACCTCACGGAGCAACAACTAAGCCAAAACAATAACTCGGTCGATACAGCTCAACATAAGACACCTTATGGAACAACACAGTATATACACAAAAATTGTGGATCGGAGATCGACCTAATACCGTGGAATAAGCAAGGACTCATTCTATTTTCCATCACCATTTTCACAATGACATACAATAGACATAATCCTTGTAAAAAAAAGATTTTAACCTATCTTCCATCAATAATTAACATAATAGGCTTAACTTTTGTATTTGTCAAAAGTCCATTCATTCTTTTATCAATATATGCATATCGACATACGAAAGACTGTACTTTTGACAAGATATGGGACAATCATAGTTCACGGACGTAAACACACATATCCCATAACAAGTTGCAATATATAAAACCATAAAGATTAATACTGTAAAAATCATCTTCCAAATAATTTTAGAATTTAAACCAATAAATCTAAAAACATGAAGATGAAAATGTTGGACATAGCTATGTGTAATCACAATAATGGCTATTCCAAACTCTAGTTATTCTTCTAAACAAAACAAGAAAAATAGAAGATTTACTAGGCAAACTAAATCAAAAGGACTCCTATGCAAAAACCGAACATGAACTAAAGTCAAACAGACAGTTTAGGATCCTCATGAGTCTTGAGGTCTTCGAGCTTGCGAACGACAGCTTCCTCTGCCCCTTTGAAGAGAAAATCCTTGTTGGGAAGTTCTTTAACACGGGTTTTTATGAGAACAAGGTCAGAATTAACCCTTTTCAACTCAATTCTTACCACATCAAGACACTTCATTGTATCAACAAGTTGCTGCTTTGCATCCTCAAAGTTCTTTAGGAAGTCGAGAACTATATCATACGAAATCTCTTCAACCTCCTCAATATCCGAATAGGAATCAGAAGATTGAGGGAAAGATCCTTCAACTTCAACAAAGGTTCCCTTCTCTTTATGAAATTCGAAATATACCGCATTATCAACGAATCTTCAGGTAAATCCCAAGAGCAGGAGGAAGAAGCCATTGATAATATAGAGCCTAGAGTGAAGATTTCAACTCAATAGGATAGGTATATAAATAAGATTCGAGAGACTTAGGGTTTGCAATATTGGTTTGAGAGAGAACCCCAAAAACCGTACGTGTACCCGTAAGATGAGGGTTCACAAAGCTTTGCACGGAAAAAGTCCACACTTAATTTTCAAAAACAAGTTTGAAGGCAAAGAATAAAAACTAATAAATAAGGAAGGATTTTTTTTAAAAAAAATACTCATGTAAAGTGTTGTCTAACTATCCATCTAAGAACGATAAGAAATTAGCTAGATAATCAGAGCCACTTTGCCAGGTGTATACCTATTCAATTCTCACACAACTAGGTTTTTGTAGGTGAGATATCAACCTTGTGATTAATTTACACAAGTATGAGCCTTTAGCTCATTAAATGAACGTTGTTTTTGTTTATCCTTCTTTCTTTGACAAACGCTCATCCCAGAGAAGTAAGACACGGCTTGTTTAGCATATCTATCAGAACGCTTTCTCTGAGGACTAAATCTAGGACCTCTTGCAACTGGTTCAAGAGGATTAGGATAGAGAGGGATCCATTTTCTAGAATTAGATTTACCAGAAACAGTCTTAAAACACAGGGAATGCTTTTATTAGCATCGCAAGAATTTATGCCACTAGACAACACTTGAACCTTGTGATGACTTCTAGGAAAGAGATCATATTTATAAGGTTTCTGGTTTTCTGTGGGTATGCGATTCACTGCAGTAGTCGACTGACTATTTATTCCATTGACAGTGGAAAGAAGCAAATTATGAAGTTTAGAAATTTGTTTCCTCCTGGCAAAACAATGGGTTGCATAGTGATTCTTTTCCCACATAATGTACAGGTTCGTGGAGGAGAAGCAATAATTGGCACCTGTTTTAACTTCATAGCCATATGAGAAGATTGTAAGTCATGTAAACTTTTCTTGACACAATCTTCTTCTGGAGAACATTTCGTCATGTACTATAATTCATGAGAATTAGTTTGTACAAAAGAATTTCTCCTTAAGACAGAGTTTCCTTTTCCAAGGATCTGCACTTTTCATGGGCTAGAGTAAGAGATGCTTCTAGTTTTTCTTTTTCGACACAAAGTCTGTTAAGATCTGATGAATGCGTCTCGATCAAACGTTTTTCTTTAATTGAGTCTTCCTTGAAAATATTCTCAAGAACACTAATCTTTTCACGCTGTAGAGTAGTTTCTTGGAGAAGTTTTTCAATATTCTTAGAGAAGGACTCAATGATGCTATTGAGTTCACGTTCACGATCAAGAGACTTTTAAAATTCATCAAGAAGCTGATAATGATCCTGAAAATCAATAATCTCAGCTGAGTTTTTTGAGATTCCGGTGAGCTCCATTTCAGCTTGACATAGTGCCCAATGTCTCATCGGAGAGAGATATGCCAACACAAGATGGAACACTCTTCTTACCTCTGGATTCGGAAGAATCAGCTAAGGAGTAATCCTTCGAGGCATTCCCAGGACATTTGGCATAGTCAAGAACTTTAGAAGACATCTTGGTATGCGTAGAAAAGATTCTGTCATGAGACTCAGATTGCCACAAACACAGACTTGTAAGGTCTTAAAACGTGTTTGCCTGCTCTGATACCAATTGAAAAAGCGTGGGTACAACAACCACACCCAATATTTCGATTAGCAATCTGTATGGACAAACTCCAATATACTTTCTGGAGAATCAACTAGACATTCAAACTCAATCTAGATAAAAACTATATCAAAGAGTTTATATCTCAATCTCTCGATTTGATATATACTTAAGCAAATAGAAATCTGCAAGTCTTTATCAAATACTAGAGAGATAACTTGGATGGTGAAAAAGCGTGGGTACAACAACCACATCCAATATTTCGCTTAGCAATCTGTATGGACAAACTCCAATATACTTTCTAGAGAATCAACTAGACAGTCAAACACAATCTAGACAAAAATTATATCAAAGAGTTTATATCTCAATCTCTCGATTTGATATATACTCAAGCAAATATAAATCTATGAGTCTTTAACAAATACTAGAGAGATAACTTGGATGGTACCAAAGACCAATATCCAAGTCTCAATCAATTTAAATCAACAACCAAAAGGTCGGATATTCTAATTGATTGAACAACGCACAACCTGTGATATTTCAATTATATAAACAAATATAATGCGAAAATAGAAATAACACGGACACCAGAATTTTGTTAATGAGGAAACCACAAATGTAGAAAAACCCCGAGACCTAGTACAGATTGAACATACACCGTATTAAGACGCTACAGACACTAGCCTACTCCAAATTAACTTCGGTCTGGACTGTAGTCGAACCCCAACCAATCTCACACTGATCCAAGGTACACTTATGCTCCTACGTATCTGCTCCCAGCAGGATGCTACGGACTTGATTCCCTTAGCTGATCTCACCCACAACTAAGAGTTGTTACGACCCAAAGTCGAAGACTTTAATAAACAAATCTGTATCACACTGGAAAAGTCTACGGTAATAGATAAATCCGTCTCCCATGAATATACCTACGAGTTTTGTTCCGTCTTTTGATAAATCAAGGCGAACAGGAACCAATCGATAACCCAGACTTATATTCTCGAAGAACAGCCTAGTATTATCGATCACCTCACAATAATCATAATCGACGCAGCGAAAAAGGTATTGCGGAATCACAAACGATGAGACGAAGATGTTTGTGACTTTTTTTTATCTTGCCTATCGGAGATAGAAATCTCAAGCCAATTATTACAATTGTACTCGTACGATAGAAACAGCAAGATCAGATCACACAACTACGAAAAGTAGTATCGGTCCAAGCTTCACAATCCCAATGAAGTCCTTAAGTCGTTAACCCGGGTTTAGAGAAGAAAACCCAAGGTTAAAGGAGAATCGACTCTAGCTTATACAACTAGTATCACACGTAAGGTATGGTGATTAGGTTTCCCAGTTGCTAGAGTTCTCCCTTATATAGTCTTTCAAATCAGGGTTTGCAATCAATGTTAGCTTGGTAATAAAGCATTCAATATTCACCGTTAGATGAAAACTTGATTAGATTCAAGCTAATATTTCTCAACCGTTAGATCGAAAACTTAGCTTGTTATATACACATGAAATGCACGTTTCTAGGCTTGTGTAACCGTACCCAAACATGTACATTTGTTGGTTCAATAATAGTTAACCAAAGGTTAGCCATATGAGCGATTTCATATCAACCATATTCTTCTTCACCATAACTAGTCCAAATGACTCAAATGAACTAGTTAGAGAGTTGTTCAATTGCTTAGATCTTTATGTAACTACACAAGACACAATCAAAGCAAAAACGATTTGATTCACTCGAATCGGTTCATGAACTTTATAGCCACGGTTTGCAAAAGCATTCCTTATTTTGTTTAAACATGAGTTCAAGAACAATCATTTTTAGATATAACCAACTCAAGTTCGCGGACTGGGTTCGCGGACTTAAGTTCACGGAAGGAGTTCACAAACTCCGGCCAGGTTCTCGGGTCGAGAACTTCCGCCAGTTCGCGGACTTGGCTCATGCCACCATTCCGGTTCTCTTGATCAACTAAGTTCGCAAACTTTGTTTCAAGGAATTATACATATATGTGTTTCCACAACAATGCTTATATCCTACCATGGTTATGTAATCTAAACTCTCATTTCAATCATTGAAACATTCTCAGAGGACGTTATATAGTTGTTATTCACAAACCATTTTTCGTCAGAGCAATTTTCAAAGTGATTGAAACATAACATGACTTTCGTCACTAGGTAAAGATGAATTGTCTAAAGCGAAAACTTACCAACATATATTTCGAGAAATAGATATGCGAGATAAACTCGGCTCGAAATACCAAATGTGTATAATCTTAGTCTATATAGCAAAACGACTTTTGTCTCAAGATAGGAGATAAAATAGACTATTTAGTTATAGATAAGTTCAAGTCTCCACATACCTTTTAGTCGATGAAGTTCCACCGGTTCCTTGAGTAGTCCTTCGTCTTGTATGATGATTGCAACGGAGTCTTGAGCTCAACTACACTTTCTATCCTAGTCCGAGACCTTAGCTATAGTAGACTAGAAATCAAGACTTATAGTTTTGATCACTAACATTGACAAACATGCTTGAGATAGCAACGCATGCGAGTTTGACCAAGCAATGCTCTAACAATCTCCCCCTTTGTCAATTTTAGTGACAAAACTATCAATACATATGGAATACAAAAAATAAATAAATAAACTTTTATAGCTCCTATTCCACATGTCTAATCTTCAACATTAATCGAAATCTTCGTCACTTCCAAGTACTCCAATGATACCAAAGGTTGTAAGTTTAGCATCATCGTTGTTGAAAATCCGTAGCTATAACAATAAGAAAACAAGAGTTCTCAATCATTGTTATACAGTGTCATAATATTATTACACAGCGTCAAAGTTTAATTGTATCACAACTTCAACAACAATACTATGGTGATATGTATCACTCCCCCTTAGTCAATATTCCATCTCACATGGAAACCACTCCCCCTTACATAATGATCCGAAAACCATATGTATTTGTAGTGTGAACTACATATTAATTCTCCCCCTTTTTGTCATTAATTGGCAAAGGCAAAAGAACGGGATCCTAATGAAATTTCCGAAAGAGACATTTCATGACCAAAAGAAGGAAAACACATATCATCTTATTTAGATGCAATCATAAAGCCGAAGCTAAATGCATTCATCAAGGAGTTTAAAGATACAAGATAACCCCTCAAATATTCCACAGCTGCACTCCCCACAAAGATTTGGCAATTAATCACAAGTTCAATTAAGAACTCTCCCCCATATTATGTCATTCCCGAAAGAACAACAAGAGCGACCTTAATTTCAAGAGAAAAGAAGGATTTCTTTGGACATAACAAATCACATACAAGTATGAATTTGAATCCAAAATACTCAATTAAATTAACCACAAGAGAACCCATGATTAATTTAATCGGATATGCTCAACATAAGTGAACTTATGGAGACTCAAAAATACTCAATTAGATTAATCACAAGAGAACCCATAATTAATTTAATCGAAATACACAACCAAACTAATCACAAAAGTAATCAATTTAATTGGCCATACTCGACATAAGAGAATCTATGGAGCAATGACTAAGTTAATCATAAGAAAACAATCAACCCAGTCAATAGTGCTCAAACATAGGAAAACTTACGGAGCCCTAACTAAAATAACCAAACAATATGATTAATTTAGTTGATTATGCTCGACATAAAGTATCTTACGGAACAACAACAAAGCTAATCATAAACTAATCAACTTGGTCATTTAGTGCTCAACATAAGACACAATACGGAGCCTCACAGTAATACATAAAATATGGATCAGGGAAGATCAATTACTGCGTAATACACAAGGATTCATTCTATTTTCCATCATTATTTGCATAACGACATACATAGACATAATCCTTGTAAACAAAAGATTTTAACCTATCTTCCATCAAAAATTGACATTATAGGCTTAACTTTTGTATTTGTCAAAAGTCCATTCATTCTTTTATCAATACATGCATGTCGACTTATGAAAGACTTTACTTTTGACAAGGTATGGGACAATAACAGTTCACGGACGCAAACACACATATCCCATAACAATTTGCAATATATAAAACCATAAAGATTAATACTGCAAAAATCATGTTCCAAACAATTTTAGAATTTAAACAAATAAACCTAAAAATATGAAGATGAAAACGTTGGACATAGCTATGTGTAATCACAATATTGGCTATTCCAAACATGAAGATTTGCTAGACAAATAAAATAAACAAGCTGTACCAAAAACAGACTCCTATGCCAAAACCGAACACGAACTGAAGTCAAATAAACGGTTCACTATCCTCATGAGTCTTGAGGTCTTTGAGCTTGTGATCGACATCATCTTTAGAAGAAATATCTTCATTGAGAAGGTCTTTAACTAGTGCTTTTATGAGACCAAGGTCAGCAGTAACCTTTTCCAACTCAGTTCTTAACACAGTAAGACTCTTCAAAGTTTCAACAAGCTGCAGTTTTTCTTCCTCATAATATTTAAGAAAGTCATGAACCACTTCAGCAGAGATCATATCCTCTTTCTCAACATCCTAATGTGTATAAGCAAAGTAACATGAAGCATTGGGATGATCATCTTCAACAAGAGTTCTTTTCTTCCTCCCTTCGGACTCAAAACCAATACCTTTATCAAGAAAGCCTTTAGCAAAACCACAAGCTCGTAAGAGGACGACATTCTTGATAAACCAAAATAACCCAGAGTATGCAAACGTGACTCAGAGGTTTGGTATTTATATGGTTTCTTAGGGAAGGTGACTTTTAGGGTTTCTAAGAATTGATTCGTAATAGTAACAGGGTACTGCATGCACGAACACAACCCGACCCAAAGAAAAGTTTAATACATAACCCCCCCCCCCCTTTTTTTTTATATAAAAAATCAACAAGAACTGATATAAGATACTTAAGCAACCTTTTCTGCAGACCAGTAGTTTAGCTATAGACGATAAGAAAATAGCTTCACTAAAAAGAAGTAGTATGCTAACAGTATACCTGAAAATTGACACATCTTACTCAACATGATTTTTATGAATAGGTTCTTTAAACCTTGTGATTAATTAGCACAAGTATGAGCTCTGAGCTCATTAAAAGAATTGTGTTTTTGGTCGAATCTCTTTTTCTTTCTGAATCTAGAAAAGGATCCATTTTGATGCGAGAAATTATAAAACTTACTGTCATCAAAATATGAGACGTAGTTTGAGTCCTTACTAGAGGATTTTTGCTTTGAGGGAATTGACAACCTGTTGATAGTTTCCTTATTCCTTTTAATCATCTTCTTCAGGATATTTCTCATATCATCATTTTTGCTCCTTTCTCCTGGAATCTTATTCACATCAAGGACAACATTATCTTCTCTTTTGTTGATAAGAGAGACTTGTTCTTTCCTTAATTGTTTTTAGTTAAGACTTCTGTTCTGCTTCGAAGTATTTGAGGAACTCATTGAACTGACTTTACTGGTATCATACACAGGATATGTACGAAAACCAATTGGTTTAGTCATACGAATGTCAGTTACACCTTTGAGGATTAAGTCTACGGTGTGTTGAAGTTGAAAAAAGGATTTTTTATCCAACCTAGAGTTTCCCTTTTCTTTACCAGAACATTTTGCCTTACAAAAGAGGCATACTTTCTGATCACAAGAGTGATTAGACAGTATAGTCTTAACAGTCTTGTTAGGAAATTTCTTCCTTCCATGTGATGTTGTAGAACATCCTTGATTGGAGGAGACTAAAACATGTTTTCTGAATGGAAGGGATTCCGATTTTACTTCTGGAGCTGGAACATTTTCAGTCGTAGAAGAAGTACTTGATATGTTGGACTGCTTAGAGCATTCTTGAATAGAGAGTTTACTCAAGCGATGTTCAATTTCCAAAGCATCATTTTTGAGGCTTGCCTCAAGAGATATACATGAAGAATGATCTTCAATATTTTCTTTGAACTTGCAATCCCTTACAACACCAAGGAGAACATCGACATGATGTTTTAACCGATTAAATCTATCAGCTTGGATTCTAACAAGATTTAGAATCAAATCACTCTCTTCAGTTGTTTCTCGTTCATTTAGGTCGATAGACTCTTTTGAAGGGTAATCGGAAAAACACATGTCGGAGCCTATCTATCTAGTTTGAACACAAGGTTCGTCTATATTTGAGATTGAACAATCTTTCTCTTTAATAGAAATAGACGAGACAGAACTTTTATTTCTGGTGACGCGTTTATCAGAGATAGTACTCTTGTCCATAGAGTCAGATCGCTAGAAACACAGACTTATAAGGTCTTGAACGTGTTTTCCTGCTCTGATACCAATTGAAAAAGCGGGGGTACAACAACCACACCCAACATTTCGCTTAGCAATCTGTATGGACAAACTCCAATATACTTTCTAGAGAATCAACTAGACAATCAGACTCAATCTAGACAAAAAGTATATCAAAGAGTTTATATCTCAATCTCTCGATTTGATATATACTCAAGCAAATAGAAATCTACGATTCTTTATCAAATACTAGAGAGATAACTTGGATGGTACCAAAGACCAATATCCAAGTCTCAATCAATTTAAATCAACAACCAAAAGGTTGGATATTCTAATTGATTGAACAACGCACAACCTATGATATTTCAATTATATAAACAAATATAATGCGAAAATAGAAATAACACAGACACCAGAATTTTGTTAACGAGAAAACCGCAAATGCAGAAAAAACCCGGGACCTAGTCCAGATTGAACATACACTATATTAAGCCGCTACAGACACTAGCCTACTCCAAATTAACTTCGGTCTGGACTGTAATTGAACCCAAACCAATCTCACACTGATCCAAGGTACAATTATGCTCATACGTCTCTGATCCCAACTGGATGCTACGTACTAAATTCCCTTAGCTGATCTCACCCACAACTAAGAGTTGCTACGACCCAAAGTCGAAGACTTTAATAAATAAATCTGTATCACACAGAAAAGTCTACGGTAATAGATAAATCCGTCTCCCACGAATATACCTACGAGTTTTGTTCCGTATTTTGATAAATCAAGGCGAACAGGAACCAATCGATAACCCGGACTTATATTCCCGAAGAACAGACTAGTATTATCGATCCCCTCACAATAATCTTAATCGACGCAGCGAAAAAGGTATTGCGGAATCACAAACGATGAGACGAAGATGTTTGCGACTTATTTTTATCTTTCCTATTGGAGATAGAAATCTCAAGCCAATTATTACAATTGTACTCGTACGATAGAAACAACAAGATCAGATCACACAACTAGGAGAAAGTACTATCGGTCTGGCTTCACAATCCCAATGAATTCTTTAAGTCGTTATCCTGGTTTAGAGAAGAAACCAAAGGTTAAAGTAGAATCAACTCTAGCTTATGCAACTAGTATCACACGTAAGGTGTGGGGATTAGGTTTCCCAGTTGCTAGAGTTCTCCCTTATATAGTCTTTCAAATCAGGGTTTGCAATCAATGTTAGCTTGGTAACAAAGCATTCAATATTCACCGTTAGATGAAAACTTGATTAGATTCAAGTTAATATTTCTCAACCGTTAGATCGAAAACTTAGCTTGTTATACACACATGAAATGCACTTTTCTAGGCTTGTGTAACCGTACCCAAACATGTACATTTGTTGGTTCAACAATAGTTAACCAAAGGTTAGCCATATGAGCAATTTCATATCAACCATATTCTTCTTCACCATAACTAGTCCAAATGACTCAAATGAACTAGTTAGAGAGTTGTTCAATTGCTTAGATCTTTATGTAACTACACAAGACACAATCAAAGCAAAAATGATTTGGTTCACTCGAATCGGTTCATGAACTTTATAGCCACGGTTTGCAAAAGCATTCCTTAGTTTATTTAAACATGAGTTCAAGAACAATCGTTTTTAGATATAACCAACTCAAGTTCGCGGACTTAAGTTCACGGAAGGAGTTCACAAACTCCAGCAGAAATTCTCGGGTCGAGAACTTCCGCCAGTTCGCGGACTTGGCCCACGCCACCATTCCGGTTCTCTTGATCAACAAAGTTCGCAAACTTTGGTTCAAGGAATAAGGACTTATACATATATGTATTTCCACAACAATGCTTATATCCTACCATGGTTATGTAATCTAAACTCTCATTTCAATCATTGAAACATTCTCAGAGGACGTTATATAGTTGTTATTCACAAACCATTTTTCGTCAGAGAAATTTTCAAAGTGATTGAAACATAACATGACTTTCGTCACTAGGTAAAGATGTATTCGGCTAAAGCGAAAGCTTACCAACACATATTTCGAGAAATAGATGGGCGAGATAAACTCGGCTCGAAATACCAAATGTGTATAATCTTAGTCTATATAGAAAAACCACTTTTGTCTCAATATAGGAGATAAATAGACTTTTGAGTGATAGATAAGTTCAACTCTCCACATACCTTTTAGTCGATGAAGTTCCACCGGTTCCTTAAGTAGGCCTTCATCTTGTATGATGATTTTCATGGAGTTCTTGAGCTCAACTACACTTTTTATCCTAGTCCGAGACCTTAGCTATAGTAGACTAGAAATCAAGACTTATAGTTTTGTAGATGGGGAAAAACGATTCGCTGGTTTTTACGGAATTGAAGAGATGATCGCACGGAGGAGACTCTTTGAACCGAGCGAAATGCTTAACCTCACACAGATGCACTGCAAGAAGGGAGTGCTTTGAGTTAGAGAGATCAATCTGTAGTACTCCGGCCTAAACCAAGATAATGGTCGTTCCAGAGTAAATTCGGTCACAAGAGAGGATGGGTCGGTCTGTAGGAGGGAAGCTGAGAAATGTGTGAGATCAATGGTGATCGAAGATTGTTGTGTTGGGTATTATGAAAATAAGATAAATTCTGAATGATTGAATTTGCTCTGTTGAGAGTTGTATTGTTAATCTCGTGTTGTTTGTTTGACCTAAGATTGTCTCCCTTTCAATCATGATTCAGAGATTTATTTATATTGCTGGAATTGAAAACACCATGATCTCATGAAGTGTGACAGTTGATGGAATCAAAGAATGGGGAAGTGGAAATCGTGTTAAAACCAGTTGCTCAACGTGCGGAGACTTGGTTGATTTTCCATCCACTACTTTGTTAACTCCGTCAACTGATTGCACGACTTGCTCACATTCTCATCGTGTGTATGAACACACGTGCCGTAGACTGCCAGACCAAAACCCTAGTTAATATTCCCCCATGTAACACGATTGATATCTCGTGTGATTGTGGAGTCTGCAAGGTAGACGTGTATTTAGTTAGTCAGTTGCTGACTTCATGACTTCATGGGACTATGAGTACTTGTTTTTTTGAGTCGAACGTGATTTGGAAATGTTCTAAGACTCATGAATTGAACATGTTTGTTGAGACAGAGATATAATACGTGAACAATTTCTCATGAGCAAATATTGCTCATTCGATGAATTGTTGAATATTGATAGTTGAACCAGTATTCCTTGGTTTG
>JAJJWW010014317.1:0-91592 GCA_023531295.1 Papaver armeniacum | reverse complement strand
GAAAATAGTTGGGCCTTGCTTCACAACCCAATGAAGTCTTCAAGTCGTTAACCTATAAGGTTTCGTGAAAAACCTAAGGTTATAGGAGAACCGACTCTAGCTTATGCAACTAGTATCACACATGAGGTGTGGGGATTAGGTTTCCCCAACTAGAGTTCTCCTTTATATAGTTTTTCAAATCGGGGTTTGCAATCTAAGTTACCTTGATAACAAAGCATTCAATATTCACCGTTATATGAAAACCTAATTAGATTCAAGCTAATATCTTTCAACCGTCATGAAAAAGCGAAATACAAACAACCACACCCAATATTTCGCTTAGCAATTTGTATGGACTAACTCCAATATACTTTGTAGAGAATCAACTAGACAATCGACTCAATCTTAATAAAAGTATATCAAGGAGTTATATCTCACTTTCTCGATTCAATACTTACTCAAGCAAATAGAAATCGGGAGTCTCATTGAATACAAGAGAAATAACTTGAATGGTACCAAAGACCAATGTTCAAGGATCAATCAATATCAATCAAGAACCACATGTTGGATTTCCCAATTGATCGATTCAACGCACAACCTGTGATATTTCAATTATATAACAAAATATAAAACGGAAAATAAATAACACAGATACTTAAGTTTTGTTAACGAGGAAACCGCAAATGTAGAAAAACACCGGACCTAGTCCATATTAAACACACACCGTATTAAGCCGCTATGGACACTAGCCTACTACAAACTAACTTCAATGGAATGTAGTTGAACCCCAATCAATATCACACCGATCCAAGGTACAGTTGCGCTCCTTACGCCTCTGATCCCAAGCAAGATACTACGCACTTGATTCCCTTTAATCGATCTCACCCACAACTAAGAGTTGCTACGACCCAAAGTCGAAGACTTTAATAAACAAATTTGTATCACACGTAAAAGTCTACGGTAATAGATAAATTTGTCTCCCACAGAAATACCTACGAGTTTTTTTTTACATCATTTGATAAATCAAGGTGAACAGGAACCAATTGATAACCCGGACTTATATTCCGAAGAACAGCTTAGAATTATCAATCACCTCACAATAATTTTAATCGACTAGCAAAAGAAGATATTGCTAAATCACAAACGAGGAGACGAAGTTTGTTTGTGATTACTTTTCTATCTTGCCCATCGGAGAAATCAATCTCAAGCCAATCTTATGATTGTACTTAGTACGTTAGAAACAACAAGATCATATCACGCAACTACAAAGAAAATAGTTGGGTCCGCTTCACAATCCCAATGAAGTCTTCAAGTCGTTAACCTACGGGGTCTCGGTAGAAACCTAAGGTTAAAGGAGAATCGACTCTAGATTATACAACTAGTATCACACAGAGGTGTGGGATTAGGTTTCCCATTTGCTAGAGTTCTCCTTTATATAGTCTTTCAAATCGTGGTTTGCAATCTAAGTTACCTTGGTAACAAAGCATTCAATATTCACTGTTAGATAAAAACCTGATTAGATTCAAGCTAATATCTTTCAACCGTTAGATTGAAACTTAGCTTGTTACACACAAATAAAATGCACGTTTATTTAGGTTTGTGTAACCGTACCCAAATATGTACACTTAGTTGGTTCAACAGTAGTTAACCAAATGGTTAGGCATATGAGCACTTTCATATCAACCATTTTCTTCTTTACCATAACTAGTTCAAATGAATCAAATGAACTAGTTAGAGAGTTGTTCAATTGCTTAGATCTTATAGAAGTATACAAGCCACAATCGAAGCAAAAACGATTTGATTCACTCGAATCAATTCATGAATTTTATAGCCACGGTTTGCAAATATGCATTCCTTAGTTTATATAAGTTTAAGTTCACGAATAATCATTTTTTTAGAAAATAACCAACTTAAGTATGCATACTTGTACGCCGGACTTAAGTACCTAATAAGTTTGTTTTCAGTTCACAAACTCCAGCAGATTTTCACGGACGTGAACTTCCGATGGTGCGCGATGTGGTACGCGGACTTTAGTTCCGGTTTTCTGAGCAAAGCAAAGTACGATACTTTGGTTCAAGGAATAAGGACTTACACACGTATGAGTTATCACACAATGTTTATATCCAACAATGGTTATATATTCTAAACTCTAATTTCAATCATTGAAACATTCTTAGAGGACGCTATATAGTTGTTGTTCACAAACCATTTTTCGTCAAAGCAATTTTCAAGTAATTGAAACTTAATACGACTTTCGTCACTAGTAAAGATGAACTTGGCCAAAGTGAAAGCTTACCAACACATATTTCGATAAATAGATAGGCGAGATAAACTCGGCTCGAAATAGCAAATGTGTATAATCAAAGTCTATATAGCAATACGACTTTTTTCTCAAGATAGGAGATAGAGTAGATAGACTTTTGAGTGATAGATAAGTTCAAGTCTCCACATACATTTTAGTCGATGAAGTTCCACCAGTTCCTTGAATAGATCTTCGTCTTTGTGTGATGATCGCCATGGAGTCTAGAGCTCAACTACACTTTCTATCCTAGTCCGAGACTTAGCTATAAATAGACTAGAAATCAAGAATTATAGTTTTGATCACTAACATTGACAAACATGCTTAAGATAGCAACGCATGCGAGTTCGACCGAGCAGTGCTCTAATAATCTCCCCCTTTGTCAATTTTATTTAAAAAACTATCAATACATATGGAATACAAAAATAAATATACACTTTTGTAGCTTCTCTTCCACATGCCTGATCTTCTTGGTTCTTCAACATTACTCGAATTCTTCGTCACTTCCAAGTACTCCAATGATTCCAAATGTTGTAAGTTTAGTATCATCGTTTTTGAAAATCCGTAGCCATAACAATGAGAAAACAATAATTCTCAATCATTGTTACACATTGTCATAGTATTATTACACAGCATCAAAGTTCAATTGTATCACAACTTCGACAACAATACTATGGTGATATGTATCACTCCCCCTTAGTCAATACTCCATATCACATGGAAACCACTCCCCTTATATAATGATCCCAAAACCATATGTATTTGTAGTGTGAACTACACATTAATTCTCCCCCTTTTTGTCAACAAAATTGGCAAAGGTACGAAACTAGTGGGATCCTAATGAAATTTCCATAGAAACATTTCATGACCAAAAGCAAGCACATATCAACTTTTTAGATGCAATCATATAGCCGAAGCTAAATGATTTCATCAAGGAGTTTATAAAGATACAAGATAACTCCTATAATATTCCACAACCGCACTCCCCACAAAGATTTGGCAATTAAGCACAAGTTCAATTAAGAACTCTCCCCCATAAAATGTCATTCCCGAAAGAACAACAAGAGCGACCTTACTTTTACAAGAAAAGAAGGATTTATTTGGACATAACAAATTACATATGAATATGAATTTGAATCCAACAATACTCAATCAAATTAACCACAAGAAAACCCATGATTAATTTAATCGAAAATGCTCAACATAAGAGAACTTACGGAGCAAAGATAGTATATACATAAAAATATGGATCGGGGAAGATCAATATTGCGGAATATACAAGGATTCTTTATATTTTCCATCACTATTTGCACAATGACATACAATAGACATAATCCTCGTACACAAAATTTTTATCCTTTCTTCCATCAAATAATGACATAAAAGGTTTTAACTTTTGTGATGTCAAAAGTTCATTCATTCTTTTATCAATACATGCATATCGACATATGAAAGACTTAACTTTTGACAAGGTATGGGACAATCATAGTTCACGGACGCAAACACACATATCCCATAACAAAATGCAATATATAAAATCATAAAGATTAATACAGCAAAAATCATCTTCCAAACAATTTTAGAATTTAAACAAATAAAACTAAAAAAATGAAGATGAAAACGTTGGACATAGCTATGTGTAATCACAATAATGGCTATTCCAAACTCTAGTTATTCTTCTAAACTAAACAAGAAAATAAAATTCTCATCAGAAGATTTACTAGATGTTAAGACCTTTGAAGAATTCTTTATCGCCCCCGAACTCCTTGTCGTCAACAGCCATTAGGACATAAGGTTCATGAAGATATGAGTTAATATCAATAAACCTTCTTGAATGATGTCGAACCAGGGCCTTCTGAATCTCATGAGTCTTAAGCACTAAAGCCTTTATCTCGTTGAATCTCCTTTCGTGTCTCCTTCAATACTTCAAGAACATCGTAAAACTTTTGAGAATTTGAAGGGACAACTCTTGGCTTCCTCACATTCCTTCTTTTTCTTTTCAAGGTTGGAGGCAACAGATTTCTCTTTTCCTTCATGATTGATGGTTTAACAATCATATTAACATCTTTTCCATCGAATACATGATGCTTGGAGTATCCATAAGAATATGGGTTTGTGAGAGGAAATCACAATTTAAACTCAACAAGTAGTCTTGGAAAGAGTTTCATAGAAGATAAAAGGAATGTAGGGTTACACAACCTTTAACAGTTCGTTAGCACGCACAACTCGAACTCTAGAAAGAGTAGAATTGTCGAGAATAACCTCCTTCTTTGATAGATAGGGAAAACAAAACTATAAAAAAACTTTTCCTAAAGCATGAGAAGTGCACAACCTTGTCTCTTTCAATCATGCACATGAGACAAGATACACAAATCAACACAATCCAACAAGCGGTGAACAACAATCATTCCCACCATGTTCCTTTTGAGAGGAATCCATAGACCTCTATCTATCAAAACGATTGGACCATAATTTCTTCTCTAATGGTCTTTTTTTATCCTTGGAAACTAACTTCTTAGACGAAGATAAAATCTTACATACCTCAGCGGTCTTTTGAGCAAGTTTAAGCTTGCTTGCTAATCGATTTGCTCTTCGTTGAAGTTTGTTGACATGTCTCAATTTGTGTTTGTACTTGTAACACTATGATAGTTCATGACCTTTGAGTGAACAATACGAGCATGTCAATCTTGAATATAATTCAGCATCCGAGATGTGCAAGCAAACTAGACACATAGTGGTACCTAAAACGTCATACACATAGTTTCCAATAGAAAGGTCAATTTTATCTTCCAGATTGGTTGAGTTTTCTTCTGAAAGAATATCAAGATTGATGTATGTATTGCTACAATTATCAAAATCAATATTTTCACAAAGAAGTGCAGCACTTGATTTTTCATCTTCATTAGAATCATAGTTGTCTCTACATTTCATCAAGAGTTGCAAATAAGACCTTTGTTCCCGTTGTATTTCTTTCGATTTGGACACTCATTTGCAAAATGACCAAAACCTTTACACTTAAAGCACCGAGGCATATCCTCGTCATCGGTCCTCATGATTATCCCTATCTTTAGGAGGAACACGATTATGTGGTTTATCTCGATGACTTGGATTTATCTCTGGAGAACCGTTTACTTATCTTCAAAAGAAGATCCCTAAACTGTCTTGTGATCAACGAGACCGACTTGTAAAGATCTTCATATGATGAATCAGCCTCAAAAAGATCATCTTCAGAGATGTAAACACTTTTACTTTTATCAAGTAATTTAGTGTTTGATAGGTGTAGAATACACCGTATTTACTATCTAGTAGTTTATGCTTTCTTTGCTATTTTTCTTGTAAATTATGTATTTTACGCTTGTTTTGAGTTTTGTAGCTACTATGGAGTCACACGGAGGAAAAGAAGGAGAAGTTACCCAATTTGAGCAAAAGGGCGAAATTGTCATCTCACAGGCAAGTGATACATGGAACTGACCCAAGGTTAAGGGGCAACTCTATTAGGAGGAGTGTTAAATGACAGCCAGAAAATGTTAAGGGGCCGCCACTGGGTAGCCCTTATCAAGGTGATCGACACTCGGATATAACCCTATGCCCATAACCCCTTATCCACTTCGCCTGGGTGGCTATATCCAAGCCTCATTTCCTACACGACCTAGAAACCAGAGAAGAGAGTTTTCTCTCTCGTTTTTATTTTTCACCTGAACTAAAGACGAGAGGAGGCGACACCTGAGTGAGGAAATTCAGAGGAAATTAAAGCACTGAGTTAGGGTGTTCTTGAGCTAATAGGGAATGATGAATTTCAGATTGAGAAACGACATGGGAGTTGGTGCTTAGACCAGATCGAGAAGTAAGAGGAAATACAGAGAATGGCTCAAACTTAATGGTGAATTGAGATAATTTGGTTGAACCGTGAAATTGAGTTAGGGTTTCTGTAATTGAGGATGAAATCTGGGTTGTTAAAATGGGTTCTGATCTGAAATCGAGAAATTATGATCGAGCAGAGATAGATGTTGGAATTAGGGTTTACAA
The DNA here is from genome assembly GCA_023531295.1 of Papaver armeniacum. NCBI lineage: Eukaryota > Viridiplantae > Streptophyta > Magnoliopsida > Ranunculales > Papaveraceae > Papaver > Papaver armeniacum. Next base: position 85,288 of record JAJJWW010014317.1, on the reverse strand, counting down.
CAGGAAAAAGGTGATTAAGCTCAGATGAATATCGAGAGGTAGAGATGGTGGTTGTCTGGGTTCGGTTCATTATCGATTAAAAGGAGAGATTTGATGGAAGAATTTTAAGAAGAAGTCGGAGATTAATGAAGAAGATTGGAGTTGGGTATTACTTGAATTGAAACCCCAATATCATATGAGCTCAAGGAAGTGGTGGTGTCATTGCCATGTTAACAAGATCTGAACTAGGTTGTTGGTTGAATGCAAGAAGAGTTGCAGTGATGGGAATTGTGGATTCCCGAGCTCGGATGGATGTTGAGGTAGCAAGGCTTTATGGTCAGAAGCTGAGGTAGTCTTGCAACAGGTTAAGCTGGAGTTGATAGAGCTGGCACTGTGGATGATGCAATGCTGCAATGGAGGAAAAAGGTTCATGGCTCAGATTTGATGCAGTCAGCTAGCCTTTGTTGATGGAGTTGTTGATGTTGCAGGGAGGACCGGAGCCGATGGTCATTGAAGTTGAGGCAAGTTTGGTTCACCGGATTCAGTGCACAAGGAGAATGGTTGGAATATGTGGAGCCGAGAAGCCGCAGAGATGGCAAGGATTGCAATGGCTCAATTTGCAACAGCAGTGACCTTGAGTTGAAAAGGAATGTGATCTGGCAATGGCTTGATGACCAGGGATTGAGGTTGCTGAGATGACTTATTTAGAGCGGGCGATGGAGTGAATTATTGGCAATGGTGTTGAATGGCTTGGAAATGGCAATACAGTGGAAGCGATTATGGTTCGGGGAGGAGGAATTGAAATAGTGATGCTTTGCAGCTGTGGCCATGATGGTCGGCAATGCAATGCTATGATGCACAAGGATGGCGCCGCAACAAGTTTGGCTCAGTGCAAAGTGGCTCGGCTAGGACCCGGTCGGCAACACTCAAAGAATCGACTCGGTTCTGACTCAGTGACTTAGACCTTGACCCACTGACTAACAGTTGACTAACGGTTTGAGTTTTGACCGTTAGTCCTAACGGTGGACTGACGGAATATTCCGTCGAATATTCTCTCGACGTGAACTTTTTCAGGTGGCCGTCGGCGACAATTCCGGCCGGATTCCGGCCACAATCCCAGTTTTTCGACGAGCCAAAAATTCCAGAATTTTCTATGGACTTCTCTCATGGGTGTGAAGACTTGGGCTAGGAATTGGATGGAGAATTGGACTCAAATTTGGAAAGAGAAGGTGGAAGAGTTGAGAAAAGCTTGGATTTGGAAATTGAATTGCAAAAGGAAAAGGATTCTACTCCTTAGAAGATTTGGAGAGTATTGAAGCTTATAAATAGAGAAGTTTTACATATCTTTACACATATCTCTACACACACATATCTACACACACAATTCTTTTCTTTTCTTATTCTTTGTGTGAACTCTTTTAACATGAGTAGTTAATTTTATTGATTGAGGATGAATTCCTAGTTCTTAACATATGATTTAAGTTTTTGTTTTCAAATTCTATCTTGAAGTTTTTCACATAATTATCGTTTGTTTTTACTAATAGGAGTGATCTTAAAGACATTCATGATTGATTGATAGATTGTTTGGGTGGCCAACTAAATTGATTTGTTAATTCGATCTAAAGCTAGTGAAAGTTAGGGATAAGTAATCGTTTCTTGACTCTTTACATAAGTAGCAAACACGAGACCTCATGGAGGGATTCCGTGGAGCAATTGTGTGTAGAAACAACGTTAGCAAGTAGACCTTGAGCTAAGAGTCTAACTACTAATATCAACCTAAGAAATTCACAAAACCTAATGCATGAGCCAAGTTACATCTAGGTTGAGCTAATTCTAGGTGGCTTGGTGATTAGAATCCCAGTAGTCGAGAACTTCCGTGTCCTATGATACAAGGGATTTAGGGGTTTAGCACTGAGCTAGCTGCTTTACCTACGGTTGGTGATAATCTGTGACTAATAACAAGTATAAAAGAACATAACTTGATTCATTGTTTCGTAACGTAAGAAGGATTCCTTGATCTTGTCTCTCTTATTGCTTTCATCTTTATCTTTTAATTGCTTTGTTTATTTTCTTTTGCTTTTTACACCCCCCTTTCGTGACAATTTTTACAACTAGAATCTCGTGCTCCTCGTGGGATCGACCTTGACTACCCTATATTACTTGTTAATTAGGTAGTAAAGTATTAATTAATTTGTTGTGGTTACGACACGCATCAAATTTTGGCACCGGGCCGGGGAGCAAATGATGATTTTAGTTGTTTTTATTTTTCTTTTGCTTTATTCTTGCTTTGTTGGATTCTATTCCGTATCTAACTTGGTTTTTGAATCTTATTTCAGTGCGGTTTTCCATGTACGGTGGACAAGAGCAAGCATATTACAACAATCAATACGGTTTTCAACCTCAACGTTATGGCAACTTCCAACCATCCTTAGGATACAATCAAAACCAATCTTTTGGCTATGATCAAATTCCTACAGAACCTTATGGATATTCTCATACATATCAACAACCTTATGACGGGTATGTAAGTGGACAATCACAAGGATGGGAGGATAGTTTTGTTTATGATCAGAAATTCTCTAGTTTTGCAGATAAGATGTTGGCCATGATTGGAGATCTTCAACAAAAGTTGCAAGAATCACTGCAAGACCAGCAACCTTATGTTTGGGAGGAACCACATCGAGAAATTCAAAGGAATTCGGAACAAATTAATCAACCTTTAGAGACTTTTGAAGACGCTAGTGTAGATTACTCGAGCCTTGATCTTAATAATGATCAATCACCTATTCAAAAGGAAGAGCTTGAGGAAGATGCATTTATTGCTTGGAAAAATTTTCTTAGGGAAAGATGGGAGTCCGCGGAAGTGTATGAATGTTCCGACAATGAGGAAGTTATTCCAACTCCGGATCATAATAACGATCCTTCACCTATTCAAAAGGAGGAGATTGGGTGTGACTTACCTATTGTTGTAAACGAAGTAACACCCGCACAAGAAGATTTTACAATCTATACCGATGAGAATCATTTTAGTGAATGGCCCGATTCCGATGATGAGAATGTTGAAGAGATGATACTAGAGGATGAAACCACATTCATTGATTTTGTGGAAGACCCAATTGAACTTGCGAATGATTTTAATGATGCCGAGACTTTGGTTAAGGTAGAAAATGACGAAGAATGGTTGCAAGGTTTAATAGAGGACCACGATATACAAGAGGTAAGTGATTCACTTGAATTTTTTAAGGATGACGAGGATTCTATAATACAAGAAATTGTGCAAGGTTTGTCTAACCCTTTGCCTATTGATTCTTCTCCTTCACCTCTTATTGGTTTGAATGTATGTGCTTCGAAAGTATTTTTGGATGATTTTGTTTCTAGATATCCACCATTGGAAACACTTGATTCTAACACTATGCAGGTTTTCCAAGAGGAATACATGGAAGTTCCCAAATTCTATGTTCTTTATACACTTCCGAGTGTGGACGAGAATAAGTGTGGGGGAAATTTCTATCGAGCGATAACATCACTATTGTTTTCTTGTGCTAATATTTGTATGGAGTTATTGCTTTCAAAACAGGTATTATGGGTGGATCCTAAAATTTTCAGATTGTTAATATATGGGGAATGAATCTTGCAAGAGCCAAGTCGGGCCGTCGACTTTAAAACAAGCGCTTAATGGGAGGCAACCCATCGGTTTTGTATTTCTTATCTTTTGCTTTTTGTTATTTCTTTTTCTTGTTTCTTATCATGTTAAAATTTCCCACCTTGACTTTACTAGGAGGATTCAATTACATTGAGGACAATGTAAGGTTTAAGTGTGGGGGAGTGGTTAAGCATGTTTTTAAAAAAAAAATTAAAAAAAAAAAAAAAAAAAAAAAAGTTTTTACTTAAAACTCCAACTTTTAAAGATTTTAGAGTCACTAGCATACTTCTAGGTATGTTTATATAGAGATTTTGACCGACATAATTGAACTTGGAAATGTTAGAGAATTACATTCGGATTTCTTGCTTGTTTGAGTAATGGATTTAATCATGCCGGTGATGCGAATTTGGTGCAGGGAGAAGTGCGTTATTAGAGTTGCTGATCAATCATTAGTGGAGACTACCCGTATTCATATCATGTGAGGCACCGACCAGAAATTTTCCATCTACTAAAGAGCTTTCTTGTGAGTGTGTGTCACCATACGTTAATTCCGGGTAGAATGGTGAGCTACCCAACCTCCCACCAATAGAAGCACTACTCTTTGATCTCTTGAGTGCTAATTTTGTCAATCATGAGGGTGACGTCCATGGATGAAAGCTTCCTTCTTGTAGTTCGATTTGCAGTTAGCACCATTCTCTCTCTCGACAACAACGGATCCATAGAAACACATTCATCATCAACAAGGAGCGACATCAAAATCTACAAGGAAAGTTGGAAAAGTTTAAGGTTTACAAGCAACGGAACGAAAAAAAAAAGCAAATTTCAAATACAAGTAAAAGCAACATACAAAGAGCGGATTTTACATATATGTTGAGGACTTACAATACAATGAGGTAATTTTATATTCAAGTATGAAGACTTATTCATGAAAGCGAAGAAAATTAAAAGGTGAGAATTTTTGAAAGTTTATGATTTCAAGACGATACAAGTTGTGAAGAATCAAGCGGTAAAATATTTCTTCCACGGCCATGGTTTATTTTGTATTTAATTTCTCTTGTTTTCAAAAAAAAAAAAAAAAAAAAAAAAAAAAAAACAAGAGAAATATTTGTTTTGTTAATAAGCCGTGGGGAAGGAAAATATATAAGGAAGTTTCAAGCGACAAGGATTTTTAAGGAAAAGAGTTACAAATTGTTAAGGATTTATGAAATTCAAGGGTTTATCATCAATAGTTGAAACCGAAGACGAGGACCAAGAAGATAAAGACGAGGAGTGGGAGACGTTTCTATTGGATGCCGTGAGAGTGGTGTTATCATAATTGGCGATCGGATGAGAAGGTAAGTAAGTAATCTCATCCTCAATATAAATGGTTGATTTCCTTTCTTAGAGATCGTCAGAAAAATGGTTTTTCAAAATATTAAAAGATGTGGGTTTTTAAAAATATTTCGGAAGTTATCCTTCCCACCATTCAACGTGATGCAGAATTCTCTCTTCATTCCTACCGCACACATGTGAGAACCATAAAAAGTCAGTTTTTTGAGTGCAATTATCATAGAATCCTTTTTGGTGAGGCAGAAGTCGAGGCTAAATGCTTATTGATCGTTTCTCAAACACGCGTTCTCTCATTATGGTGTGGTTATTTCTCACTCAACAATTAAGAACAAGAATATGTTCTTTAGTATTTCTAACTTCTTATTACTAGCATGCAGAAACTCTATGTCCTCATAACTTTTTGGATGCTTGTGACGCTTGAACGCTTTGAAGTTGTGAGTTTTTAGTTTGATTTGCTCGAGGACTAGCAAAGTCTAAGTGTGGGGGAATTTGATAGGTGTAGAATACACCGTATTTACTATCTAGTAGTTTATGCTTTCTTTGCTATTTTTCTTGTAAATTATATATTTTACGCTTGTTTTGAGTTTTGTAGCTACTATGGAGTCACACGGAGGAAAAGAAGGAGAAGTTACCCAATTTGAGCAAAAGGGCGAAATTGTCATCTCACAGGCAAGTGATACATGGAACTGACCCAAGGTTAAGGGGCAACTCTATTAGGAGGAGTGTTAAATGACAAACGAGAAAATGTTAAGGGGCTGCCAAATGGGTAGCCCTTATCAAGGTGACTGACACTGGATATAACCCTATTCCCATAACCCCTTATCCACTTCGCCTGGGTGGCTATATCCAAGCCTCATTTCCTACACGACCTAGAAACCGTGAGAAGAGAGTTTTCTCTCTCGATTTTTATTTTTCACCGAACTAAAGACGAGAGGAGGCGACACTGAGTGAGGAAATTCGAGAGGAAATTGAAGCACCGAGTTAGGGTGTTCTTGAGCTAATAGGGAATGATGAATTTCCAGATTGAGAAGCGACATGGGAGTTGGTGCTTAGACCAGATCGAGAAGTAAGAGGAAATACGAGAGAATGGCTCAAACTTAATGGTGAATTGAGATAATTTGGTTGAACCGTGAAATTGAGTTAGGGTTTCGTAATTGAGGATGAAATGCAGGTTGTTAAAATGGGTTACGATCTGAAATCGAGAAATTATGATCGAGCAAGAGATAGATGTTGGAATTAGGGTTTACAACAGGAAAAAGGTGATTAAGGTCAGATGAAGATCGAGAGGTAGAGATGGTGGTTGTCTGGGTTCGGTTCATTATCGATTAAAAGGAGAGATTTGATGGAAGAATTTTAAGAAGAAGTCGGAGATTAATGAAGAAGATTGGAGTTGGGTATTACTTGAATTGAAACCCCAATATCATATGAGCTCAAGGAAGTGGTGGTGCTGTTGCCATGTTAACAAGATCTGAACTAGGTTGTTGGTTGAATGCAAGAAGAGTTGCAGGTGATGGGAATTGTGGATTCCTAAGCTCAGATGGATGTTGAGGTAGCAAGGCTTTATGGTTGTAGCTGAGGTAGTGTTGCAACAGGTTAAGCTGGAGTTGATAGAGCTGGCACTGTGGATGATGCAATGCTGCAATGGAGGAAAAAGGTTCATGGCTCAGATTTGATGCAGTCAGCTAGCCTTTGTTGATGGAGTTGTTGATGTTGCAGGGAGGACTGGAGCTGATGGCTGTTGAAGTTGAGGCAAGCTGGTTCAGCTGGATTCAGGTGCACAAGGAGAATGGTTGGAATATGTGGAGCTGAGAAGATGCAGGAGATGGCAAGGATTGCAATGGCTCAATTTGCAGTTGCAGGTGACCTTGAGTTGAAAAGGAATGTGATCTGGCAATGGCTTGATGACCAGGGATTGAGGTTGCCTGAGATGACTTGCACTGGCAGAGCTGGCAGATGGAGTGAATTATTGGCAATGGTGTTGAATGGCTTGGAAATGGCAATACAGGGAAGCAGTTATGGTTCAGGGAGGAGGAATTGAAATAGTGATGCTTTGGTAGCCAGGGCCATGATGGCTGGCAATGCAGCTATGATGCACAAGGATGGCGCTGCAACAAGTTTGGCTCAGTGCAAAGTGGCACAGCTAGACTAGTCAGCCTGACTCGAAGAATCGACTCGGTTCGACTCAAAGGACTTAGACCTTGACCCACCGACTAACAGTTGACTAACGGTTTGACTTTTGACCGTTAGTCCTAACAGGGATCGATTTTAATATTCCGTCGAATATTCTCTCGCCGTGAACTTTTTCAGGTGGCCGTCGGCGACAATTCCGGCTGGATTCCGCCACAATCCCGATTTTCCCGGCGAGCCAAAAATTCCAGAAATTTTCTATGGACTTCTCTCATGGGTGTGAAGACTTGGGCTAGGAATTGGATGGAGAATTGGACTCAAATTTGGAAAGAGAAGGTGGAAGAGTTGAGAAAAGCTTGGATTTGGAAATTGAATTGCAAAAGGAAAAGGATTCTACTCCTTAGAAGATTTGGAGAGTATTGAAGCTTATAAATAGAGAAGTTTTACATATCTTTACACATATCTCTACACACACATCTCTACACACACAATTCTTTTCTTCTCTTATTCTTTGTGTGAACTCTTTTAACATGAGTAGTTAATTTTATTGATTGAGGATGAATTCCTAGTTCTTAACATATGATTTAAGTTTTTGTTTTCAAATTCTATCTTGAAGTTTTTCACATAATTATCGTTTGTTTTTACTAATAGGAGTGATCTTAAAGACATTCATGATTGATTGATAGATTGTTTGGGTGGCCAACTAAATTGATTTGTTAATTCGATCTAAAGCTAGTGAAAGTTAGGGGATAAGTAATCGTTTCTTGACTCTTTACATAAGTAGCAAACACGAGACCTTGCGGAGGGATTCCGTGGAGCAATTGTGTGTAAAACAACGTTAGCAAGTAGACCTTGAGCTAAGAGTCTAACTACTAATATCAACCTAAGAAATTCACAAAACCTAATGCATGAGCCAAGTTACATCTAGGTTGAGCTAATTCTAGGTGGCTTGGTGATTAGAATCCTAAGAGTCGAGAACTTCCGTGTCCTAAGTGATACAAGGGATTTAGGGGTTTAGCACTTCGAGCTAGCTGCTTTACCTACGGTTGGTGATAACTGTGACTAATAACAAGTAGAAAAGAATATAACTTGATTCATTGTTTCGAACGAAGAAGGATTCCTTGATCTTGTCTCTCTTATTGCTTTCATCTTTATCTTTTAATTGCTTTGTTTATTTTCTTTTGCTTTTTACACCCCTTTTTCGTGACAATTTTTACAACTAGAATCTCGTGCTCCTCGTGGGATCGACCTTGACTACCCTATATTACTTGTTAATTAGGTAGTAAAGTATTAATTAATTTGTTGTGGTTACGACACGCATCAGTGTTCTTTAGTGCTTTGAAAGCAACATCCTTACTAGACTTGGACGTATGCTCATGATCAAAGATCTTTAGCTTCCCAACCAGAGTATTTCTGGACAGCGTTAAAATTTCCTTTAACGATGGCATGCTTCTTAGAATCGTATCTAGATGGCAGCGATCCGAGAATTTTCATCACTATGTCCTTTTCAGAATGGTCTTACCCAATGCAAAAGATGCATTAACAACTTCAGACACTTTGTGATTAAACTCATCAAATGTTTCTTCATCTACCATACGAAGGTTTTCCCAATCAGAATTTAGGCTTTGAATCCTAGCTTCTTTCTCACTGGTATTTCATTCAAATACGGTTTCTAAGATATCTCAGGCTTCTTTAGACTTAGTGCACGTATTCACATGGTGCTTTGAAGATCCGGGGTAATGGCATGTATGATAGCATTCAAGCCGCTGAACTTTGCTTTGCGGCAAAGAATTTCTTCCTGACTATATCTACCAATATCCTTTGGTATAGATACATCGCCTTCAGTATTAACCTGGAGGATTATATCCATTAACAACACGTACCCATGTTTGAAAATCACGAGCTTGAAGAAAAGCACGCATGAAATTTTCCACCATAAGTAGTTTGAGCCATCGAAGACCGGTGGTACGTTTATGGAGATAGAATTCCTATCCATAGAGTCAGATCGCTACAAACACAGACTTGTAAGGTCTTTAAACGTGTTTGCCTGCTCTGATACCAATTGAAAAAGCGGGGTACAACAACCACACCCAATATTTCGCTTAGCAATCAGATGGACTAACTCCAACATACTTTTAAGAGAATCAACTAGACAAATCAGACTCAATCTTAATAAAAGTATATCAAAGAGTTATATCTCACTTTCTCGATTCAATACTTACTCAAGAAAATAGAAATCATGAGTCTAATTGAATACAAGAGAAATCACTTGAACGGTACCAAAGACCAATGTTCAAGGATCAATCAATTTCAATCAACAACCAAAGGTTGGATTTCCCAATTGATCGATTCAACACACAACCTGTGATATTTCAATTATATAACAAAATATAATGCGGAAAATAAATAAATACAGGACACCGAAGTTTTGTTAACGAGGAAACCGCAAATGCGGAAAAACCACGGGACCTAGTCCGTTGAACACACATTGTATTAAGCCGCTACAGACACTAGCCTACTACAAACTAACTTGTCTGGACTGTAGTCGAACCTCAATCAATCTCACACTGATCCAAGGTACAGTTTCGCTCCTTACGTCTCTAATACCAGCAGGATACTACACACTTGATTCCCTTAGCCGATCTCACCCACAATAAAGAGTTGCTACGACCCAAAGTCGAAGACTTTAATAAACAAATATGTATCACACAGAAAAGTCTACGGTAATAGATAAATCTGTCTCCCACAAAAATACCTACGAGTTTTTTGTTCCGTCTTTTGATAAATCAAGGTGAACATGAACCAATTGATAACCCAGACTTATATTCCGAAGAACAGCCTAGAATTATCAATTACCTCACAATAATCTTAATCGACTAGCGAAAGAAGATATTGCAGAATCACAAACGAGGAGACGAAGTTTGTTTGTGATTACTTTTTTATCTTGCCTATCGGATAAATCAATCTCAAGCCAATCTTACGATTGTACTTAGTCGACATGTAAACAACAAGATCAGATCACGCAACTACAAAGAAAATATTTGGGTCTGGCTTCACAATCCCAATGAAGTCTTCAAGTCGTTAACCTACATGGTCTCGGTAGAAACCTAAGGTTAAAGGAGAATCGATTCTAGCTTATGCAACTAGTATCACACAAGAGGTATGGGGATTAGGTTTCCCAGTTGCTAGAGTTCTCCTTTATATAGTCTTTCAAATGAGGGTTTGCAATCTATGTTACCTTGGTAACAAAGCATTCAATATTCACCGTTAGATGAAAACCTGATTAGATTCAAGCTAATATCTTTCAACCGTTAGATTGAAACTTAGCTTGTTACACACAAATGAAATGCACGTTTATTTAGGTTTGTGTAACCGTACCCAAACATGTACACTTAGTTGGTTCAACAAAGAGTTAACCAAATGGTTAGCCATATGAGCACTTTCATATCAACCATATTCTTCTTTACCATAACTAGTTCAAATGACTCAAATGAACTAGTTAGAGAGTTGTTCAATTGCTTAGATCTTATAGAAGTATACAAGACACAATCGAAGCAAAAACGATTTGATTCACTCGAATCGATTCATGAACTTTATAGCCACGGTTTGCAAATATGCATTCCTTAGTTTATATAAGTTTAAGTTCACGAATAATCGCTTTTTAGAAAATAACCAACTTGAGTACGCATACCGGTACGCGGACTTAAGTACCTGAAATAAGTTTGTTTTCGCTTCACAAACTCCAGATTTTCACGGACGTGAACTTCCGATGTGCGCGTCTTTGGTACGCGAACTTTAGTTCCGGTTTTCTGAGCGACAAAATACGCATACTTTGGTTCAAGGAATAAGGACTTACACACGTATGAGTTATCACACAATGTTTATATCCAACAATGGTTATAGATTCTAAACTCTCATTTCAATTATTGAAACATTCTTAGAGGACGTTATATAGTTGTTGTTCACAAACCATTTTTCGTCAAAGCAATTTTCAAGTAATTGAAACTTAATACGACTTTCGTCACTAGTAAAGATGAACTTGGCCAAAGCGAAAGCTTACCAACACATATTTCGAGAAATAAATAAAGTAGATAAACTCGGCTCAAATAGCAAATGTGTATAATCAAAGTCTATATAGAAATATGACTTTTGTCTTAAGATAGGAGATAGAGTAGATAAACTTTTGAGTGATAGATAAGTTCAACTCTCCACATACCTTTTAGTCGATGAAGTTCCAACAGTTCCTTGAGTAGGTCTTCGTCTTTGTATGATGATCGCCATGGAGTCTAGAGATCAACTACACTTTATATCCTAGTTCGAGACTTAGCTATAAGTAGACTAGAAATCAAGACTTATAGTTTTGATCACTAACATTGACAAACATGCTTGAGATAGCAACGCATGCGAGTTCGACCGAGCAGTGCTCTAACACGTTAGATCGAACTTAGCTTGTTACACACAAATGAAATGTACCTTCATTTAGGTTTATGTAACCGTGCCTAAACGTGTACACCATGTTGGCTCAACAATAGTTAAACAAGGTTAGCCATATGAACACTCTCATATCAACCTTATTCATCTTAACCATAACTAGTTCAAATGACTCAAATGAAACTAGTTAAATTTACAAGAACACAATTGAAGCAAAATCAGTTTGATTCACTCGAATCAATCATGAACATTATAGCCACGGTTTACAAGAATGCATTCCTTAGTATATAAATGTATTAGTTCATGTACATAGCCAATTTTAGAACTTTAACCTTCAAGTACGCGAACGGGTACGCATACTTGAAATACCCGGACTGAAATTTGGTTTCGCCAGTACGCGAACAGGTACGCATACCTCCAATCACAGTAGCAAATCTCGGACATGAACCTTACGATAGTACGCGTACGGGTGCGCATACTTAGGTTCCCAGACTTCTCAAACCAACATGTACGCATACTATGGTTCCCGGACATGGACAACATATGTGCAAGAGTACACAATATGTCACAATCCAATAATGGTTAAGTGTTCTAAACTCTTCTTTCAATCATTGAAACTTTCTTAGAGGATGACAATAGCCGTTTTCACACACTATTAGCATCAAAGAAATTTTCAAGTTATTGAAATAATCCTAACGAAACATTCCAAGTCTACACCAAATGATTGTATCACACAAACCATGTAAGATGTTACTCGACAATTTTCACATGATCATCTTTTGACTTTCGTCAAGAATATAAGATGAACTTGGTCAAAGCGAAAGCTTTCCAGCACATATTCCGAGAAATATGTAAGCGAGTTAAACTCAGCTCAAAATCTCAAATGTGTACAATAGAAAACTATATCATAACACGACTTATGTCTCAATTTAGGAGATATAGTAGAAATAGACTTTCCAATTAATAGATGAGTTTTAGTCTCCACATACCTTTTTGTTGATGAAGTTCCACAAGCTCTCCTTAGTAGTTCTTCGTCTTCAATGATGAACACCGTGAAGTCTAATACTTAACTACACTATCTATCCTAGTCCGAGACATCTATAAGTAGACTAAAAATCAAGACTTATAGTTTTGATCACTAATGAAGGACAAACAAGCTTGAGATAACAACGCTTGCGAGTTCGACTGAGCAAAGGTGCTCTAATGGTAGTAAGCATAGTTTGTACATCATGAATACATGATTTGATAGGTATAGAACTTATCGTAAAAAATTCTTATCTTTAATCGAATTAAGTTTTTCTAAGAATCTAAAAACGTTTTCAAATGCTCTTAATAGATCTTTATCAATTGATCCATCATGATAGTATTCCTCAAATAGATTAAGAGTTAATCTAGTGAGATTCCATATCTTTGAGCGTAAACAACGTTTTCTCATCCTTCCTTTCTTAGAAGAACTTTTAATTTTTCCTCTAGATTGTTTCACATCATCTAAGTTTTCCAAAGTCTTAGATGGAATGAGATTATCATGAGAAACCAAAGATCTCGGTCCATAATAATCTTTGAACTATCTTTAAGGAATTCTTACGCGCATTCACAGATGCCAAGAGCAAGTTTCCCAAAGAGATTTCCCATGAGGAAAAACTTTAAGGATCACCAAACACAAACTTATTAGGTTTATAGTGTTACTTTGCCGATACCAATTGAAAAAGCGGGGTACAACAACCACACCCAATATTTCGCTTAGCAATCAGATGGACTAACTCCAATATACTTTTAAGAGAATCAACTAGACAATCGACTCAATCTTAATAAAAGAATATCAAAGATTTTTATATCTCTAACTCTCAATTCAATCTGAGATCATCAAATAGGAATTTGCGAGCTCGATTGGATATAAGAGAAGTAACTTGAACGGTACCAAAGACCAATGTTCAAGGATCAATCAATTTCAATCAACAACCAAAGGTTAGATTTACCAATTGATCGATTCAATGCACAACCTGTGATTTTCAATTATATAACAAAATATAATGCGAAAAGAAATAACACAGACACCAGAATTTTGTTAACGAGGAAAACCGCAAATGCAGAAAAACCCCGAGACCTAGTCCATCTTTGAACACCACATTGTATTAAGCCGCTACGCATACACAGCTTACTAACAATGAACTTGGACTGACTTTAGTTGAACCCTAATCAATCTCACACTGATTCAAGGTACAGTTGCGCCCTTACGTCTGTGATACCAAAGCAGGATACTACGCACATGATTCCGTTAGCGATCTCACCCACAACCAAGAGTTTTTACGACCCAAAGTCGAAGACTTGATAAACAAATCTGTCTCACACGGAAAAGTCTATTGAATGGATTAACTGCCTCCCACGTAAATACCTACGAGTTTTGTTCCGTCTTTTGATAAATCAAGTTGAACATGAACCAATTGATAAAACCAGACTTATATTCCCGAAGAACAGCCTAGTATTATCAATCACCTCACAATAATCTTAATCGTATAGTAGCGAAACAAGATATTGTTGAATCACAAACGATGAGACGAAGATGTTTGTGACTACTTTTAATCTTACCTATCGGAGATAAATCTCAAGCAAATCTTATCAAAGATAATACTTAATCACGATAGAAGAAGTAAGATCAAAACACGCAACTACAGAGAAAATAGTTGGGTCTGGCTTCACAATCCCAATGAAGTCTTCAAGTCGTTAACCTACAAGGTTTTGTGAAAAACTAAGGTTAAAGGAGAATCGACTCTAGTCGCAACTAGTATCACACATAAGGTGTGGGGATTAGGTTTTCCAGTTGCTAGAGTTCTCCCAAGCTAAGTTACCTTGGTAACAATGCATTCAATATTTATCGTTAGATGAAAACCTGATTAGACTCAAGCTAATATCTTTCAACCGTTAGATCGAACTTAGCTTGTTATACACAAATGAAATGTACCTTCATTTAGGTTTAAGTAACCATACCCAAACGTGTACACCATGTTGGCTCAACAGTAGTTAACCGAGGTTAGCTATATGAACACTCTCATATCAACCTTATTCATCTTAACCATAACTACTTCAAATGACTCAAATGAAACTAGTTAAAGAGTTGTTCAATTGATATATTCTCATAGATGTATACAAGAACACAATCGAAGCAAAATCGGTTTGATTCACTCAATCAATTCATGAACATTATAGCCACGGTTTGTAAAGAATGCATTCCTTAATATATAAATGTATTAGTTCATGAACAAACCAATTTTAGAACTTTAACCACTCAAGTATGCAAAACGTGTACGCATACTTAAGTAGTCTGATCCGAGTATGGATTCGCCATAATGCGAACGGGTACACATACCTTAGTACACTTCCAAAACCCAGCAGAAATTTCGGACCTATACCTTACGCAAGTACGCGTACAGTATGTGTACTTGGTACACGAAATTTCACAACTACAAGTACGCATACGGATATGCATACTCTAGTTCCTATTCATGGATCACATACATGCAAGAATGCATACTATGTTCATAATCCAATAGTTCTAAACTCTATTTCAATCATTGAAACTTTCTTAGAGCATGACAATAGCCGTTTTCACACACTATTAGCATCAAAGCAATTTTCAAGTTATTGCAATAATCATAACGAAACATTCCAAGTCTACACCAAATGATTGTATCACACAAACCATGTAAGATGTTACTTGGCGATTTCACATGATCATCTTTTGACTTTCGTCAAGAATAGAACTTGGTTGAAGCGAAAGCTTACAACACATATTTCGATAAATATATAAGCGAGTTTATCTCAGATCGAAATCTCAAATGTGTAATCGACAACTATATAGTAATACGACTTTTGTCTCAATATATTGATATGGGACATATCTTCACAAATCATATATATTCCAAGATATAGCTAATATCTTGGATATTGTTAGTTTTGGTATTTTAATTATTAGGATAATTAGTTTCTTTATTAGATTTATCATGTTTTATGAGAATAATATATTCTTTAGGAATTTTATAGATTTCTAGGTTTAATGTTTGGAGGCTATAAATAGCCATTTGCTTTATCATTGTAATTAGCCTAGATTAGCTCGTTTGATGAAAATACCAATCTGGTTAAAACTTGTTTGATTCTCATCGAGAGATTGATCATCATTGATCGTTTATCATTACTTTGCTCCGAGATTGGAGTTAATTATCATATTTGGGTCCTATTTACCGGAGTGGATTCTCCGCGTGTCGGTTTATTCTAAATCGTTTTCGTTGTGCCGTATCAGGTGCTACCAGAGCAGCTTTTCTGTGATGTTCATCTGTGGGTTTTGCCTGGAAGGATCGATCGAGGAGTCTCGTGATATCTAGGTTATTAAAAAAAAAAAAAAAAAAAGGAGATATGTTGATTGTTCAGCTGGGTACTTCAGTTTTGGTACGTATCTCCATCTTTTTGCACACCGTTGTGTTACGTCAATTTGTGAAACTCAAGGGTGAAACTCTGGGGTTGTAGAAAATAGATTGTCAGTTGTGTGTTGTGGGGATAGACTCTGTTTAGAAGAGGATAAGTTGATTGGGTTTCTTCGGTTACTACTTAACTTGAGCCCAGCCCATTAACTATTACTCTATTATTCTTATATTTCCTAAGCCCATTTGTTCTCATAGTTCCACTGAGTCCTAGTTTTCAAACCTTTCCTCAACCAATCAGTGCCTAGGCGAGGAACTTAATATATATGCAAGAGTCAAGATGTAGGACCGAACTATACTTTTCGTGGTCAATACATACTTCAAAAGAGACTGTGGGATTTTATTATCATATTTGGGTCCTATTTACCGGAGTGGATTCTCCGCGTGTCGGTTTATTCTAAATCGTTTCCCCTGTGTCGTATCATATATGAGATAAAATAGAAATAGACTTTCCAAGTGATAGATGAGTTTTAGTCTCCACATACCTTTTTTTGATGAAGTTTCACAAGCTCTCCTTAGTAGTTCTTCGTCTTCAATTGATGAACGACGTGAATTCTAATGCTCAACTACATAATCTATCCTAGTCCGAGACATCACTATAAGTAGACTAGAAGTCAAGACTTATAGTTTTGATCACTAACATTGACAAACAAGCTTGAGATAGCAACGCTTGCAGTTCGACCGAGCAATGCTCTAACAAGAGCGGGGAGATCCGCTCAAATATTTCCGCTTTCTATTTTTCTTGTTATTATTTTCACCGATTTTGTTTGGACTATCAGAGTCATCATCCAATAACTCTTTCTAATATATTTACATGTGTTTCTGGTCTTAGCATTCATGTGGTGTTGTTCTTTCTTCACATAAAAAAAAAAGATTTCAATAAATCAATTTTAAATCCTTCTGGATTCACTATATCTTTGGGTAAGGTACTCAAGCTTGTATTTTTCATTTTTATCGTCCTTTTGACACAAACAGGAGGGTCCTAGTATTTGGATCGGCTTATAAATTAATATACCTATTATTTACTTGGATATGTTTTTTTTTTTTTTTTTCATTGTTATTCTTGCTATTAATTTCAATCAAAAGTGTCGTGGATGATCATTTATTGATTCACTTGAATTTTATTATTGTTCTTCACAAGATTAATACATTAGTTTGTGGAGTTCATAATATTAGGATGCTGAGCTATCATAAATTGTTTTTATTATTACAGTAACAGTTATTTATTTCGATTCGTGGTGTTATATCATCCAACTATACAAATTTATAATAATAAGGCCGAAGAAAAAACAATCTACGAGGAGAAAAAGAGCTCTCATTTTGGGGTTCACCCCCACCACCCACCCCACCCCACCCCACCCCCAAAACCCAGATCTAGAATTTCGCCATGGATATCCTTCTTTTTCTAGGTTAAGCTTTCTTTCCCACCGACCTAAAAAGTGCACCCATAATTTTGTTGCTATGTTGTTGTGATTCCCCATCTAGATCTGTATTCTAACCAAGGTTTGCTGTTGTTGTATTGTATCTCTAAGTTTCATTGGAGATTTTCTGGTGTTGTTCTTCGCAGAAATGTATTCTGCCCTAAATTTCTACGATGTTCTCCTCGATTTATCTATCATGGCCAAAAGGTAACCTTTTATTGAATCGTTTGACCTCGCACATCAATATCCATGAGATTATCCTAGGTCTATTACTGTTTTTGGTACCTTCTTCTCGTGAGATATTTTATCCATTTTCTCGTTTACTCATATTCATCTATTCATACCCATCCTTGATCCTATTTCAATCGTACCTTTACCTCACTTGTATGCTGAAATCTATATGTGTTCACATACATCTGTTTTCATATGCAGCCAATTTCATACTTAACCCCTCTTTGTTTCGGATCCTCAATTTATATCCCCGTTTTCTCGGTTGCCTAATGAAATACCTAGCAGTTAACCTAGTTTGTTTTCTAGATGAACCTATTTGGAAGGCATATCTCTCTCAGATTCAGTTTAATTGTGCCTTGTTTAAGTTAGTATGTTAAGATAGTTATTCCGTTTGCTGAAGTGGAATTCATTCCATCTTGTTTAGATTTAAACACTATATTTTGGATCGTGTTGTTTTATGGAAAGATTATTGCACTTTTCATGGTTTTGGTCCTTCTTTGAACTGTTGGATCGTGTTGTTTTGTGGAAAGATTATAGCACTTTCCATGGTTGTGGTCCTTCTTTGAAGTGTTGGGGACCTTTCTATTGATTTGTGTAAGGCATTCAAAAGACAGGTTTTGAACTTTACCCTGCGTAAGGTAAATGAGTAACAACCACGGCTGATTAATTAGAGAACAACAACATGGAAGATTGTAGGCAAACAGTTCGAGAATGGAAGGGGTCAGTGTGGATAATTGCATACAATGGATAATTCTTGCGGTTGTCCAAGCAACCAAGACTAGATTTTATGAGAACCTTGAATTCTAGGCACACTCGCGTTTCGTAGAATACAACAAAAAGATACGACTTAACTAGCTCCCCATCTTTGATTCTTCAAGAACAAGTGTATCACCGGCCAACATATTGTTACACAAAGAAGCAACAAACAATCACTCACATGATTTTCACTAGGACAAGGGGATCCGAGAAATTCAAGCGGAATTTTTATATCTTGTTATCATAATATCATGCGGCATTCTACGTCTACTTTACGGGTCGGTGGAATACCCACTTTTCACTTGGCATTTTCTTAGACATTTACTGCTTCTATTTCAAACGTTTCCAATATTTTTCATAAGAGTGTATACTACATAGGGTCTAAGTAGAATAATCTAGACCGTAAAACTAGGTTGAATTTGTAATTCGTTTGTTTCTTAGTCACTATTTAGTAGCTTCTGTAATTGCATTAATAGTTTTAGCACTTCTTCTTTCCAGGGCAGGGGGTGAATTCTGCTTCAAGATACAGTCGAAGCTAAAGACTCTTTGAAATTATGGATCAAGCCTAAAAACAAAGGAGTAGACACATATCATTCAAAAAGTTAACCGTAGCACCAGGATACAAAAGCACGACTAGCAATTTATATCAATTGCATCGAACAACTCTACCTCCATCCGAGTTACTCTGGACACTGATGTGTCCATCAAAAATACAGCTATTCTTGTGGAAAGCATTGACCGAAGGATTTTTGACCTTCGACACCAACATCATCCGCCGATGCAACTTTGATTCGGAGACTGCTACTATGCTCCAATATCCTGTTATTGTAGAATCTTGGCTTACCATTCTAAATGTAATTGATGAATCTTGGAGTATTATATGCTCTCATGTAATAGTCCTCTAGTATTTTAATAAATTTCATGCTTCAAAAAAAAAATACAAATTTATAGTTATCATCTTTTATTTTCAAAAATTTATTCTTTTCGGATTTAGTAACATTTGTTTGCTACAATAATATACTTTCTTATGTATTAAAGAATATAAGTTTATGGTGGTGAAATACATTTCACTCAATGAAAACATGATAATATTTTTAATTTTTGGGAATCTCTTATCATGTTTTCGTAATAATTTATATCCATAAATATCTTATATATTTCTATATTTCAAAAAATCAGTCCCATTTCCGGGATTTTTTTTTTTTATCATCATCATTCTTTAGATATATCTTTTATGAATTCTATAATATTCATCATATGTATTTTGTTAACAGCAAATCTTAACTTGTCCTTTTTTTTCTGAGAATTTAATTCTGGAAATATTATATATTTTTAAGAATATCTTACCGTTCCTGGTAATCTTAAGTTATGTTAGTTTAGTCAATGTTCAAGTTGAGCACTTTGATTCTCTCCATGTCCAACTTATGGGCGGATGTTAGAATATATCTAGTTGGTCAAGTTCAAATAAAGTCAAAGTCAAAATAAAATTATCAAGACTCAAGTTATCTGAAGATCGTCAGAGATCAAGCAACACAGAAGATCGATAAAGATCTGTTAAGTTTCCAAGAATACAAAGATCTCGTGTGATTTAGGTAGTTTTCTAAATAAGCCAAATATTTCACTAATTATTTATTAGTTTTATATTCTAATTAATCAGGATATATTCTAGTGTACAAGATAATATCTTAATTATTCTTCAATTCACTCTATAGATAGAGACTCTCATTGTAATTTTAATTCATTCTGGTGATCAATAATATTTCACCCTTGTGGGTTTCTCTGTGGATGTAGGTCGATAATGACCGAACCATGTTAAATTTTTTGTCTCATTTCATTTCTCTTTAATCTATGATCCCTCGATACTCATTATTTATTAATTCATCGACTAGCAGTCTCATCCTCCTCATCAAAAGGACCTCGTCTAGTTAGCCCGGTATTCTAAAGCCCGACTTTATATGCCCCGACGTGAGCATTCTTGCTATATGGATTTTCTCTCTTGACAATAATACTAACTCTGATTTAACACATAACATTCTCTCTAGCACATCTATTTTGTGTCCACATCTAGTGGCTTTGCAGCATTGCGCAAAGGCTCGCACCCCGACTGGTCACCAGCGACAATTAAGTCGGCTATCATGACAACTGTTGCAATTTTGAACCTCGGAGGAAAACCAATTCTTGATCATAATAATCAACTCGATTTAACCTTTTGCTATAGGATCAACGAAAACAAATGACCCTGGATTAATTTACGACATTCAACCGGAGGGTTACATCCCATACTTATGCATGTTAGGATTCACAGACAACCAAGTTGGAATTGTAGCTCATCAAATGATCAAGTGCTCAGAGTACTCGACCATCAGCGAAGGCGAGCTAAACATCCATCTTTCACAGTTCGAATGACAGGCACAACTAAATTTACAAGGACTGTAACTAATGTTTTTTTTTTTTTTTGATCAATCAACTATAACTAATGCAGGAGAGGCTAATTCAATTTATGAAGCTTTCTGTTGCTAACTTGCTATACCAATTTTAGTGTTGACTGTTGAATTTGAGTAGAAATTTTATCTACTAAGCTGTGTTGTTTAGAAACTACAGTTATTAAAGATTAGGTTACATTATGATAAACTCTTGCTCTGGATTCAATAGAGAAGCTAGTTGCTTTTCTGTTGGTCAGCCATCTGGGACTTCAAGATGCAAAAGCACCATGTCCTGATTCATTTTCATGTTATTTTATATCCAGTGACATGAAGTGTATTTGATAGTAATTACAGATGTTCAATTTTGTTGATTTTGTTAGATGGATACACATACACGTAATTCAACTCAAGGAAAAGTGAGATATGCAGTATGAGAACACTTTGAGAAACTGGATTCTACAACATCAAAGTGTAGGCACTGCTCAAAGATATATGCTGCTGATGCCATGCGAAATGGGACATCTAATTTGATAGCTCATATAAAAAGATGCACGTTCTTTCAAGCAATGGGGCGACAAAGAGCTTGATGTTCACATTTGATCTATGTCGCAGTCTTGCATATTTATGGATGGAAGTGAAAGTGGTGTGGAACTGTTGTTTTAACTTTGTTTTAATGTTCAACTTTGAACTGTTTTAAGCAACTTGTAACTTGTTTTAAACTTTTGTTCATCTTAGGAACATATGATGTATTTAATGTGTTAAAAACAATTAGATAAAGAAAATATTATGTTGCACATGATATATTTACAGGTAAAAAACCGGTACCGGTCTTGTACCGGACCGGTCTCGAAATACAGGTACAACACCGGTACAAGTACAAGGACCGGTCCTCAAAATGAGGTACTGGTCAACACCAAGTACATGGACCGGTTCCATAGGAGAACTGGACCGTACCGGACCTTGTGCAGCCTTACATAGTATGATGCAACTGTTGTTGATTTCTTTCCCCTCTCATATGCTTTTGTGATAAATTTATTGTAGGGAGTCTAATTATGATGTGTGCCTGAAAGAATTTGTACTTGAGCGCCCAGATATAATGCTTCATACTTGGTACTATATCATGACTATGACGCATTATTTAAGAACTTGTTCCACGAAATTTCACGATTTATAATGGGGATACCAGTATTACTTGGGGGTGATACCAATCCATATAAGATAGATAAATGTTAACAGATCCTGACCGTCGGATCGCTGAATTGGTATCACCCCGCTAATAGTGGTATCCCCTTTATAAATCATGGCGAAATTTCGCTAGTTGGATCATTTGAGGTTGAAACTTAGGGACGATATTAGGGGGTGGCTTACCTAGGCTTAAGCCCACCCCAAAATCCATAAAAAGCTGTTTAGTGAATGTAATTTTTAACATTTGTGGAACTTAGCCCAGGTACAAATTTCAGTTAGCCCACTAGGAAGATATAATTCTCCATGAAATCAATTCAACGAAATTGAAACACGGTTCCACTAGAAAGATATAACCTTTAATATTACATCTCAGTTGTTCAAAGACTAAAGTAGTTTTTTTTTCTTTTAAAAAATATTTAAAAACTAAAGTAAAGAACACGTATTCATACTGTTTCTTAAAATTATTAAGCTAACCAACTAAACACGTATTTATGTTGTTTACTATGTGTCGGTTAAAACATGGGTCATTTTTTTTTTTTTTTTTATTACTCTTCATGTTTCACCATGCTACGAAAATTATACAGTAAAGGGTGTGAAGAATAACATAACTTCCTAGATGTATCATTGCTGCATCTGTTCATTTTTGCTTTTCTTTCTCGGCAAATGTAAGTATATCGACAAATATTACATAGCGTAAGCGGAAAGCAACATTCCAGAAATACAAAAAGAGCCGCGTGATAGCAAAAACCGCGACCACTTCCGAGCATTTTGCTCTGGAAACAACTCTCGAACTGATACCCGATATGTAGAAAAAGAAAAAAATAGCATGTCGCACTGGTATTATAACTGCAGTCATCAATATTGCAATCGAAAAGTTAAATAAAATATTGGCTAAATTTTTCTTTTAGCCCACCCAGGATAAAAATCCTGGATCCGTCGCCGTTGAAACTACAATCGGCTATCCTAAAAGCACTTATTGTAGCCCCGCCAACCAATTTCAAAGAAGATTTTGTGCTTCTATGCATAAAGTTTTTATTCGCAAGTCTCATTTTAACTATTTTTGTTGAAAATGTCGCATAACTTTTACAATCTTGGTATAGGGACGGCAAGAAATGGTAGAGGGGCGGCAAGTGTGATAACAATGTCCCTCTTATTGGTTAGGGGGTGTCCTATATGGGGTGTAGATTGACTAGATTACCCTTTTCACCTTAAATCAACCAAAATCAAATCAATTTTTTTTTAAACCTAATGAATCAGAAAAAATCAAATCAGTTTTTTTTTCATCTTCTTCTTCATCTTCTCTTCTCCTCCATCAACCGTAACCTCCATTAAAACTGAAAATTTCATCGTCTTCGATTAATAGGTGATTTGAAAAATGTTTGGAAAAATCCAGTTAGGGTTTAGTTTATCGTGTTGGATTTAAGTTAGTTTTGTATCAAAAATTAGGGTTTTGTATGAAAATTGAAATTGAAATTTCTGGGTTTATGCGAGTTACGGTTGATTTTAACTCAATTACGAACCGTAACTGGAGATTTTGATGTTAATACGGTTGGTAATAGTTCAATTACCAACCGTATGTTCTTATATCTGAGAATTTTCTTAATTATGGTTGGTAACTATTTTAGTTTACCAACCAGAATCGAGTTACGGTTGGTATCGAGCATTTAATTATCAATCAGAATCGATTACGGTTGGTATCGAAAGATTTAGTTACCAACCGTAACTGGTTTTACGATTGGATTTCCCCCAAATTTAACCAGTTACGGTTGGTATTCGATAACTTACGAACCGTAACTAAGAGCTACGGTTGGTCACGAGCAAAATTGCAACCGTAAGTTCTTCTGAAAATTCAAAAGTTTTGATTTTGTTATGTACTTTAGATAATTTTGAGCGAGAAAAAGCTAATGGGAACTAATTTAGAAGTATACCGGGTCACTGGAATCACTCATTTTGGTTGAGTGAATCAAAATCTAGGGTTTCAAAAATATCACATAAGTTTTCTTTTTCTTCTCCTCTAAACTTTTTTTTTTTTATAACTCTAAAAATCTGATTTTAGAGTTATAATAAGTGAAAATTAATTATCAACACTAATTTTGATTATCATTACTAATCTTGATTATTAACAATAAGGATAATTAGTCATTTCCAGATTTTCTTAGATAAGGGGCACTTGAATTACCTTGTAATGACCTTTTTTGTCTTATTAGGTTGCCGCCCCTCTATCATTTCTTGCCGCCCCTATCCCAAGATTGAACTTTTAACTAGTCAGTCACCTGAAAGGCTGAAACCACTAAGAGCAAATCCTATGGGTAGTGTAACCCTTTCATTTTGAAAGGGTCACTACCAATTTGGCCTAATTTGCTCCCACTATGGTAAGTGAAAGGGTGTATTTTGGTCCCAAAACGTTCAACCACTCGTTCAGTTGAACGAGTGGTTGGTAGTGTAAAACTTTACGGGACTCTATCTCCCGTAAAGAAAATAACAATAAACGGAGACTGTCTCCCGTTTAAAATAAAAGAAATTTTCTTACGGGGACCGTCTCCCGTAAGAGTTTTATTTTTCTATTAGACGGGAGACCGTCTCCCGTTTGTTTTGTTTTTAAGTAAAATACGGGAGACAGTCTCCCGTTTTCATTTTCTTTTAAAACCTTACGGGAGACAGTCTCCCGTAAGGTTTTCAAAAAAAATGAAAACGGGGGACAGTCCCCCGTTCAGTCCTACTTTGTTTTTGCCTATAGTGGCTAGACTCGTTCATATGGTGAGTAGTCTTCCATATGGGTGAGTTAGTCTCACTTTGGAGACTACCCATAGGAGATGCTCTAAGAAGTCCAACTCTAAGCTCTCTCTCTCACTAAAGGACACAGGCACTGAAGGGATTATGTTTGAAAAATCTTCCATATACCATTTTGCTTTGTGTCGGTGCAACGTACAAAGAAAAAAAATATTTTATTCTATGTCGACATCAACTTTTGTCGAAGCCTAGACCCTAGTTAGTAAGTTCGCGAATGATTCGCGAATCATTCGCGAATTTTTCCGTATCACGAATTTTACCGTTTTATTTGCGTGCGTTTGCAACTCCGAACCCAAGTCGCGTATTATGTGGCATTCCGGATTATTCGCGAATCGTTCACTGAATTTTACGTATCCCGAATCCCGAATGATATGCCCGCTTAATTCGTCATAAATTCTTTAGCTTTTACGTTTTTAAAGGTCCCACTTTTTGGGGATTACTGCCTCCCGGGCATACACGACCCAATATTAGACGTTGTTGTAATTTTTATGAAATAAAAATGACCGAAAAAATTTGAAGGTGAAGGTGAGAGAGATCTCAAACTCACTTGACCAAGCATCTAAACCACTATACCACGTCCTCTTAGATAACTAATGTTGTATATATTATTGATATCATCATATTTATTTTATTTTTCTTTAAATAACTCACACATATGCATAAAAATTGGTCTATGACCTTATAAATATAAATTATTTAGTATATATAGATACCCAGAATTTTCGTGAGCCGAACTCACATTTATAAATCGAATTATACACGTACGTATGCCGTTCCGAATTTCGACGAATCACGTCCCGTTGACCGAATCTTGACCGAATCAATTTTACAAAACCGTATAATACTCGTGCGTTTGCCCGTTCCGTACGTTTTCCGAATTCCGAATAGCTAACTAGGGCCTAGACGTCTAGTAGACTATTTTGGGAGGCAAAATCACGGATTGGGCGTGTATTATATATAATTATTATATTATAACAACAGTTTGTTGCACCTATTTCGACTGATCAAGTTTTAATTCTGTGGAAAACGGTTGAGGCTCTTCTCACAAGCGTCAATATTGCCTATGGGCCACGGCAACTATCTCTTACATTGCACAAAAGGAAGAAAAAAAAAATGCCATCGCCGGTGTCAAATTGCATTTGAACTTGGAGCATGTTTATTTTATGCTGATTCGGGTCTGGATCTGACTCGGTCCCTGAATTAGATGTCAGATCGTTTGTTTTTTTATTTTGAGTCAGATCTGACTCAAAATCTGAGTCAGACCTAACCTCTGATTCGGACCCGTTTGAGTCAGGTAATAAAATACCCATCACTCAAGGGAACAAACCACTGATTCATATTTTTGAGTCAGATGAGTCAGATCTGACTCATAAAACAAACATATTGAGTCAGATCCAGATGAGTCAGGTGATTTCAGTCAGATCCAGACGAGTCAGTAGAAAACAAACACGTTCTTAGATTGTTTTTTTTGAAGCATATGATCTCAGTCATCTGACTTTTTGGGACCAAAAAAAAAAATTCATCACAAATATTTTTTTTTTTAAAGAATATTACATTAACTAATTGGAAGCCTAACAAGCTAAGCTCCAACGACATACTATTACATAAATCGAACAGGTTGTCTCTAATCTACCAAATGAAATTTCATGGGTAAATTCTGGCGAGGAAGCCAAAAACGGATGATGGCTGAGATCAGACATACGGTAGCAAGTTAACACTACCTTCCATGTTAATTTCTGAAATATTACGTCATTGGGGTTCGAATCTGGGACCTCAAACAAATCGAAAGAAAACCACTTCAACTTTGAAAATTATCTTGAGAAATCTAACACCACGTCGACCACGATACCAGATGAAAATCTCAAAGTACAAGAAATAACACACCGTGTAGGACCCAACAAAGAGTACGTGTCAGTATACCTCAACACCTAGATCAATCAACATGGGTCCCACACACCACACCACTTAAAGCATCTTAGCTCCATGTGCTCGAAAAATAGAAACTTGATTTTTCTCCACTTTTGACTTGTCCATTTCTTATAAAACCATTTTCCACCACCACGACTACTCTCCTCATCTAATCGAAGTCGTCTTTTCTGATTCAGATCATGAAGATCATCAACATCTCTTTGCATCTAACCATCATCACTCTTCTACTCATCACAACAATCCGATCATCAGAATCTTACACTAATCACACAGTTGGTGGCGCTTCCGGTTGGTACTTCAATCGCTCTTCCAACGCTTCTATTACTGATTACTCCAAATGGGCTTCCGGCAAAACATTCAACCTCGGCGACTATCTCAGTAAGTTTACTAAAGAAATCTTAGTTTCCGTTTCAGGAGTAATATTTATGTCTTCATTTTTAAATTTTGATTTTTCGTGTATATT
The DNA here is from genome assembly GCA_023531295.1 of Papaver armeniacum. NCBI lineage: Eukaryota > Viridiplantae > Streptophyta > Magnoliopsida > Ranunculales > Papaveraceae > Papaver > Papaver armeniacum. The sequence goes on along the minus strand of JAJJWW010014317.1, from coordinate 58,109 downwards.
GTAGTTTTCGATACGAATACGAATCAAACGGTGATTCAAACATACAACGAAACCGCATACAAGATATGTAACGCAGACGATACAACGGATGCGTCTGTTTACAGCGGAGGAGCTGAGATCGGGAAACAAGTGGTGTTGTCGGTTGCATTGATAATTGAAGGTGATAATTATTTCTTCTCTAGTGCTGATGATGGTACACAATGTCAGAAAGGTATGGCATTTAAAATTGATGTGAAACATGGGGTTGGATTACCACCGAGTCTTAATCAACCACCGCCACCGCCGTTTGTTGATCCACCACCGTCTGGTCAGTCAACTACTCCATCTGATACCACCAATCCTAGTCCTCAAACTGAGAGATTTCATGAAAATGGTGGAGAAAGTGGGAGGATCATGGGTATACAGCACATTGGGGTTGTTTATTCTTGTCTTTTGTTTGGGTTCTTGGTTCTAGTACTGTGAGATTTTTTTGGTTCTGGTTTTTTTTTTTTTTGACTTTGGTTCGGATATGGAGGGGAATTATTATATTCGTTGCATTTTTGGAACATTTGGAATATTGTGTCAATAATTATAGCTTTACCGGTTTTCATGTTTCTTTAATTTTCGTATCTTGTTTGATAGTACTAAACAATATATGTCTTGTCCGAGTGGCTCAAGTATATTCATAAAAATGCTGCATTTGAAATAATGAAATTAATGGCGGAAAAATCCCATAAGATATTCAAGTGCTGAGGTTAGGAACATGTGTTTGTAGGACTACTGAGAGGGCACACTGGATGAATATGGCTCATCATGGGACTCCTTCGTATGTCGATTCGATTTCCTTGATGATATGTCACTGTCTTCTAGATTTTGTGTGTTTTTTTTGAAGAGAAAAGGGTGTATAATAAAAAAAAAAGATATGTCCAAGATATTTAGATTTTGTGTGTTTTCAAGTAATCAAAAATTCTTAACGACTCAAATAGCTACCCCGAAAACCCATATACACGTGAAAAATGTTTCTATGACATTCAGATCATTAGATGAGCCTGCTAAAAAGGGTTAATCAATCATTCCCCTTGTTGGCGTACAAATTAATACGGCTTTTTGGGTAGTTTTTTGTGCGGTTTGTTTAGGGGTGTTCTCAAAGTCTTTTAAGCACTTCTGGCCTAAGTAAGAAATTGAGTGAAGATATGAAGCATTTGTAGAGTTCCATGCATGCATCCTCAAATAGCATGATTTATACTGCAAAATGTTTGTTTCTAGTGTTTGGCCATTTAGTGGCCAAGATCCTTTAGTTTTATGAAAAATTACATAGATATGGCAATCTGTGGCCAGTTTTGACTGCGAGTGACCAAACCAAGTTGCAAATTTGTAGCCAACCTGACTTTTCTATATTACAAGTTTACAACCAACTACATACATCTTAGCAACAAGTACGGCAAATAGAAATGAGAACTAAGGTAGAAAATATGGAAGGGGGACGGTGAGATTAGGGACGGGCATGGGTTCTACAGTAAGGGCAATGTGAATGATTAGCGAGCCATGGTAGAAGACAGTCTGAATGATATTTATGAAAACAGGGCAAGTTCATAACTGGACGTTGTGTCCCAAATTCTTCTAAGCAAATGGAACAAACTTCTTCTCTCTGTGAATTCATTCTTTTTAAGTGTGCAAACTTTGTCGACCCTACTACCGGTACCACTTCATGATCTAGATCCTTTCTAGCTTCTGTTTTTGCAGGTTTGAAGCTTCTTCCTTCGCTACTGTTGTTGTTATTGTTAGTCTGGAGTTTATTCCTTCTGTCATCAGTTCAATAATCGTCAGAAGTAGAGGTGTAAAACGTGCCTGCCCAGCATAGCACAGCCCACGAAATCACGTGCTTAGCGTGTTATGTGCCATGTTGTGCTGGAGATTATGACGTGTCGTGCTGTGCCGTGCTAGAAGGCGTGTTGTGCTGGGCTGTGCCAGAAAAATAAACGTGTTGTGTCGTGCTGTGCTGTGCTAGGCACATTTATTTTATATTTTCCAATTTAAATGTTTTCCAAATATTTAGGTAATATATGTGTTATTATGAAAATAAGTCAACATAACGATAATAAAATGTCAATAATTGGCTAGAATAAAGGTTTTTTTGTGAAATATACACAAAATGTGATGTATTGTGCCATGTTTTGTACGTATTATGACGTGCTTTCTTAACGTGTTGTGCTGTGTCGTGCCACGTGCTAATCCGTGCCGCGTGCTGTGCTGGGCTACTGTGCCGATTAGTCAAACCCTACACGTCCCATTTAACTAACGTGTTTTGCCGTGCTGGGTTAAGTCACATGCTTGGCTAGGTTGTGCTCAAGTTTTAGCGTGATGTGATGGGTTGTGCTCGTGCTAGCACAACCCAATTTACACCTCTAGTTAGAAGTACCAATTCAACCCTTAATTTATATTCACAAATTAAATTACTGAATGAACATACGCGCGAAACTGAGAAGAGCAAGATAATCTATACAATTAAGTCATGTTGTATATATAAACATACCTGGAAGGAGGAAGACCGCGGAGTTTTTCTTCAAGTCTGCGGCGAGCTTCAAGAGCGGCTTCATCCATAGTACTAAATGTATCGATTCGTTGATGATGACGGATTATATCGCGACAATAAATGATGCCTAGTCCTTCTTCCTCTAGCATGCTCCACTCCTGCAAGCATACCAAACATGTATATAATGATATAGGGATATTTTTGCTTGTGAAGTCACTGAAATACAACGATGTGCTCTTCGCTTTATATAGCTAAAAAACGTCGATGATTTCCTGATCTCTTTTCAGACAAAACCAAGAGGGAAGAGTCAGCTTGCCATTTTAAACTGCATGTTTCTCTTACAGGAAAGTGATGATCCTCCAATAATTCAGTTGTTGATTTGTTTCAAGGTGCCCACTGGCCAGCTTATCCCCTACTGACCACAACTTCACTTATGCCATTTAGGCCTTTTTTGTTTCAAAATTACTAATAGGGGGACCAATTTAGTTTGGGGCTTATCAAATCTCATACAAAATAAAACATCCTTCAGGACCTTCACTTGATGGAATGTGCAGTGCCGCTCTAATCAAATTGGCACCCTTATTAGCAGCCATGTTTTATTTATTTTTGGCTTTAGAACGAGTGAAATTTCATCAAATGTCATTATGTGGGCTCGCTATCTCTTCTATGGACACAAGTCAAACTTCCATCAAATTTTTATTTTTATAAAATCTTTCCATTAAGTGCAAGTAAATAAAATCTTTCCATTAAGTGCAAGATGAGCAAGATAAAACAAAATAAACAATAAAATAAAATATTTTATGAGTTTTGGATTAGATAATGAAAATTTGATTTTTTTTTTATATCGCAATAGAATTGCAAAGAAGGCTGTGTGATTTGATTAACATATAAGTTTGGAAAAGAGGGTAATGGAGTCATATATTAATTAGTGTAAACTTGAAAGAGGAAATAGGAAATTTTCATTGGAGTGGAATGTTACCAATCAAACCTTTTAATGGGAATCAAGATCATGGGTGCATGACTCTTTAAGGGGTCCAGACACTGGCCATGGTTTCTGTAATTAAAGGGATTTCATATTGGGGTTTGGGTCCACCATCGTCTCAGCTTCAAAGATCGCCAGGGAAAATAAAAACATAAATTGGGTCAATTGTCCAAATATTTTTAAGGATATTTTGACTTTGGGTCACATAAAAGTGACCAGAATTACGTTTGGGTCACCCCAAAATTTTAATTAGAGTTTGGGTCACGAGACCACGGTTGACTGCATTGACAGTTAATGAAGTTTGTTAAGTACTGAAATGACCAAATAAATATTAGACTTTGATTTATTTACCAACCAAACCATATAACTTCAGTTTGTCACGTGTACGGCTACCAATCATCCATAAAAACAACAACAGAGATTAAAAACCTATTAATCTGTTTCGCCTCCCTTCGACTCCTCTTTCTCCCCCGTCGTCTGTTTTTCGGGAATAATAAAAAATGGTTATCAATTACTCAAAACTAAAAACAAAAAAAAATCCATGATTGTAATTATGTTTGAAGATTTAGGGTTCATGAGAAATGGGGGTTCTTGTGTTTTGTCTTCTGTTGGTGGAGAAGGAGGAGGTGGTGTGAATTGTGCAGAGATGGAGTTGTTGCTTGGAAATTGAATTGGGTTGAGCTGGGATTCAAATAAGTTGAGTCTCGACTATTGCATTTATCGATGACAGATGGAGAAGGGACCGAGAGTTCGAGTTACAAAACAGAGAAGGTGGAACTGGCAGAGATTAATTAATGCTGATGATCATAAAGAATACCGATGGCTGATTTGGGGAGGATGTTGATGCCGCTCGTTGATTGATGATGTTGACGAAGGATGGAGCTAATTGTCAGTGAAGGAGGAGATCGAGTTGCTGCTGTGATTAATTCTTCCAGCGATGGAGATTCGAGCAAGGTAACTATCGAGCAGGAATAAGAACAAAGCGATGATGGTACTCGGTAATGGCGGTTGTTTAATATCAGAGATGAAGTCGAGTCTGAGAAGATTTTTTTGCACGTGCAGTGCACATGCTGACGCTTGACTAACACCGTTAGCAGGATACAAATTAATTTAAAATAAAATTATTTATGTAACGGTCAAGACGGTCAACGTCGGTCTAGTGACCCAAACTCTAATTAAAATTTTGCCGTGACCCAAACGCAACTCTGGTCACTTTATGTGACCTAAAGTCAAAATATCCCTATTTTTAAAACATAGTTCTAATGGACGAGTAAAAATTAGTATGGATGAAATGGACACCAAAAAAATAGCAAGAGTGAATCTGGATTCATCCTGGCTTAAACTTAAAAAATAGTAAGGGTGAAACTGGATGCATCCTGATGTAAATTAAAAATAAGAGAAAGTATTTGAAAATGGGTAGGATGAAACTTACATCCTGGATATTTTTACATTCTAGTCCATTTAAACAGTATCAAATTTTACATGTCTTTTTCACCCATGAATTGTCGTTATTGGGTTAATTGACCAATTTTGTGAAATAAAAATGTCTAAGTCATCTGACCAGGTGGAAATGACGAACGTATATTAATGTAGAACAATAGAAGGAAGAATATAATATGGAGATTGTTGGAGATACGAAGGAAGAAATATATACGAAATAGATGATATTCAAGAAGAGATTAAGAAAAAATAAAATAGAATTCGTGTTAAACGAATAGTAAAATTGATAAATAATATGATCAATTAAAGATTGTATATAGAGATAATCTCTAGGCTTAAAACCATGATACCTAAAATTCTAGAATTCTAAATAAAGGAAACACAATAAGTTGTATACAAAGGGAGATGTTCTACATCATATATTTGCTTTTATTTCCAAGTAACTTAGGATATATCTTTTTCATTAGAAAAAAACTTAGGATATATTTCCATAAGTTCATATAAGTTATACTTCATGGGTTTTAATTGAAAACGTGGGGTATAACAACCACACCCAATATTTCGTCCGGCAATCTGTATGGACTAAAATCCAATATAATTTTGAGAGCACCAACTTAAAAGCAAGACTCAATCAAGAAATATATCAAAGAGCTTTTTCTTTTTCTCAATACAATCAGCAAATCAAACAGATAAAAATCCGTGAGCCTGATTGATGTGAGAATAACTTGGACGGTACCAAAGATCAATGTCCAAGTGCCAATCAAGTTCTATCCAACAAACAAGGTCGGATTTATCAACTGTGATTGAACTAACAACCTGTGATATTTCAATTATATAAACAAATATAATGCGGAAAAGAAATAGCATGGACACCAGAAACCGCAAATGCAGAAAAACCCCGGGACCTAGTCCATCTTTGAACACCACGCTGTATTAAGCCGCTACAGACTCTAGCCAACTACAAGTTAACTTCGGACTGGAATGTAGTTGAGCCCTAACCAAGTCTCACACCGATTAACGTACAGTCTCTGAAAAAGCGGGGGTATAACAACCACACCCAATAATTCGTTCGACAATTTGTATGGACTAAACTCCAATATAATTCCGAGAGAACCAACTTAAAATTGAGACTCAATCAAGAGATATATCAAAGAGCTTTATCTCTCTTTCTCAACACAATCAGCAAATCGAACAGATAGAAATCAGTGAGCCTGATTGATATGAGAAATAACTTGGATGGTACCAAAGACCAATACCCAAGTATCAATCAAGTTCTATCAAACAATCAAGGTAGGATTTATCAACTGATTGAACAACGCACAACCTGTGATATTTCAATTATATAAACAAATATAATGCGGAAAAGAAATAACACAGACACCAGGAAACTGCAAATGCAGAAAACCCCCGAGACCTAGTGCAGATTTGAACACCACAGTGTATTAAGCCACTACAGACACTAGCCTACTACAAGTTATCGGACTGGGATTGTAGTTGAGCCATAACCAAGTCTCACACCGATTAAGGTACAGTCGCGTTCCTTATGCCTCTAGAACCATGTCGGATTCTGCGCACTTGATTCCCTTAGCTGATCTCACCCACATCTAAGAGTTGTTACGACCCAAAGTCGAAGACTTATAAACAAATTTGTCTACCATAGATATGTCTATTCTTTATTCTGTTTTTTTTAACGTATTTTGATACAAAGATCAAGGTGAACATGAAACAGCTAATAATTCGGTCTTATACTCCCGAAGAGCAGCCTAGAAATATCAGTCACCTCAATAACCTAACTGATTAACGGAAGAAGTTATTGTGGAATCACAAGAGTCTGAGACGAAGAACTGTTGTGATTACTTTTTATATCTTACCTATCGGAGATAAATCTCGAGTAAATCTTAGAGAAAATAAAACTCAATACGATAGAACAAGTAAGATCAGAATACGCAACTACATAGAAAATAGTTGGATCTGGCTTCACGAATCCTAAATGAAGTCTTCAAGTCGTTAACCTAATAATGGTTTTGGAAAAACTTAGGTTAAAGGAGAATCGACTCTAGTTTGAAACTAGGACACATGAAAGTACCAGGATTAGATTTTCCAGTTGCTAGAGTTCTCCCTTATATAGCCTTTCAAATCAGGTTTGCTTACAATCAAAGCTAAGATAGCTTAGTAACAAAGCATTCAATATTCACCGTTAGATGAACTCCTGATTTAAGATTCAAGCTAAATCTGCTTAGAAATTAAGCAATCAATCTCCACCGTTAGATGGTCTTAGCTTGTTAAACACAAATGAAATATACTTATATTTAGATATGGGTAACCGTACCTAAACGTGTATATTGGGTTGGCTCAATAACAGTTAACCGAAGTTAGCCATATGAACACTTTTGTCTTAAATATATTCATCTAACACTTCTAGATCAAATATGATGATCAAACAATCATGAAAGATAATCAAATGAATCTAATTTTGTTTCAAATAGAGTTGTTCAATTTTTCACTATCTCATAGAAATATATATGAACAAATTGAAACAAAATCGGATTGATTTGTAATCGTACAAAGTACTTATACAAGAATCAATTCATGAATATTAAGCCACGATTTGCAAAGTTAAATTGCATTCCTTAAATCATAAATGTTTTAGTTCATGAGTATGAGAATCATACATAACCGATTTTAAAACTTACCACTGTGTTCGCAAACTAGTTATGCGAACAGCAGCTCTGGACCTTGGCATAGTCAAGACGTTCGCAAACCCGGTTCGCGAACAACCGTTCCGGACCCAACTCAGGTAAACCCGTTCGCATACTAGGTATGCAAACAAGAGTTCTGGACCTTCTCAGGTAAATCCGTTCGCATACTAGGTGCGCAAACAAGAGTTCCGGACCTGAATCATCACAATACAGTTCGCATACTATGTATGCATACCGTGTTGTATCCAGACATGGGTAATTGTTCTAAACTCCCATTTCAATCATTGAAACATCCTTAGAGGACGACAATGGTAATCTCACACATACCATTAGCTTCAAGTAATTTTCAAGTGATCGAATGATCAATACGAAACTTCCCAAGATAACATCAAATTCTCACACAAATCATATACGATGTTCAAGGTAATTTTCACATGATCATCTTTCGACTTAATATTTAGTTTCCAACAAATAAATTGTTTCCAAATAAACTCGTCAAGAACATGATGAACATAGCTAAAGCAAAAAGCTTCCAACACATATTTCGAGAAATAGATACGCGAGATAAACTCGGCTCGAAATATCAAATGTGTATAATGTAAAAGTCTATGTAGCTATACGACCTAGTCTCATTAGAAGATAGAATACAATACACTTCTGAGTGATAGATAAGTTTTAGTCTCCACATACCTTTTGTTGATGAAGTTCCTCCAAGCTCCTCAGTAGATCTTCGTCTTCAATTGGTGCACGCCGTGAAGTCTAAATCTCAACTAAACATTCTATCCTAATCCGAGACATAGCTATAAGTAGACTAGAAATCAAGTATATAGTTTTGATCAACTAGACTTGACAAACAAGCTTGAGATAGCAACGCTTGCGAGTTCGACCGAGCAGTGCTCTAACAGTCACATTCCTTACGCCTCTTGAATCCCAGTAGGAATCTATGCATTTGATTCCCTTAGATGATCTCACCCACAACTAAGAGTTGCTACGACCCAAAGTCAAAGACTTATAAACAAATCTGTCTCCCAAGGATATGTCTATTCTGGTTTTGTTTCCGTCTTTATATAAATCAAGGTGAACAGGAAACTCAACTAATAATCTGGTCTTATACTCCCGAAGAGCAGCCTATAAATATTAGTCACCTCACAATAACCTAACTGATTAACAGAAGAATTTATTACGGAATCACAAGAATCTGAGACGAAGAACTATTGTGATTACTTTTTATATCTTACTTATCGGAGATGAATCTCGAGTAAATATTAGAGAAGATAAAACTCAATACAGTAGAACAAGTAAGATCAGAATACGCAACTACAGAGAAATAGTTGGATCTGGCCTCACGAATCCCAAATGAAGTCTTCAAGTTGTTAACCTAATAATGGTTTTGGAAAACCTAGGTTAAGGAGAATCAACTCTAGTTTGCAACTAGGACACACATAAGTGTCGGGATTAGGTTTCCCTGATGTTATAGTTCTCCCTTATATAGTCTTTCAAATGAGGGTTGCTTACAATCAAAACTAAGATACGTTAGTAACAAAGCATTCAATATTCACTGTTAGATGAACACCTAGTGCAGTTTTGAATACTCTCATAATTAAGCCGCTATACAAAGACTACTACCAACTTTGTATAGTTAAGACCACGTAAACTACCCCTAGTTACCTAGTTTCCACAGTATCCCTGCACCTAAAACCAATTTGGACAACACACACGAATCTTAAGATAGAGTCCACTATCTTAAGTTGCTTGAACCACTATGAAGACTTCACACACTCAACTCCTTTGGATCGTCTTCCGAAATAGTAAAGGACTAATCTGTTTGGTAACCACTCTTCTAATCTCAAGAAGTAAATCAGAGCATCCATAGGTGTTCAGAACTTCATTGGCTTTTGGGGCGTCATCGAGGTAATTATCTAAACTATGTTGTTTAAATTAAGTATTTTTTATGAACAAAAAAATGGTCAATATATAAAATTATATGTTAATTTGCAGTATTGGTGGTATACATACTTTCGTGTTGGTAAACCAATTCTTAGAGACAATACCCGTAGAGTTCCAATAGTGAACATGTACCACAAGAATAACTGGGAAATAGACACCGGAAGCGTTGGGGCGCTTTCCAGTTTTGTTGATACTGTAGGTATCAACAAATGACATGGAGCCACGAAAATGTCGTTGTTCATCCTTAAAATGATTTTATTGAGTTCGCAGATCCGCAGGTAAAAACTATTCTTAATTATTCACTCTGAAGAGTTTTTTTTTACACCCAAAAAATGAACAGAAGTGTTTGGTATTTGAGAGAAAGACTACTTTTCCGGTTACAACATACTTTTGCAATTGTGATCAACCCCCAAAACAGATGCAAGTCTCCGCATCAAATTGTGATAGGTTGCGACAACATCCATGGGAGAGGTTTTAAGAAAATGATCAATCTCATATTACTGAAGCACAATATCTGAAATGGTACCAGATGATTGCGAAGCCTACAATTGGTGTTCATAGCATGCACATCTATGTATTTGATTTTCCCGACGTTATGACATGCAGGTCGTAATAGGAAATTTACAACTAGTCAGCCGCCTTCAGAAGAACCATGTTTTATGACTTACCCCATTATAGATGGAAGTTTTTCATCGTCTTCATCAAATATGCCTGAAATACGTTAGGAGTTGTCAACCATAACTTCATAAGGAGAGCCAATCACGATCCCCATTGTTTCTCCATGTATGGAACGGACTTATCCATATTATAATGTAGAGGCCAGTTAAGATCAATTGAAACAAGAGCTTAACAGTTTGTATTGGTTAAATCAACATTGGCGAGCTTGCACATGCAAACAGTTCGGAAATTACAAATGGATACCATGTTTGGATTCAGCTCAACTGTAAACCCTAGTGATAGTGATCACTCCTGCAGTACTTTTAGGATCAATGTATCATGACACGAGGGTGATGGTACACAAATGGTGCGAGAAACACAAGTGTCGGATATAGAAAATCAAACTGTGCTTGTTTCCTAACATCAAATAATTCAACCAGATCTGAGACGCCTTTCAACATCATTCTCGCTCTGGAACCTGAATAAAGTTTATTATCATGTTGCACCACCACAAGCTACCTCTTCTACATTTGTTGGACTTTCAGGTGTACCACCACCCTCTTCTGCCTTGTCAAATTACGGAGGAGATATATGTCAATTATCAAGTTTGTTAGCAAGTGAGAGTATTCTGAGTCTTGGAGAATGGAATGGTAGTGAAGAAAGCAATGTTGATCGACAATAGAAAAGTTGTACCTGTTAATTATGCTACTAATGTAATTTTAATCTTAACTAATGAAAAGTACTGCTTTTTTTCGAAATCAAATTACATATATATAAATCAAGCATTACAATTACTTTAATAAGAAACTGCTATTTAATCTACTAACTCAATTAACCGAATCGAAAGACTTGTAATTGATCATCTTCATTGAGATGTACTCGGTGGAACAACATCTAACAAGAAAGTGTCAAATGTATTCAACTGCCTAACAATTTCAAAATAATCTTAGAAACCGAAAAACATATTTTTCCATCTTCACCATTCATCAAGATCTTCTAACCATTTCAATATCAATTTCACCTCGTCGGTCTATATCTATTGGCTTGACTGGTTAAAGCTACAAACTCACTTCTGAAAACGATTTTCTATTTTGCATATAGCATGACGACTAGAGTTACGGGTGTCGATGCATAACTTCTCGTGAATATTCTTCCAGAAATTCACACCCAGATAGTGTGCTTCAGCAACCTCAATCTGTAACAACACATAGTTTCTACAAATAGCTAAATCTTATACTGAGCTCGTTGAAATAACAAGGATCGAGACATCTTTCTACGAACTAAAGTGAGTGAAGACGAAAATTGGTGTGAATTTTGAGTTGAAATGAGCTGAATTTATAGAAAAAAGAATTAGAACCGTTGGATGATGAAAATCAGATTTATCCGTTAGCGGTTGCAAAAAGGTAGCGCGGATTTAGTGACACCGCTAGCGGCTTGTAGTGACCCACGCGGTAAGAAACGAGACACGCGACTACTCAAGAACCGCAATGGGCAAGCAAATAAATTTGCTCGTTTACCAAGCCGGGATCAAAATGGACAAATAGTCCACATGAACTGCTCTTAAAGTTACATTTGCAAAATGGGAGTACTAGAGAGCCTACAGGCAACTGCAAGCAAGTGGGACACGAATTTTTCAGCTTCAAGATTGTTAAAATTGGCCCATGATCAGATTCTTGGAATCAAATCTTTGCGCTGTCTTTGTGCTTGGCTCGACGGTAACAAAGACTAGGGGATAACGTGCATGCTAGGGCGTGCAGCGACATGCTTCACTTGTATTTTATTATATTTTGTTGAGGGGTTGGAGCTCGGGGAAAGACATGTCTCATTCCAACAGTAAATGTACTATTCTCCAACCGGCAAACATTATGTCGGCGATATATTGTTCATGACTTCGTAATTTTCTGCTGCCATCTCTGGATGTATTTGCAAGAGTGATTACATAGTATTCCAACGGTATCTAAATTTGTTGATATCGATAGTAGGAGAACGAAAATCTTGTCAAAAAAGACCAAGCAGAAAATATTCAACTGATTCTCCTTACAGCAAAATTTGATAGAACAGATTTTTCCAGATCCTTTTTTCCTTCACCGGAGATGCTCGTAGAATGGTGTCGCATTGAGACTCCATAGCAGGACTTCATCAGTGAAATTATGCTTTACAGAAAATTCCTTCCGTTAAGGATGAAGGGAGAGCAAGATGCTGGCAAGTGAAGTGGGATTAAACGATTAGTATTATCCGTGGCTCAACATAGGTTGGTTACCGATGACGTGGTTATCGCTATTACCTCGCTATTTGTCGCTTTGCTTAGCAGTAAGCAGTTGGCAGCCATACTCCGGTCATTCCTCAGCACTCAGCAGTTTGGGCCTAGTCTCAATTGTTGCCAATCCCACATTTCTCACGGGCCTTAACAAAATACATTCTCAGCCTTCCTGGTGTACATCCTGACGAACTAAGGGTACATTTGTGATGGTTGATGTTTTACATCATGTAAAAGAAAGACTGATATTTTAGGCGCAACACCAGATTGATGGATCCCTACAAAGCGTGTCGAGAAACTTTCCAGGGAAATCTCAAGGCGAGCCAATGAATAGACTTGATTTTCCTCAATGGGTGGCATAAGTTGTATATGCAAAGTAAAGATGATATAACAAGCTATCGTTGAATTTAACTTTGTTGAACTAGAAAAGATATAATAACTTTGTCAGATCAACAAACATAGAGACAATCATATATATAACAACTAATAACAATACTGCTCACTAACTTTGTCTTTAAAGCAATAAAACCCTTGAAGTCAGTTACAACTAGTTTACGACGAGACACTAAATGTCCAGAACTTTGTCTTTGAAACCTTGGTGACCTACAAAAGCTAAGTAAGAATAACATTTGAAATTGAAAGTGGTGCTCCTTCAGCTTAAATCTTTTCCCTGATACTGTGATATCAATATGACCTCTGAATTCCAACTGCAAAAAAACACAAACGAAAGTCTCAAATTACTTGATCTATTTCCATGTAATGTTTATGTATACTCCAAACATGTTTGTTCCAGAAATCTAACATACCAACATCTAAGTATACATACGTAAAACGCCTTTATGAAGTTCTTTTTTTTTTTTTTTTTTTGAAACAATGGCTTTATGAAGTTGTATTCAAGTGTCTTATGAGAGAGAGTGTCTGCGAATTGGACCAGAGCGAGTTAACACACCTAAAATTAAAAATGTCTCAGTCGGGAGATAATCGGAAAATCTTCCAAATCGGATGGAAATCTTTCGATTTATCAGAGATCAAGCTTGGAAAAATCAATGGATTAAGACTAGAAGAAAAGGGAAGAGGGGGTACTCAGATTTTGGGTACTCATGTCTCAATCAATTGGAAAGAATCCTGTCCAGAAAATGCAAAAAAGGAGAAGTAAGATGGAGTAACAGAAAAGGAGACTTTTTTTTTTTTTCAAATTGAGATTAGAGAGAATGCAAGGGGTGAATTTCTGAAAATATCTCATTTAGGCAAAAGCAAGAGAAGAAACAACTGTCTGTATTCCAAAGGATGAGAAAAAAAACAGGATGGTGGAGTTTGGGGAATGTTTGGAAGCTCTAATCGGAAGGAAGACAAACATTCAAACACCACCAAGGAGTAATGATTTCCCTGTTCAACAAGGAATAATAACTCGAAGAAAAACAACCATCCAGGAAAGAACATCTAGAGTGGTGGCTGTGACCATTGATGGTACATTAAATTGGAATTCGGTTGCAAAAGCAATTTCCTTACAGTTAGGTTGGAATAGGTTTCTAAAACTGAATATTGCAGAAAAGTACAATGCTACATTTACACCAAACAATGATGCGGGATGGGAAAAAACCTATGAAGCAATTAAATGGAAAAAGCAAGGTACAATGATATCAGTAAGAAGATGGTACAACGACAATGAATGCATTTATGCATTCGTGATCAAGGAGTGCAAATCCTGGATTCAAATTAAAGGGCTGCCGCACAATTATTGGACAAAGGACAACTTCAATACTATTGAAGGAAGGAGAAATACCAAGAATTGAAAGGGTTCCTGAAACTCCTTCTCAATCTTTTCATAAAGCACCACCACAACCAAGTGATTATAATGCTTTGGCCATTTATGAAAATTCGCACATGAATATTAGAGATGGCAAAGTGATTATAGACATAGAACAACTGAATTCACGAACAATATTGACACAATAACCAACACAGTGGAGTTGTTGATGGAAGTGAGCTGCAATTTGGGGACAAAGCACAATGGAAAGAATAGAGAAGTGCAACGAATATTTGCTGGCATTGTAGAGAGGCACGAGCAAGGACTTGTCACACCTGACAAGAATGCAATGGTGAAAATGAATGGAGATGCAGCAGAAAGGGACTTACCAATTATCAATGTATGCTAACAATAAGGACAGCATTGGCAGGAGAGGAAGTAAAATGGGGATATCCAGAATTCCTTAATGGAGAAACTCATTCTCACTTGGAATGCAAGAGCACTAAATGGGATAGACAAACTTGACAATCTGGTGGATTTGATAAAGAAACACAGACCAACAGCAGTGGTAATTCAGGAAACTAGGATGATAGCAATTACGAGTTGGTAGGTCAAATTTCTATGGGGTAATGAAAGACACAAAAGGAGCATGATTCCTGTGTAACGGTGATAACAAAATAGCATGATTCAAAGTGTCTGGGCATGGCTATTTTGGCTTGTCACTTTGGCGACAGGCTTTTCTTGTATCTCATCTCTTTTTCTTTTTCAATAAATCAGTTATCCTTTTCTCTCACAAAAAAAAAAAGTATACATTCGTACCTAGCTTTGCCCGGACAGTAGATAGGCGCACAATCTTCTTTGGGTTGTCCATTATGTCTACCAGGTAGGCAGCTAAATCATTATGGCCACGTTCAAAAGCGATACTAGCGGCCGTGCGTTCCCATGGGTGTTCAGCATTTGGTTTAGTAAGTAAAGATGGATTTGCCCCATGGATTAAGAGTAATGTAGTCACTCCTTGCCTGAATATACAATTTCGTGTTTATAACAATAATATAAGAATTTACTGGATTTAGCTAATTACTAGTAAATATTAAAGACAAGAATCATAGATGTAATTGAACAAATAAGTACCTTCCGTGGAATGCTGCCCAATGCAATGCTGTCCACCCATTTAGGTCTCTATAATCTACCCCGAAACTAATCATTCGGTATAGTGCAATTGCCCATGTATATCCCAAAGAAGCACAGAGATGCATAACTCCTAGACCATGAATATCAAAAGGTTTACCCCTTCTATAGCCTTCAAACACCCAATCCTTGAGGTATTTTCTCAAAATAATTTCAGAATGAGTATTCACGTTATCGCATTGAAGTAGTTTTGCACATAAATCATCACCGTCTTCCTCTCTGGGTACCAACATGCGAGCTAGTCTTTGTTCAAGATCAAGATCCACTACTGACTTAACAGTTTTAGATGACAACTCAAGTTCCATAAGCTGACTAATTGGAATTATACCATCAAAACTCACATAAAAATTAATCGGTCCAGGGAGATTAGGAAGTAAAACGGCCTTATATGCACTTTCAGATAGGCGTTCCCCAGGAACTGCTACATCACCAAATACAAAACACAAATCTCTTTCAGCATGGTGGGAATATTTTTCATTGTAATGCCCAATTACAGTAACCTAAAAAGTAAAAGAAAAGTAAAATCTATGTCATTACATGATAACAAACACTAGTAATATTATTAAGAAGAACAGAAAAAATTGAGGCTCATAAGATAGAAAGTGAAACCAACCGATTCAGAAGGTTTAACAAAACCTTTCTCTACAAAAAAGACAAACTCCTCCTGACTGTCATTTGATCCTGTTTGATTGAAAAGAAAATACTCCACATTATTTGATCTGTTTGATTAATGCAGTAACTGAGCCTAGATAATGCAGTCCAATTCAGAATATTTTAGTCATACCTTGAAAAAATTCTGTTCCAAGATCATGTCCTTCAGTAGTTACCCTTCCATAAACCTCGGGCTCCATGAACCTGAAAACTAAAACCCTAGAGAACAAACCAAACAAAAATAACAACAATCAGTACATGAAACCCTTAATTCAAAGATATTAATAAGGCAAATCAAACACAGATGTACTTACCAATTTTTGCTTCTTTCTGCAGACGATCTCACTTCCAGAAAATTAAAATACCACCAGAGGGAAATTGGGGGAGGGAAGTTATAATTTTGTGCTGAAG
Source organism: Papaver armeniacum (assembly GCA_023531295.1). Lineage (NCBI taxonomy): Eukaryota > Viridiplantae > Streptophyta > Magnoliopsida > Ranunculales > Papaveraceae > Papaver > Papaver armeniacum. Next base: position 41,618 of record JAJJWW010014317.1, on the reverse strand, counting down.
AAACCCAAAGAGTAAAAAGGTTGGCTTCCCTCAAACACCATCTGTTCTGCCGTCTTTTATTTTATTTGCCCTTCGATTAACTAAAAAGAAGGTGATGTTAAGCCGTTTAACTATTGGCTAAAACTTAGGAGGTTCACAGTGGTATTTTTCACCCCTTATTGATTATAGTGAAAGGTCACAACCCGTTATAACGGTAAGATTTAAGCAACCAAAAAATGCCTCTACGGAGCACCCACAACACTTCTTCCGTTGTCAATCCCAAACCACCCAGACAGACCTTGTTTGTTTTTATCCTTACTGAACTGACTCGTCTGGGTCTAATTCGCTTTGATCTGACTGAAATCACCTAACTCACCTGGATTTGATTTAATATGTTTATTTTTTGAGATAGATCTGATCATCTGACTCAAAAATATGAGTCAGTGGTTTGTACCTATTAGTCAAGGATATTTTATTACCTGACTCAAACGGGTTCAAGTCAGAAGTTAGGTCTAACTTAGGTCGTGTGTCATATCTAACTCAAAAAAAGGAAAAAAACGGTCTGACATCTGACTCGCGTGGAGTCAGGGACTGAGTCAGATCCAGATGTCGAGGTTGCAAAAATCAAACATATTGTTTATTTTACTTCAATTTTTTGAAAAGTTCAAGTAATCATCTGAATAAGTTGTTTGAGGCTCCACAAAAACTAGTCTCATCTAAAATCTCAATAACATGAGCAAACTCAATTCGCAGAGCAGCCCCATTATGTGCGAAATCCTATCCTGACGTGGTCTGAAGCAGTCAAATTTCCTTGCCCATGAAAAGATCACCATCAATAACCAAGACTTCTTGGACCAAAGAAAAAAAATATCTTGCAGAGATGCTTCCTTAAAATTGTTCGATAGATGTGAGTCATCCACGGATATGGAACCACCTTTTTCACCGCCACTAGCACTTCTTAAGTTTTATTTTATCATCCTTTTGAAACCCAGATTGTTCTTCCGATTTTCTTAACCAATTTGCAAATCTTCTCCCCAAGAATCATCTAATGCTACCATCAATATCAGCACTAACTTCCCAGGTTCCAGAATGAGACATCAGAATTGTATTATTCTAAAAATCATCTCTCCCGAAACCTACTCTGTTAATGTAATCAAGGAAACTCTTCAAAAAATTTGGAAAACTTCTCAGGTCTTTTACGTTTCAGTTTTCACTAATAATACGTACATCATTGAGTTTGAATCAGTTGTGGATGCTATTTTGGTCATTGAGGGGATACCATGGATAAACAAAGGCTCTAGAGAGATGTATCTCTAATAAATTTCCGGAAGAATACAAATTTGATATTGTTGAGTTGGGTATCCACAGTGGCGGAACTGGCCATTGAGTATGGGGAGGGCTTGATCTTTTTTTTTGGGCTGGCTTAAGCCTAAAAGTAAAACAAATAATGTGATCCAACTCAAATTAGGCTATAAAATATATGGTTTTTTGGTTTGTTGGGGCTGGCTTAAGCTAGCCCTAGTCATTATGTAGTTCCGCCCTTGGGTATCCAAATTCGATCCATGGCTTACCGATGGAGAATCTGTGTTCCCTATCTGTGTATGATATTTAATATCACAAACTGGTGCTACTCGTCCCATTCCAACTTATGGATGTACGTCATGGGGAAATTTTGCAAGGACTAGAACTCATGTTGCCATTAGTCGTCCACTTCCAAAAGCCATCGCCTTCCCACTCCCTGGAAAACCAGATTATTCCCTAGAATTAAAGTACGAACGCCAGCCTAAGTTATGCTTATATTGTGGTTTAATCGGTCATTGGATGAAGATGTGCCCCAAAGTCAGTTACTTCAAAGATTATATCCACAGTACATATCCTAGTAATCTTCATGAAGAGGCATTATAATTGTTGAACCACATACAAGCCCTTCAATAAATGATTCAGGAAGATTTATGGAACAAGAAAAACCATTGTTTAAGGATATTTTTGTGGTGGATGTGTTGATGGTGGATTTTCATTTAAGGTTAAAATTGTAAAAACCCGAGAAAATCATGCTACTGACATCTTGTAAAAGATAAGGCCATCAATAAGTGTTGGATACTCCTCACTTAATTCACCTAGAATGGAGCATGTGGCAACAATCCCATTCTATGAATACACGAAATTCATCCGAGTTGGAGCATGTAGCAACAATCCCATATACCCCTGTGAATTTCTAGCATTATTAATTAATGCGCAATCGGCCTTGTATTTCATGTACTCATTATCAGCGGCATGACGACCGAGTGTTGCTCTTACTGAGCAACACGAACCTCCAAGCATTATAATGAAACCATGTACGAAATACCCGTCTGTGACTCTCGGTGTGTTATACTAGCCCGATTGAGCCCTCTCGGTGTGTTATACTAGCCCGATTGAGCATCCAGACTGACCAGATCGATCCGGATATGATCACGATCATCCAACTCCACAAGCATGATTGGATGACCCGCATCAATTCCATCACCCCCAAGCGGTATGGAATATCCACTGCCGAACCAACGCGGACCCCGCATGGTCGCCTCCCTCCGAATTGGCTTAGCTTGCCAAAACGTCCAAACCATAGCAAGATATGGGCGGAAAACCTAAATTAGTTTGCGGCATATTACATGTTTGCGGCATATTACATGTGTCGCAAAAAATTTTATTTACCATTTTGCCATCATGGAACTAGCCTCAACCATATGCAACGGTATAGATGGAGGGTGTAGATGTAGATTCAAAGGGCCTTTTCTTTAACTTTATTTGTTTTTCAGATTATCTTCATTGCATGTCAACACAATCACGTGTAATAGGTTCGTGGGTTTAATTTGAACTAACTTGGGTTCGATGTGAAAGGATTAATGGTTCGGGATTTTAATGTACCATGTTCTCGTTTTTCTCGTGATTAGTGATGGAATAATAGATTTAGTTTCAACATACTTATTTGGGGATTTTAATAATGTAAAGACCAATCGTTCTCGAGGACCAACCATGGTTGGTTATCCCAATTATATTTTGGGTTCATATTTGAGTGTTATGTTCGTATAAATTTATCTTTTATTTTCATATTATTTTGCTCTTCGAATAAAGCATGGTCGAGATATTGTAGAATTCACTCAAGCCTTGAAACCCTTTATTTATCCACTTGGTTGTTCAATTGCTTATTTATCCATCATAGGTTAGTTTTGAGTATCACGTTTTAGCGTTCATCTTCTCCACCGGCACGAATGGAGGGTCCAAGATTAGATTAATGTGTCTAAAGTATACACCATATAATTTGTTTTATTCTAGTTGTGTTGATAATGTCCTTAAATTGGTCATTTTGAAGAGTCCATCTTTTCATTTAGATGACCACCGTGGACCCATCTATCCCCTCACCCGGTTTCTAAATATTTTCGGCCAATTTTAAATGATGGACTAGTTCATTTTATTGCATATCATGCTGGTTGTTCCAAGACGCGCGCCCTTGGAAACTAGTGTGGTCACACCTCCCAAAACTAACCGATCTCAACCGCTCAACTTCATATGGGATTCTCGAGGTATGTACCCGTACAAAGGAAATTTAATGTGTCACGATTTGATGTGGCCATTTTCTTAGGTCCTTTGTATCACGTTTTCATGGGATATTCGCTTTCGTTATTAAGGTATTTCCTAAATATTGGCGTTTGAACACCAGCCTACCACCTTCACACTGCACCGATCGGCCAAGACCGACCAAGATTGGTCACCTTGGAACGTGCGCCCGAAATGGGCTTGACGCGCGGCTATTGCGACCGGTTTTTCTGTCACAAATTGATCTCGACCATTCAACTTCACCGGACGAATTGAGTGGCCCGGATCATACTTTCGTGAGGTAATGGGTATAGGCGCCTACACCGTCATGCCGTCTACACGCATGTACGGTCGGCCTGGCCAAAGTCATATCCCAAGCCGGGATTCGACCAGTCAAGAGGATGCTTGCACACCTCTTCTAAAACCCTAATTCCACCAACTGGCCGCAGATGAGTGTCTCAAAGATCATCTCGTCCGTCCAACTTCACCGGCTTGGTTATACAACCCCGGTCGGGAGTTAATTGGTCGGTGAGGCGTCATCTCCCGTCACTTTACCACACCATGATGCGTGACTGCATAAAATACACACGATACTTCACGTTATCAACTTTCAATAACGCAGATTATTCAACTTAGCATTACATGCTACCTTCGTGGATCCACGATCCACATATTCCAAACATCAATCATGTCACAAACTGGGGGATACATACTGGGGTATTGGTCTGGCGGTTTACAACGTGCAGCGTGCAACGCGCCATCACAAGAACGTGTTAGGAAGTTATGGACGGTTAGTGATGATAGGAGAAGTGGGCAAGACTTATCGTGTAGGACCGACACACAACTCCACAACTCCATCACTCCACTTCCTCCACTTCCCACGAGAGACGTGAATAAGGCTCAATGACTTGTATAAATAGGTTCTCCTCCCTATTTCCACCAACAGAGCAAGTCCGATAAAAAACAACGAAACCAAGTGTTAATACAAAACACCGAACTCGATAGCTTGCATCCTGTAAGCTTCTGCCTTCAGCTTTCGTTACTAGTCATAAGCAAGCCAACACCTTCACAATCTCAACACCTTCTTCGCTTCCCTCCCTAAGATCAACCCCATCTCCTTCACTTTGTGACCGAAACAAGTCCTGAACGGCCATTTCTTGGTTTAGGCCGGACTTGCACTGATTGATTTCCGAATCTACAAGCACTCACCGCGCAATGGCATTTGTTTAGGGTTTAGATTCATTCCTCATCCACACACCCCAAATTACCAAATTCTATAGAGTAGTTTTCACCCATAAACAATTGGCGACCACAAAGGGAGGTTGATCTCTCGGTTGCACAAAATTGAATTCTCAATTTTTAGGTTTCCATCTCGCAATGTATCCTGAAACCACAGGTGGTTCGGATATCATGGGAAGTGTAGCTAGAATGCTGGAGGATGTCTTGGCAAATCAAGCTTTGGTGGTATCACTGAAGGCGGAGCGAGACATTTCGCCTTTTGAATGATATAGCAAGACAATTACAAGAAGGGTCATCGGCATCTACTCAAGCGGTGCAAGAAATGTCAATCCTTAGTCGAGTCACACCTTTACCGGTGGAGAGGCAAAAAGAACGCGTAACCGCAGGAGACTCAGGAAAGATGAACAACATGGTCCAGTCAACAATGAAGAACCGAGGTAACTCCACAGAGGAAATGACTTGTACGGAGTACTACAACGTCTACCAGATAAAGAAAGGGAGCCTGCAGCCTATGGAGCCCTATTAGAAGATTTATATCTCAAAACTCTTGTTGAAGCCCGGAAGACTGTCCAATCCGCATCGGCCTTTCATCCAAGCGAAGAAATGCTTGAGGAAGGAGAGATCGATCAAGAAATACGTGAATACAGAGGATGGGAGCGTTCAATTCGATCACTCAACAGTGATATTACGACACCTTCCACATCCCTTTACCCAGAAAAGCGATCCGCGGATATGATGGCACTCACAAATCTTCCAACTTCATCTCCTAACGTGCTCCACATCAAAGCCACGTAGAGACATCACAACGCCCACTAACGCAGAAAAGCCGGACTCAAGTACCTACACTTTCCGTTCCCGATGGAAAAGATTTTGGAGTTGCCTGGAGATGTGGGTACGAAATAGAGAGGTGGAACTACCTCTGTATGGCGTCCACCAACCGATCAATAAATAATGGACCCGAGGTACTCGTCATTTCCACCTGGTCCCTTCACCACCCTACCGGAGTGCAACGCTTTGAAGCGCATTGTTCAGAGAAACTTGGTTCGGAGGGATAGCTCTCATTCTCTAAAAAATTAATGCGGACGACTTTCTTGGAGAGGCTACTTCGGTTTGATACAAGTGAGACTTCAAAAACAAGTAAGTTCCATTCAGCAATTTTACAAGAAAGATAGTTTTGGAATTCACTGGGGACTTAGCATCCCGCACATGGAGAAAGAGACTCAGTGATCAAACTCATGTTTGCTTCCCTTCATACCTCCCTTTTACATGACATTTGCAATTTCATATGACATGTGCAATCATTCATGACCAAGATGCAAATTCCATTTAAAATAACCTCTTTCAGAAAAGTTATTCACAAAACTATCTCAAAATAAACCAATTCAATTACCTATTAATTCAAAACTAGAAGTCAATCATGAAAAGAAATCCTCACTATCACTCAAAAGAAAAAGAAGAGACAAGTGTATAGCACGAATCCTTCAAGGAAAGTCCTTCAGCAGCAACTCGTCCTTCTGGGCAAGAGCGACTTTCATCCTTTGAAGTACAGCCTGCTTCAGCTTCAACTCCTCATACAACTTTTCAACCTCTTCTTCCTGGCGAGTAACACATTCTGCAGAAGGGGCTTCACCTTGTAATTTCTGGAGCTCCTGAATATCGGAGAACCCTTTGAGGAACCAAGGAGCATTGAAGTCGTACTTCCCAAACACATCTCGATGGCACTTCCAGTCTTCAATCATCTCCTCAGAAACCATTCGACCAGTTGTGACGCTCATCCCATGGATAGAAAATAAAGCCTCCTGAACGCGGTTGACCAATGCAAGACGACTTTTGAGACTCGTAGTGGTAGAAATGTGGTCGTGTTTCTCCCATATCGCTGTGTACAACTCTTCAAACCGAGCTGGCATACTGAATCCTCCAACCAACACATGACCTGGATAAGGAACAACGAACGGAGGATCGAACAAAGCTCCAGGTTTCCCTACCAATACTTCACCAACCACAGGAGCCTTGTCAGTTACAGGAGGCCTTTCAGAAGAAGTCGCCACGACATCTTTATTGATTGGAACATGCTCAGAACATTCTTCAAGGGGAGCCACCTCAATAATAGCGGATGTTGCCTCTCTTACATTCCTCCCGATATCTACTTCGCTCTCCGGGTGCTAATTTCCATCACGACCCCATCAACAAGATCACTTAGGGAGGCGCCTTGTCCAACCGAACTTGCATCATCTCTGTCATGGTCGGGAAAAGAGCGGTTTCTCCAGACTTTTCAAAGATGAAGATCGAGTACCGCCAGACTTTTCAAAGATGAAAATCAAGACCGCCAGACTTCTCGGATGAAGATCATGAAGCCAGACTTCTCAACATGAAGGCCAACATTACCAGCCTTCTCATTCTAAATGTGCGCCAACCTTGTGAAGACATTCTCTTTCGGAATTCCCTGATTTCAAGCAAGGATCACTCTTAGAAGAATTTACTATGGAGAAATGAAGGAACCAACGGGAAGAGATTTAAATACCTGCATATTGGAGGAATTGAGGATCACCGAACCACATGCCTGCCTTTTGGATCTCTCTCCTACTTGGGACCGCAATCCTCGGCTGGGTCCGTTTGGTGGAAGTGGCTTCAACCGAAATGCTTTTTCAAAACGTCGAAGATGGTTCACCACGGGAACTGTCACAACACTCTCCGAGAATTCTGGAAAATCAACAGATTGCCTCCTCCAAAATTCTTGTACTTATCTGGTTACCACCGGGTTTCTCCCAATAGGCCGAAGGAAGGCTCACCCGTTTTAAAAACACGTCGGTGTTAAGAATATTTGGGAGCAATTCTTTCGGAACCCCCGGTGGACGGATAAATGGGCCACCCCGATCAAATCCCATTTGACGAGCCGCCTGTCAATATTGTACGGAGTCACAAAATTCTTCGTTGAATAAAGGCGGACATATCCTGGGATGCAAATATGCGGTAAACAATTTCCCCAAATCTCATAGTCTTAACATCGGTACGCAACACAGCATCAGGACCATCAAGCAATAGCAAAAGTATTTGGCTGAACAATGGAAGGGTGGATCGGCCCCCATGGACGGAAATCTACTGTAAGACACATTGTCAAATATGTCCACAAGTCTCGCGCCGGCTTGCGGGATGCCTCCTATGCCAACGGAGTATTCTCGAGCCACCATACAAGTTGTTGAGCGAATTTGCAGGAGCAGGAGTAGGAGCATAACTTTTGAAGTGTTCCCATAAGAATGCTTGAATAAAAGCGAAGTGAACGTACGACTCCACCTTCTTGTACCCGTTAGAAACATGCATGTCCATTGCTAAGGCGTCCAGATGAGAATACAACGATCCAAGGAATAAAGCACCTAGGGGAAGAACTTTACCTTTTGCCGGCTTTATAGCGATCTTAACAAGGTCACCTCTAATGGTCTTCTTTCCCGGAACCGTCGTCGAATATATCTCGGATAGCCATAAAGACAGAAACGCAATCACGCTTGAGCTCATTTTCCAACTCTTGATCCCAGCTACTGGTCTGCAGGAGACCACTCCGACACCCACCCAGTGTAAAAGCATCTCGTATCTTTTTCTCCTCCTTGTCCAGTGACCGTCGAAACCCGCCACCTTTTGAAGTATAGCATCATAGTTACGTTGTTCCGTATCGAGAGCTCGTAAGAAAGACTTCCAAGAACAGCGTGTTCATTAATGCAACTACACTCTCAGGAGTAATAGTCATCTCTCCCCACCTAGATATGGTCTGTATGAGTAGAAGGACGCCATCGAGAAATGAAGGTAATCAAACCCGCAGCGTCTTTCTTAATTTCAAGAGCAAAGCGGATGCCATGATCGCATTGAGGATTTGCGCTTTGGTCAAATTGTCTTTAATGTCCTTATTACTCAACATGCGTCTCATCCATCCTTCATAAGAACCCGAGTGAGTATGACAAATCTTGAAGTCAATAGGGGAAGGCGGATATTCGTTTCTCCGGAGACAAAATCTCATCACAAGTCTCAAGAAGAAAATGGATCAACATCCATATTTTCCGAATCTGAAAGCGGGACTATCTTATGAGAAGGATGTTTTCTAATGTTTGGAAAAGGCGAGGTGAACAACTCATCATCGATGTTCGGCATATCTTTAAAGCTGTCAACACTTCCCGACTTGGCACCAGCATTATCTCCGGAAGACATCTCAACAAGAATTCTTTTCTTCATTCCACAATGAAATAAAAGACAGGAGTTAGAACTTGTATGAAAAGCGCATGAAGCGTGTAGTCACGCACGACAAGACACGTTGAAATGCACAAAAGTTGGGATTAGGTCCAAACACCAAGTATTACTCAAGTTTTAGTCTCGGTATTGGTTTCAAGTCCTACCGGTTTGATCTGTATTGGTTTCAAGTCCTAGTACAAGTTTCGATCCAGTATTGGTTTCAAGTCCGTACAAGTTTCAAGTCCTATAAATTTCAAGTTCTGTTACTCAAGTTTCAAGTCCGGGCACAAGACTAATATAAGGTCGACTTTCGGTCAAGCATATGTGGGTGAGACCCACGTTCAATCAAGCATACACGGCGGGCACGTCCATCCGCACACATCATAACACGATTTTCTTTATTCATGGGAATCGTGTCTACGAGATTCAAGCCGAGGTTTTTCTTTTCAAGATACAACCTAAAAGCTAGGTTTTGCATGCAATGGTGGAAAGAAGCAAAAACAACATGATCATGGATTCACGGGTTGTTTTACTAAGCAATTCTAGAAAATATTGGCGTATCAACTTCGGTAGAAAAACTAAGCATATACGCATCTTACAAAAGGTGTTTACCTAGCAAACTAGGGTTTTACCTTTATATATATATATATATAAAAAAAAATAGAGAGCGAAACTTACCTTGACGGCAAAGAACTCCCAAGAACTCCCGGCAACGCGAACGACGCCAAATACATGCGGGAGCGGCAGCGGCGATCACACGGATAGGAGCTGCTCAACAACAAAAAAAAAAATTCGTGAGAAAAAGCAAAGGGGTTGGTCTCTTTTATAGACAAAAATTAGAAGAATCCCAATAGAACAAGGATACCTCTTTTTTGGATTCCTTTTCTAATTCAAATACCCAAAGAAGGAAACCGGTCCCACCAAAGGATTCCATACAAGCACAACGGCATGGGCGACTAGCGGTCGGTCAATACTCTTCCGGGTAAACTTCTTTTATCCTGTCTTTCTCACATATGTATGTCACCATCTCATGCCTACCCCACAATAGTGTAACCATTATGTGCTAGGCAGGGGACTTAATGTGGATGGTGGATTTTCATTTAAGGTTAAAATTGTAAAAACCAGAAAATCATGCGCTAACATCTTGTAAAAGATAAGGCCATCAATAAGTGTTGGATACTCCCTCACTTAATTCACCTAGAATGGAGCATGTGGCAACAATCCCATTCTATGAATACACGAAATTCATCCAGGTTGGAGCATGTAGCAACAATCCCATATACCCTATGAATTTCTAGCATTATTAATTAATGCGCAATCAGCCTTGTATTTCCTGTACTCATTATCAGTGCGGCATGACGACTGATTGTTGCTCTTACAGAGCAACACGAACCTCCAAGCATTATAATGAAACCATGTACGAAATACCCGTACAGGCTGACTCTCGGTGTGTTATACTAGTGATAGACACATTTTTGTGTCTATTTTGTTCTCAATGTTCTGTATTGTTAGTGCTCGATATTGTACTAATTATGGGTTTTGTGTGTTTGTAGGTATTTTTGGGAAATAAACATTTTTGGAAAAATCGGCTCGAAAAATTGCTCGGAACATCCCGGAGGACATCTGCTATACGGACCCCCACTTTTGTTATGTGTCACCCACGACTATGTGTAGCCCATTTGTCCACAGTACCCATTTGTTATTTGGCACCCAGGACATTGGATAAGGGCTAACCATCTTCTACCTTTCAAACCTGGTTTTTGGCGGGAAAATCTGGTTTCAAAGAACCAGAATTAGGGTTCATATTTTTGAAGGTGTTTCAGTGAGACTCAATGGCTGAAATTGGTTGGGAAGCTTTGTTGGAGCATCACAGGCATGGTATGGGCTTTTGTTTCGATTGAATTTGGATGGACAGTCCGTTCGAAGTGAAACAGGGAAGAAAATATCTCGACATTTGCTGCATTGAATTTCAACGTTATCTGTCAGATTTGTTGCCTGTTATGGAGTGATACCACCCTGTTACGACTAAACAGGGATGGTAAGTTGCTTAGAATCGAAAGACTTGGGCTGTACACGTGGATGCTACAAAACAGAGAAGGAGATATTTTCCAGATATTTTCCAAGCTATTCGCGACAGTTACGTGTGACCTAAGTGCGCTATCCTCATTCTGTTATGCTTTTGGATGATGACTCAACGTGTTTGGAGGGAGTATACACCAGTTGACAGCAACAAACGCGTAAAGGAGAAACAAAATATTCCCGAGGCTGGCAGAGTTAAGGGGATAATTAGAGTTATTGCAGAGATTTTGAGACCCCCGTCTAGTATATAAAGAGTGTTCGGAGGTCGGTAGGGGCGATAGAGAGTTTGGGCCAAAGGATAGAGTTGCGAGTGAAGAAAAATCAAGTTGCGGTATTCTTTTGTGCTCTTGTTGGGAAGAAAGAACGAAGAACATTAAGCCGCCAAAGCCTGTCGTTAAAAACCGTGGTTTATTCTCGGTTTTGCAACAGTCTTTGCAGCGACATATCAACAGTGATTACAGCACTTTTCTTTTATCGTATATTGTAACAGCGTTTTGCAACACCTTATAAGTGTTGCAAATACTCGATTTTCATCATTTTCTCTCTATTTCATCATTGTAAACACCTTTTTGAGCAATAAAAAATCCTTTGAGAGTGTTTTTACCATGCGGAGCTAGAACCCATCACTGGGACGACGGAGCAAGCTGTTTTGCACCCTTGTGGTAATTCTATTTAATTCCTTTATGACTATTTGCACTATTATAATTGATTTATGATTTTTCTTGATTATTTGTGAATTCGTTAGATGTCGCATGCTTAGTCTTAGGTACTTTGGATGCGACATGCTTGTGAATTACATATAATTCTTTATAAAATCTACCTTGGCAAAGAATTAGAGTCGATGTTTGTTATTTTATGAGCTTTAATTGTCCGGAATTAATAGATGAACCGCATGAATGTGAGAATCGGTGGAATCCCGAGTCCCAGTAACTCTTTTCATCTTGTGACATAAATTGTATATATTCTCTATTTTTATTATTTTTCTTTATTAAATCCTAAAATCGATTTCCACAAGTCCGAGTGAACGACAACTCTACTTACCACTATTCTAAACTCATCAATTTTTGGCGCCGCCGCCGGGGACTTGTGTATAGATTTGTTTTTAGGTTTTTTTTTCTATTATTATTTTTGTTCTTTTTTACGCGTTTTGGTATTTCTGTTTTCTTTCAGATTTGGAGTGGAGCGAAAGAAAAAGAGAAAGTGCTGAAAAGAAAAGCAAATCCAAAATAGGAAAGAAAAGAGAGATCCGAACAGAGTGAAGAAGAGAATTTTGTATATAGTGTAATTATTAATATTATTAATTTTTTTTAGAAACTGTAATTAGGTAATTTTTTTTGTAATTTTTGGACTTTATTTTTGGACTATTGGACATTATTAATTTGAAACCCTAAGGAAGGGTTAATTTAAATATGAACTGCACAGGGAAGGACGGTGATTACGATATCACCTCGGCCCCTCGGGTTTGTACATGACATAGGAGTCGTGGCCCGAGTCGACCTCAACGGTTCATCCCCCGTCTGGAACGGGAGGTAAGAATTCTAAACACCCGTGAATCCCCTGTCAGCGAGTTTACTGGATGATTTTGTATGCATATATGTTGAGGTATTGAAAACGGCTACTTTAAATTCCTAGTAAAGGGCAAGGACTGGCCATACAAGATAAGGGTTCGGATTTCATCACCGTTCTCTTCTTGCCCGACTTAGGAAAACGAAACCAAACACGAACCTAAGCCTAAAATTTTGACTAGAACGAGACCTATAGGGTAACGAGCTTAATAGGAAAGTCGTTCGAAAAATATTGGTTACTCTTTTGAGCATACTTCAAGTTCATGATGGTTTCAGAGTTGAATGCGTGATCGCGCCGCCTTGTAATGCGGTGAGGCCTTGGGTATCAAAGCTCCACGCAGCTTCCCTCGCCTCTATTCAACTTACTTAAAATCGGATTGATTCCAGAGGGGTTTGCTCAGATTGTAAAGAATTCCCTTTCGAAGGATTAGAAGCTGGTCTAGAAACAATCTAAGTGGAGCCATCATGCTTTTTGTTTGCTAGAAATCAGTAGGTTTGTTGTGGTCGAGTCAGCCTTGTTTGTGCTTGTGTAGAATTCCCTTGCAGTTAGGATGTCAAACTGGTATTATAATAGCCATTACAATGAATATGAACATCCAATTGAACAATATGGACATCACTCTTTTTATGACCGGAGTGTGAATAGTGGTTGGGAACGCCAACCTTTTGAAGATTATGGCTCATACCATGGTGATCCCAATTACTATTCACATGAACACCGGTCATACGAGCAAAATTCCTATAATTCCTCTTCTCTAGATGAAGCACGTAAGATACTTGAGTCAACGTGTAAGTTAACTAAGTCAACACGTGAGTTTGCTGAGACAACACGTAGGTTAGAGTTAGAGACGGAAGAAAGAATTGCTCGAATTACTCTTGATTGCCAATACATTCTTTCCAATATCACCCGTGAAAATGAGGACAATTTTTATAATCAGGATGACGAGGTTAGAATTGGCGACACTAATTTAGATGAGGTTCAACCATTTTCATGTTATTATAATGATTATGATGAGGATAGTGTTGATGAAGAATTTGAAATAAATAGGCATAGTGATCGAAATTGTTACCCAATTGAGCTTTATAACGATAATATTATTTCTAGTTCAAATCCAAATAATTTTAATAATTATTCACCTATTCAAAAGGATGAGGATTTGACTAGAGATACCCCCGTTTTAGACGATGTAGTATTTCCTTTTGATTACGAAGCCAAGGATGGTTTAGAGGAACGAGTATATTTTGGGTCTAGCGATTTAGAAACAATAGACTTAGAAAAAGAAAATGAACTCGTAGAGATGAGTGAGGATGTACCTGACTTTGAAGAATCAATTGACCATTTACAGGAATCAGATGACCTTGAAATTAGGGAAGTTGTGACTAGTCTTTCTAGAGAAACTGAAAACTCTAAGTTTGGGGGGTGATTATCATTCTCCATGTGCCTTAACTCTTAGAAAGGTCCCTAACTTGGGACTTGACATATGTGCCTCAACCATTTTAAAAGATTATCTTCATACACTTTTTCCCAACCTAGTTGTGTCCATAAAGAAGTTCGGTTGTTAGAAACCCATCCTCTGGTTGATGTGGTTAACCCAGGCTATGATACCACGATTGACTTTGTTTTCCCACCAAAAACCTTCCTTCCAATTGTGGGAACGTATAAGTTTCAGATGTGTCAATTATTAAGTTTTGAGATTAAACCTAATTACTTTAGGAGATTAGGGTCGACACATTTGCTAAAGAATGACCACTACTGTGGTCAACTGTGTGAGTCAAGTCTGATTGACTTAGAGGATCCTCAATTATTCAGGTTATTGTTATGTGCTTCTAAGTTCTTAACTGAGTATTTCCAGACTCTACAACCTGATCTTAAGAATCCTTCTTTTGAGGAAGTCCATCCCATGAAAACTGTTTATCTAGACCCTTTTATAGAACCTGAACCCGAACCACAACTAGATATAGTTGTCTTAAACAAAAAAATAGATAAGGGTGTGTTGGATATCTTCCCGGTCTCATTGCAGTTTCCTCTTCTTGTGGTTAGCACTTTTGATCCGGATGACCCGCAGCTATTCCGACCGTTGCTATATGATTCTTCGAGGTGACTAATCCTTTCCAATGTCCTGGGTCAAGACTTTAAACTTAGCACTTCTTGGGAGGTAACCCATGCTCTTGCAACACGGTAATATTTTTCCTTAACTCTTTTGCTTCAAATGGTAATAGTTTCTCCTTGTTCATGTTTTTAATTTCATCTTTAGAACATTGAGGACAATGTTAGATTTAAGTTTGGGGGTATGGGAGAAACTTTTTAGTTGCAAATAAATAAACTCCGAGAGACTAGAAATTTATTCTTATTAAGGTTGGCACTAACTAATCTAAGTGGATGGGAACATCCAGTTTGTAGGAGTTGAGGAACCAATCTGATTAGATGGAAACATCTAGAAGAGTCTATTCATAAAAGCACAAAATGAGCTCGGGTGTTAGAAAAAAAACATGGTAGTTTCGCCGATCCTCGTGATGGAAACATCGAAAGAATCCCGATCACTTCTTTTTGTTTTTATTTTGCCATTGCTAGGGTGAAATAGAGTGACCGAGATATATATATATATATAAAAATTGAGACCGGACCATCGGACCAACCTAATAAATTCAATAAAGTCGACCACCGGAGCCCTTGTATATGCCGATTGTGTTGACCTAGAGTTAGTATTATCGACCACCGGTCCCCTTGTATATGCAAGTTGGGTTGATATTAGTCGACCCAGTATCTCGATCCATTAGGATAGGTTCACCTTAGTCAACATCATCCATGTTTTTCTCTACATCCATCTTCTTAATCTTTCCATGTGATTGGTTGACTCAGGTTTATGATGTCCAGAAACTATCTGAGTAGAGCTATGTCACTTTATATGAATTTTAGTATGCTTGAGTGCAAACTCGTGTACATCAATTGGAATTTCGCATCAGGGTACTTCCTCCTGTAGTCAATAAGTATGCCAACCAAGGAGATTCTTTAGTGATTTCCAAGGTTTTTCGTAGATAGCTAGGGTCTGGAATATAAAGGTTTTGTGGGTACACCTCTGGTAAACCCTCCGGAGACAACACTCCGCCACTAGGGCCACCTAGGGGTTCAAATGATTTTTTATTTTCTAGAATAAATTTGCTCGAGGACTAGCAAATAATAAGTTTGGGGTATTTGATAGACACATTTTTGTGTCTATTTTGTTCTCAATGTTCTGTATTGTTAGTGCTCGATATTGTACTAATTATGGGTTTTGTGTGTTTCTAGGTATTTTTGGGAAATAAACATTTTTGGAAAAATCGGCTCGAAAAATTGCTCTAACATCCTTGAGGACATCCGCTATACGGACCCCCACTTTTGTTATGTGTCACCCACGACTATGTGTAGCCCATTTGTCCACAGTACCCATTTGTTATTTGGCACCCAGGACATTGGATAAGGGCTAACCATCTTCTACCTCTCATACCTGGTTTTTGGCGGGAAAATCTGGTTTCAAAGAACCAGAATTAGGGTTCAGATTTTGAAGGTGTTTCAGTGAGACTTAATGGCTGAAATTGGTTGGGAAGCTTTGTTGGAGCATCACAGGCATGGTATAGGCTTTTGTTTCGATTGAATTTGGCTGGACAATCGTTCAAGTGAAACAGGAAGAAAATATCTCGACATTTGCTGCATTGAATTTCAACGTTATCTGTCAGATTTTTTGCCTGTTATGGAGTGATACCACCCTGTTACGACTAAATAGGGATGGTAAGTTGCTTAGAATCGAAAGACTTGGGCTGTACACGTGGATGCTACAAAAAAGAGAAGGAGATATTTTCCAGATATTTTCCAAGCTATTCGCGACAGTTACGTGTGACCTAAGTGCGCTATCCTCATTCTGTTATGCTTTTGGATGATGACTCAACGTGTTTGGAGGGAGTATACACCGGATTGACAAAGAACAAACGCGTAAAGGAGAAACAAAATATTCCCGAGGCTGGCAGAGTTAAGGGGAATAATTCTGGAGTTATTGCAGAGATTTTGAGACCCTGTCTAGTATATAAAGAGTGTTCGGAGGTCAGTAGGGGCAGATAGAGAGTTTGGGCCAAAGGATAGAGTTGGAGAGTGAAGAAAAATCAAGTTGCAGTATTCTTTCTGCTGCTGCTGTTGGGAAGAAAGAACGAAGAACATTAAGCTGCCAAAGCCTGTCGTTAAAAACCGTGGTTTATTCTCGGTTTTGCAACGCTCTTTTGCGGCGACATATCAACAATGATTACGGCACTTTTTTTATCGTATATTGTAACAGTGTTTTGCAACACCTTATAAGTGTTGCAAATACTCGATTTTCATCATTTTCTCTCTATTTCATCATTGTAAACACCTTTTTGAGCAATAAAAAATCCTTTGAGAGTGTTTTTACCATGCGGAGCTAGAACCCATCACTGGGACGACGAAGGAAGCTGTTTTGCACCCTTGTGGTAATTCTATTTAATTCCTTTATGACTATTTGCACTATTATAATTGATTTATGATTTTTCTTGATTATTTGTGAATTCGTTAGATGTCGCATGCTTAGTCTTAGGTACTTTAGATGCGAGATGCTTGTGAATTACATATAATTCTTTATAAAATCTACCTTGGCAAAGAATTAGAGTCGATGTTTGTTATTTTATGAGCTTTAATTGTCCGGAATTAATAGATGAACCGCATGAATGTGAGAATCGGTGGAATCCCGAGTCCCAGTAACTCTTTTCATCTTGTGACATAAATTGTATATATTCTCTATTTTTATTATTTTTCTTTATTAAATCCTAAAATTGATTTCCACAAGTCCGAGTGCACGACAACTCTACTTACCACTATTCTAAACTCATCAACTAGCCCGATTGAGCCCCTCTCGGTGTGTTATACTAGCCCGATTGAGCATCCGGACTGACCGTATCAGTCCGGATATGATCACAGTCATCCAACTCCATAAGCATGATTGGATGACCCAGATCAATTCCATCACCTGGAATATCCATTGCCGAACCAACGCGGACCCCGCATGGTCGGCCTCCCTCCAGAATTGGCCTAGCTTGCCAAAACGTCCAAACCATAGCAGTATGGGCGGAAAACCCTAAATTATGGTTTGCGGCATATTACATGTGTCGCAAAACAGTCTCAACCATCCATCTTCGCAGGTATAGATGGAGGGTGTAGATGTAGATTCAAAGGGACTAGAGCATGTCAACACAATCACCGTGGGCCCGCCTACATACCTGACCAATCGGTCAGGACCAACCATGGTTGGTTATCCCAATTCGTACGCCGAATAAAGCATGGTCGCACGACCTTGAAACCCAAAATTTAGGGGTTTGAGTATCACGAGCGTCCATCTTCTCCTAAAGCACGAATGGAGGGTCCAAGATTAGATTAGCGAGTCCTGGTCATACCAGCATGACCACCGTGGACCCATCTATCCCCTCACCCAATCGGCCAAGGCATATCATGCCTGGTTGTTCCAAGACGCACGCCCAAACTAGCGTGGTCACACCTCCCAAGCCGCAAACTGATCTCAACCGCTCAACTTCGCCGGACGATTTGAGTGGCACAGGTCACGTTTTCATGGGATATTCAGGTATAGGCGTGAACACCAGCCTACCACCTTCACACCAGACCGATCGGCCAAGACCGACCAAGATTGGTCACCTTGGAACGTGCGCCCGAGTGGGCATGACGCGCGGCTATTGCGGCACTGGTTTTCTGTCACAAATTGATCTCGACCATTCAACTTCACCGGACGAATTGAGTGGCCCAGATCATACTTTCGTGAGGTAATGGGTATAGGCGCCTACACCGTCATGCCGTCTACACGCATGTACGGTCGGCATGGCCAAAGTCATATCCCAAGCTGGGATTCGACCAGGCTGAAGAGGGATGCTTGCACACCTCTTCTAAAACCCTAATTCCACCAACGGTCGCAGATGAGTGTCTCAAAGATCATCTCGTCCGTCCAACTTCACCGGCTTGGTTATACAACCCTGGTCAGGAGTTAATTGGTCAGTGAGGCGTCATCTCCCGTCACTTTACCACACCATGATGCAAGACTGCATAAAATACACACGATACTTCACAGGTATCAACTTTCGAATAACGCAGTTATTCAACTTAGCATTACATGCTACCTTTCGTGGATCTACGATCCACATATTCCGCACATCAATCATGTCACAAACTCGGGGATACATATTGGGGTATTGGTCTGCGGTTTACACGTGCGGCGTGCAACGCGCCATCACAAGAACGTGTTAGGAAGTTATGGACGGTTAGTGATGACCGGAAAAGTGGGCAAGACTTGATCGTGTAGCACCGACACACAACTCCACTACTCAATCACTCCACTTCCTCCACTTCCCACGAGAGACGTGAATAAGGCTCAATGACTTGTATAAATAGGTTATCCTCCCTATTTCCACCAACAGAGCAAGTCCAGACAAAAAACAGAAACCAAGTGTTAATACAAAACACCGGAACTGATAGCTTGCATCCCGTAAGTTTTCCTACTTTTACATACAAGTCATAAGCAAGCCAACACCTTCACAATCTCAACACCTTCTTCGCTTCCCTCCCTAAGATCAACCCCATCTCCTTCACTTTGTGACCGAAACAAGTCTTGAACGGCCATTTCTTGGTTTAGGCCGGACTTGCACGTGCATTGATTTCCGAATCTACAAGCACTCACCGCGCAGTGCATTTGTTTAGGGTTTAGATTCATTCCTCATCCACACACCCCAAATTACCAAATTCGGCAGGAGTAGTTTTCACCCATAAACAGGATGATATCGCTAACAATCAACCAGAGAAAAAAACTGGTCAAGTGCCTTCTAGTCAAAGAAATAATGCTTCGGTTATAACACTTGTGATTTGATGGGAAAATCTAAAACGGGAAATTCAATTGAATCACAGATTCCTTGTCAATTCTCTTCAAGATTGGGTGAAGTCTCTTCTTAGACTACCAGATCGGATTAATCTATGACTAGAGTTCTTAGATCAGAAATACATGTAGCAGATATATCAGTTTCGGAGAGAAATTTATGGAATTATAATTTTATTGTTCATCCGTAAAATTCTAGTCGTGTTATTCCTGACAAAGGTAAACAACTTTCTTCTACACAACCATATCCTCCAAAAAATATTATTGTTAGAGCAATGATCGGTCGAACTCGCAAGCGTTGATATCTCAAGCTTGTTTGTCAAGTTTAGTTTCCAAAACTATAAGTCTTGATTTATAGTCTACTTATAGCTAAGTCTCGGACTAGGATAGAAAGTGTAGTTGAGCTCTAGAATCCATGGCGATCATCATACAAAGACGAAGAACTACTCAAGAAACTGGTGGAACTTCATCGACTAAAAGGTATGTGGAGACTTGAACTTATCTATCACTCAAAAGTCTATCTAATCTATCTCCTATCTTGAGACAAAATTCGTATTGCTATATTGACTTCGATTATACACATTTGCTATTTCGAGCCGAGTTTATCTCGCTTATTTATTTCTCGAATTATGTGTTGGTAAGCTTTCACTTTGGCCAAGTTCATCTTTGCAAGTGACGAAAGTCATGTTGATTATCTTGAAAATCGCTTTGATGAAGAATAGTGTGTGAGTAACCTCTATTTGACATCCTCTAAGAATGTTTCAATGATTGAAATGAGAGTTTAGAATACATAACCTTGAAGGGATATAAACATTTTATGAGAACTCATACTTTTGTAAGTCCAAAATCCTTGAACCAAAGTATGCGTACTTTGTTGCTCAGGATAACCGGAACTAAAGTCCGTCTACCTGTACGCGTACTGTCGGAAGTTCACGGCCCGTGAATTTCTGCTGGAGTTTGTGAACTGAAAACAAACTTAATCTGGGTACTTAAGTATGTGTACCGGTATGCATACTTGAGTGGGTTATTTTCTAAAAACGGTTTATTCGTGAACTTAAACTTATATAAACTAAGTAATTCATATTTTCAAACCGTGGCTATAAAGTTCATGAATTGATTCGAGTGAATCAAAATCGTTTTTGCTTCGATTGTGTCTTGTATACTTCTATGAGATCTAAGCAATTGAACAACTCTCTAACTAGTTCTTCTGAGTCATTAGAACTAGTTATGGTGAAGATGAATATGGTTGATATGAAAGTGCTCATATGGCTAACCATTTGGTTAACTACTGTTGAACCAACTAGGTGTACACGTTTAGGTACGGTTACACAAACCTAAATGAACGTGCATTTCATTTGTGTATAACAAGCTAAGTTCGATCTAACGATTGAAAGATATTAGCTTGAATCTAATCAGGTTTTCATCTAACGGTGAATATTGAATGCTTTTTTACCAAGGTAACTTAGATTGCAAACCCTGATTTGGAAGACTATATAAAGGAGAACTCTAGCAACTGGGAAACCTAATCCCCACACCTCATGTGTAATACTAGTTGCTAGAGATTAATTTCTCCGATAGGATAGATAGAAAAGTAGTCACAAACACCTTCGTCTCATCGTTTGTGATTCCACAATATCTTGTTTCGCTAGTCGATTAAGATTATTGTGAGGTGATTGATAATTCTAGGTTGTTCTTCAGGAATATAAGTCCGGGTTATCAATTTGTTCATGTTCACCTTGATTTATCAAAAGATGGAACAAAACTCGTAGGTATTTCTGTGGGAGACAGATTTATCTATTCTTGTAGTTGCAGGAAATGCTACACTACACCCCTCACTAGAATTTACATAATTAGTCATTTTAAGATGAATGATTTTGATTTCTATTGATTGAATATTTGAATCTTTACAATATGAAATAGAAATGAGTTAAAGAATTATAATCACTCTAAGACTTTATCTCTCCTAAAGACTTGCTTAACAATTCAAAAGAACCCCCTACAACAGATTTACTCAACCCTTTATATAGGGTAGTACACAGTGGATGATGATAGGTGTAGAATACAGTTTATGCTTTCTTTGCTATTTTTCTTGTAAATTATGTACTTTACGCTTGTTTTGAGTTTTATAGCTATTATGGAGTCATGCTAAGAAAAGAAGAAGAAACCATTCAATTTGAGCAAAAAGGGCAAAAAGGTCATTTTACGGGCGATTGATATATGGAGCCCAGTTGAGGTTAAGAGGCAACCCAATTTGGAGGAGTACTAAAGCCGTGCCCAATCAAGGCTAAGGGGATTGTCATCGTGGGTACCCCTTATCATTTATCGAGGGTGTAATTATCCCAGGGTATCCCTTATCTAAGTGTGGGTGGTCCTCATCACTTGGGTGCAAATATCCACCCAAGTACTTATACCCTAAAAGTCGAAGAAGATATTATCTTCTCTTCTTTCTTCCCTTCCACCGAAACTAAAATCAAGCAAGTCATAGTCATGTCACTAGATCGAAGTGAGAATTGAGAATTGAGAGAAGAGTTGAAAAGCAGCCATGAGACCTGAAATCGAGAAACAGAAGAACGAGTGCCGCTGTGAAGCTCAGGGAGATGTAGCCGAGAAATCGCGAGATGCATATCGAGATGACGAGCTCAAATTTAGGGTTCCTTAAGGTTCCACCAAGAACCGGAGGAGGGTTCGATCTAAAAATGGTTTGTGGTAGTGAAGATAGAGTTGCGATTCATAGATGGGTTCGATTTGAGTATGGTTATCTGTGGGATTGAAGCAGCTCGAAGGAATGGGTGTCACCGTTGTTGGGCGAATCACAAAGAATCAAGAACAAAGAGAAATTAGGACGAATCGGAGCGGGTTTCGTATGTGGAAGATAAAATTGTTGGGATTAAAGCTCGGGAAGGTTTAGATTCGAGAGAATGAAGTCATGTTGTTGTTTGATATCGATTAGGCTTTGCTTTGAGACACGATGGGTCTCAATGGTTGAGCTTGAGAAGCGAGGGGTCTCGAGAATCAACAAGAAGAAGAAATTGAACTAAGTATGGGATTGCTGCTATGGGTCTGTGGATGAAGAATGAGACCTCACTGCTATTGTTGAATGAGATGATTCTAATTGAGAATTTGGCATGGTATGGTGGCGACTGTGTTGCTGTTGGAAATTAATGAAGACACATAGAAGAGGAGATGGGTATTGAAGAGAATTTACAGCGGCAGGATGAATTGTTGGTGGAGCAATTGGTATTAGGGGTCTCTGGTAAATGATGGAGCAATGTTCGAGTTTGGTGAATAATAGATTAGAGATGGGTTTGGTTCGAGAATGAGTACAATGAGATTGATCACTTCGCCGATGCTTCAATGTGCGAGATGTTGGTGGCGGTGGAGTTGAATGTCGGGGAAGTTCTTTCTTCGCTGTTACAGGGTAGAACAAAGCACTATAATAGGCGATGTGGTTATTCAGAAGTCACAGGGAATGGAAATTGCTCAATAGATGAATGTGTAGGATTTCTTAATAGGGAATGAAGGAAAGAATGGCCTGAACTCGGCCTGGGAAATGCCAGAAAACAAACGAACTCTGGCTTCGGTTTTCCATTACGGCGAGTCGACTCGGTGCTTGGCGATGACCGATCCGAGACGAGTCCAATGACCGTTCCCGAACGATCCCGATGAGCCGATCGACCCAACTCGAACCACTCGGCCGACTAAGACTGGCCCGACTCGTTGTCTAACTCACTCCCCCCTTGACCTTTGACTAACAGTTGACTGACGGTTGACCCGTTTGACCGTTAGTCCTAACGGTGGACTGACGGAATATGCTCTCGACGGACAGAATTCTCAGGTGGCCGGCGGTGACGGATTCCGCCCATAATACCATTTTTCCGGCGACCAAAATTCCAGAATTTTTCTATGGACTTCTCTCATGGGTGTGAAGACTTGGGCTTGGAATTGGATGGAGAATTGGACTCAAATTTGGAAAGAGAAGATGGAAGAAGAGAAAGACTTGAAATTGGAAATTGAATTGCTAAAGGAAAAGGATTCTAATCCTTGGAAGAGTTGGAGAATATTGAAGCCTATAAATAGAGAAGTTTTCTACATCTTTTACACACACCTCTACACCCCTCTCTACACCTCTCTACACACACAACACTTGTGTTTTTGCTTGCTTTTCTAAGATTCTTCTTTTTAATTATTTGTGTGAACTTGAAAATTCTCCTTTTTAATAATTATTATTTGTGTGAATTTCAAAAGCATGAGTAGCTAATTTTCTTATTGATTGAGGATGAATTCCTAGTTCTTAACATGATTTGAGTTTTGTTTCAATTCTATCTTGAGATTCTTCACATGATTATCGATTGTTTTTACTAATAGGAATGTTTATTCATTCATGATTGATTGATAGATTGTTTGGAGTGCACGCTAAATTGATTTGTTAATTGATCTATATCTAGTATAAGTTAGGGAATACGTAATCGTTCTCGACGCTTTACACAAGTAGAAAACACGAGACCTTGCGGAGGGATTCCGTGGAGCGATTGTGTGTAAAAACAACGCTAGAAAGTGGACCAAGCGAACCGAGTTTAACTACTAGTACTAAACCTAAATTCATAAATCTTAATGCATTCATGGAATTACATCTTGTAAGCGAACCTCAAGGTGGTTCTTTTGGATAGAATCGATAACTAAGCGGACTTGTTACTCGGTGAAATAAGGGATTTTGGGGCTAGCTAAGCGGACTGCTATCCTACGGTTGGTGATAATCAGTGACTTATAACAAGTAGAAAAGAACATAACTTTAATCATTGTTTTGCAAAAGAAGGATTCCTTGGTCTTGTCTCTCTTATTGCTTTCAACTTTATCTTTTAATTGCTTTGTTTATTTTTTCTTTTGTTTTTTTTACACCCCCTTTCGTGACAATTTTTACAACTAGAATCTCTTGCTCCTCGTGGGAACGAACTTGACTTCCATTATATTATTTTTAATTGAGTGGAAACATTAATTAATTTGATTGCACCTACGACACGCATCAGATGACAGCTAAGCTGTCCTTTATTTTCGGGAATGACTTGCGAAATATCGCAAGTGTACATATACCAATTCTCGCGATACTCCTAAACTTCGCTAGGTCTTCACACCTTTCTCGTGTTTTGGCTGTTGTCATTCATTGCGTCATTTATATTACTCTTTTGCGACGCCCTCGCAATGCTATTGTTTATTGATCCCGCGAAGTATTGATGTCGCGATATTCTGATCCTACATCTTGCCTCTTCTCATGTCTTCTCTGCGAAGGAGAGAATGTCATGAGAACCAATATTTTGAAATATCGCAATCGTTGATTTTCTATCAATTTTCTGTCGACAAGATTCCGTAAATTCAGGAATGACTGTTTACACGTATCTAAAATTTCTCTTTTTACCGGCACATTTAATGTTATCCGGTTACTCTTTTCTCGTCTATTTAAAGGAGGATTCCTTGTGAAAGCATTTCTTTTCTTTTACTTCGTCTTCTTCATCATCTGCAATTTTTCTCTGTGCTTTTCTTCATCGTCTTATTCATCGTCTTCCTGCTACTATTCTTCTGCTACTGTTTCTATGGCATCAAGGTTCGTTAATTTTGCTGAATTTGATCATTTTGTGATTAATCTCTCTTATTGAAGTTGTTTTTTCTTGATACTGTTCTTCTTTTAACGACTCCTTTGCCATTTTTATTTTAGCAAGAACAAACCTACCACCAAGTTCACCATTGTGAACCCTAATGTCTCCATGAGCTCGCAATTGAAATCCACTGCTTCTAAAAGAAAGCCTGCGAGTGACAAGGTATTTAAGAAACACTTATCTTTTAATAACAATATTGTTGCCTCTGTTTCTTATTTAGCTTGTACTTCGCAGGATGACAAAAATGTTGATAAGTCCCCTAAGAAGCCTCGCCATTCTAAACCCGTTGCGCCTTCTGTCACTTTTCCTACATTCAAACTTACAACTCCTACTGCGATATCTTCGCAAGAAATCTCTACTACTTCTCCCAAAGATAACATTTCTATGCCTGAACTTCTCATAGATCAACTCCCTCATAACAGTCCCATTGCGAATGAGCCTATTTCTTCTTCCATTGTTAATGCCTCTACCATTCCTCCAATCATTAACCCTCCCGAGATTTCTTCTTCTCGTGACGTTCCTTTAACAAAAGATGATTCATCTCTTCCTTCTTCTATCTTTTCTGAGCAAATCCCTCTTACTAAAGAAAATTTAGAAGGAATAGATGTGGCTTTCAAAGTCCTATCAGATATTGTGAACGATGCTAAGAAGACTTCTGTCGATCCTATCAAGTCTGATATTTGCGAGATTTTGAGCAAACATCTTGGTCCTGACAGAGTTTCGCAAACATCCTTGGAGCAAGAAATTACCACTTTGAAGAATGATCTCCAAACTATGACTACAAAATGTAATGCTCTCCATCTTGAGAATCAAAAACTTCAAAATGTTTCACTGGATCGCGATAACCTTCGCAAGAAGAATGAAGAACTGAAAGGTATACTCTTGCCTCTGTATTTCCCCCCTTTTTTTTTTTTTTTTAAAAAAAAAAAAAAAACTCAAGTCCTTGTTCGCCCTTCAAGCTTTAAACCAGAAACGAAAAATGGAGATATATCGGTTTGGAATCTCATCAAGAAGTTCGAGGTGATAGATATGCTTGGATGGAGCAATATAACCAATTAGATAATCTTCATACATATTCTGTTGATCATATAAATAATCTTTCTAAAGAAAATGCTGATTTAGCTCAGAAACAAGACTCATTAAGTAATGACTTATCTCGCCTCTCTTATTCTTTGACCAAAGCTAATTTGGAGTTGGAAACTTTATCAGATGAAAATGGAACTCTTTCTCAAGAGAAGCGAACTCTATTGAACAAGGTGGCGATTTACTCGCAACAATATGATGTTTGTCAAAAATTATGTAAAGAGCAAGAACAATCTCTTTGTTCGCGAGAAACCAACTTGAAGAAGTTACTTTGTAGAAGGATAAACCGATTCGGGGTAGAATAACCTTAAGTGTAAAATCAAACCAATTCAAGGATCAATGTTCCAAACTAGAAAAGTCCAACTCTTCCCTTACAAAAGAAAATGCTTTACCGATTTCCAACGAAAAAGTTGGCGATCACGTCTCGAAAGGTTTAATTGGAGATAATTTTGACAATGCCATGGATCATTTGGAGAATAGTTGTTCACTCTAATCCAACATCTTACCTCGCGTAGGAAGGTAGTCATAGAAGTTGACTGCCTCATCTATTCTTTCTTTATCAATCCTTCATATTTTTTGTTTATATAATTCTTTTATTTTTTGTTTTGCGAGTCCGAGAAAAACTTCACTCCTCCATTCTTGCTTTGAAATCGATTACTCAAGAATTCGCAAAGAGAATGGAATACTCATTTGCTTCTCTTGCCCGTTCTCGCGATAGGGCGAGAAAGAAAATTCGACTATATGCGTGATCGTAAAGATATAGAGAGTAAAAATCAGCAGAAAGCACTTCTTCGCCAATTTCATCTTAGAGCCGAAGTTGTTGTGAATAATGTTTTACTATCTAAATCTCTTGATCCCGTATCTCGTTGAACCTCCGGAAGTAAGTGATGATGAAGTTCTGATTCTCCGATAGCGATCTTGATTATATTAGTGGCGAATAACTCGGAAATGAAGAAACCATCTCTCCTAATAAAATCACAATGATGATGCCGCGAATGAAACTCATCAATGAAGAAGGATCTCATTGGAAATATATTAGCTAGCGAAAACATAGATAAAGTCGTTGAAGAAAACCCAACATCTCCTTCTAGTGAAAAAGCTACTATTTGAGAAATGATTTTCTCTTGTAATCTTTGTTCTCGTACTTTTGCTCCTTTATGTACTTCAATCATCTTTTTTGACGTATGTACTCGTTTGCGTTATTCTTCTTTCTTTCAACAAGTATAATTTGCGGTATTTAATGATTGCTATTCCATTATCTTCATTTATGCTTAAATTCACTGTTGCGACAAGATCGTAGGATGTCTTTACATTTTCATGTATTGACCCATTGATCTTGCCTTATCATTGTTTTTGTGTGGTCTTATTTTGCCTTCCTAGTTAAAGGTCTTATTCTGCCACCCCTCATTTTGCATCAATATGACAGGTTTAAGTATTCTTGCGAACGTAAAATCCCATGACATTGACGTCTTGCGACAAGATCGCAGGACGTCCTTACACTCTCATGTAATGACCCATTGACCTTGTCTTATCATATCTTTAGTATTTTTGCCTCTGCAGGATATTTTATTTGCGACAATATGACAGGCCTAAATATTCTTGCGAGTATAAAGCCCCATGACATTGCCGTCTTGTGACACTTATCAGCTCCCTAATGGAGGGTGCCGCCCTTATCATCTCCCTGGTTGCCCCTTCAAGGAGGCGTACATCGGCCATACAAGACTAGCTCCTCCCATCCGGTCTTAACAACAACCAGTTGTTTTCGCAGCCTCTTATCCCTTATACTTATAGGGTTTATGGTTACGAGACTGCACCCTAAGTGGAGTTTTCTTTGGGCCGAGTACAACATATGCCAAGACTTGCCAAGAATGGCCGAGACACTTCAAATGCCCCAGGCACTCTTGGCTCAACCGTGTACCCCGGCGCCTTGAGCATACACTGACTCCTTGGAAGAGACCCTCGGGCGTCCAACCAGGGTATAACCTTATATATATAGTTGGAAATCCAAGGTATCTCTCCTGGATAGGCTTTCATGGGCCCCAAATCTCCATGACTCGGGTTCCGGGAGCGGTGTAACCTTTTCACTGAGCCATGTCAAGAGATACCCCCTTATATGACGCACTTTAGGTCTTACATTTGCCTCTTGCGAAATATCATTCGCGAACTAGGGTGTACGCCATAAAGGTTTGTCCCATTCACTCACTCATTCATTTTGTCAATTCGTTCAATCATTCATTTTTGGTAAATATTTGTCAATTCATTTGCGAGATATTCGCACATTCTTTCTTGATTTCGCAATCTCTTTGTCGTGGGAACATCTCATATCATTTCATTCATTTAATATTTCAGAATTTATTCTTTCTTTTCCATCTTCTATGGGTAATATTTCTTGAGATATAATCTATTCCATGGTCTACCCAATCTCTGGCCCACATCTTTGCCTTATGGATCCATTAATCTATATGCCCCTGCTCCAACTATCTCCTTGATGATATAAGGTCCATCCCATTTTTTCGCTAATTTGCCACCACTTTCTCGCTGATATATTGGTGTTTCTCGCAATACCATATCACCTGGTTGAAACTCGCGTGTTTTGACACGTTTGTTATATTCTCTGGCCAATCTTCGCTGATAATTCTCCATATGGTGTAGTGCTCTTTCTCTATTTTCTTCTAACTCATCTAATTTCATTAAAATGTTACCCGCACTAAGATTTTTCTCCCAAGCTTCTCTCTTTGTTGTTGGAATAATAACCTCTGTCGGAAGTACAGCTTCAACACCATAGGTCAGACAAAACGGTGACATCCCCGTAGCTTCTCGCTTTGTTGTATTATAAGCCCATAACGCATTATGCACTTGCTCACTGATAAGTGCATATTTCACATATATTTAGTGTCAATTCCATGCTAGTATTTGTTGGTTTTCTTGCGAATTATTGTATATTACGCTTGTTTTCTCTTATTTGTGTTTTGTTAGGGAAATCATCCAAAAGAAGTGAATTTGTACTTAATTGTGCAAGGAAAGAAGATATCTATAAGTGGAGAAGGGCCAAAGACCAATTGGAACTCGTTCAAATACAAGATTTCTACTTTTCATTGTGTAGAGGACGAGAAGGTGAAGACAATGGCGAAAGAACGCAGTCATTCTGAGTTCGTATGAAGAAGTTATGAGCAAAACAAGAACTCATAAGCAAAGGGCAAAATTGTCATTTTATCGGGAAGTACTATTGGCACCCCCGCTGTACGTTAAGGGGTAGTCATTCTGTTAAGGGGCAGTCAAGTTCAAGAGAAGTGCTAAAGGGAGTCCAGTCTTTTACAATAGGGGCTGCCAAAGTTCAAATAATACTAAAGACACCCGACTTATTACTCAGGGCACTTCTTCTTCTTTATTCCTAAACAACACACATGTAATGGAACTCGGAGCTTGATGATCATGATGATCACGACGGTGATGAATTTTGGAAGAAGTGATATTCGAATTCGAATACATCACTGGGTTCCTGGAGATGGTAGAAAACATGGGTTGTTGTCTGATTTCGATAAATCAGTCAAGGTGACTAACAACAGTGATGCTCAGGCTTTGCTTTAATGCCGGAAACGATGGTGGTTAATGGAAGATGATGCTGCTGTGATAATGAGCACTCGAGTTAGAATGGGTTGCTGTTAAAGGTTGTTGTTGTTGGCTGCTGTCGTGATGAAGTTCAGGTTCATGGAGCTGCTGATGCTCGATGGAGAAGAAGATGTATATGGTGATGGTTGTAGATGATGAAGATTGGCAGTCGCGATTACTGGAGCTTGGGAAGATAGCAGCAAAAGACATGGCTGTATTTTATGGCGGTCGAAGGTTAAGCGAGGCTCTGGCAGTGATGATTGATTGATAAAGGAGTTGATGGTCGCTGTGATTCACGGGTGTTGGACACTGCCATTTCCGATGATGCTGTGTGATGTGGTGATGATGGTACTCGGTAATGGTGGTTGTTTGCTTATCGACAATAAAGACTGATGGAGTTGCGTTAATGCCATGAGGACGATGGAACTGAGTATAATGGCTGTTGCCATTGAAGTGAAGCAGACGAGATAGTTACGGGGAATGGTCGATGGCTCCTGCCATTGGATGATGAAGAAATGATGACGTCATCCGTGGGACCCGAACGAATTCTTCGCTTTCACGTGCGGCGAAGAAAAGAAGACGTGTGGTGTGGGGCCGCTTACAGAAGTTTTTGACGCATTTTGGAGAATGCGGTGATTCAATATATCGTGGAGCGTTGGGGATGGATAGGTGGACGGTGCAGATGAAGATACAAGGGTTCCTCATAGGATCGGACGGATCAGAAGCTATACGCACGCTAATAGAATGCACCGCACGACACTCAATTACCAGCACCTATTTGAGATAAACTCCACCGACTTTGAAACCTTTATCTTGTGCGACTTTTGTGGATCGGCTAGGGTATTTGATGCCTATAAATAGCTACCTAAACAAAAAGAAAAAAAAACTACTTCTTTTATTATTTCTTTTACAATTTTGGGAGAGAAAAATACAGAGAATAGAAGAGAGGAAAGGTTTTATTTCATATCTAGGGTTAACCCCATTAGGGGGAAACCAAGCTATTTTCTTCTTATTCTATATATATTTTCATGGGTTTTAGTAAATCCATGTGTAGCTAAATTCTACTGATTAAGGTATGATTTCAAAGTCCTGGTTTATGAAACTTTAATTCTTTTCACAAGTTTATTTTGAGTTTAATTTTCTTGTCGATTGTCTCTATTATTTTTAGTGTCTAAGATTATTATTGGGTTATTCAATTGGCCATTTGAATTAACCTGATAGTAATTCTTCTACTAGTATTGGAGTTGGTGATACGTGTAATAGTCACTCAATTCCATACACAAGTAGTACATCGCAAAAGCTGACAGAGGGATTTTGTTAAGCAATTGTGTATAGAGATGACACTAGTAAGCAAACCGAGCTTATGCGTCTGATGCTAGGATCAACCTAATTCACAAAACGTAATGCATCCGGTGGGTTACATCTTGAGAGCTTATTCATGGTGGCTCAGATGGATAGAATCTGGTAGTCGAGCGCTTCCGTATCCAGTGGCAACAGGAATTCCGAGGATAGCAGAGCTTATTGCTATTCTACGGTTGGTGACAATGGAAATTCTACAAGAAATAAACAAGTACTTTTTATCAAGTTTCTTTCCAGTGACGGCGAATGATTCCTTAATCATCTTTATTTTATTTGTTATTCTTTTTATTTCACTTTAAACCAATCCCTCATTTGTCTTTTACTTTACTTTGCTGAACTAAATAACCTATCAATTACACAGCTCTCTGTGGGAACGATCTCTTACTACCGCTATATTACCAGTTAATTAGTGGGAAATATCTTTATTAATTTGTTGTGTAAACGACGCGCATCACTCACACCATGCCTTATTATGCCCTTCTAGTTTTTTCTTCAATATATCAGTGATTGTTTTATTTGTTGCTTCTGCCTGTCCATTGGCATGCGGGTATAAAGGAGTTGATTTCCCACATTTTATTTGAAATGCATTAAGCAATAACTCTATATTTTGTCCCTCAAACTCAAGCTTTCCCATTGTCGATACCAACTGTCTTTGGAATTCCAAATCTGCATATTATGTTTTCGAATATGAAAGTAAAAATATCTTTGTCGCGAATGTGTTGTACCACTTTTACTTCGCCCACTTTGTGAAATAATCATTGCGACAATCAAATATCTCCTTTGCCCCATGCACTGTAGGAATGGTCCTACAATGTCTAATCCCCACTTTCCAAAAGGCCATACACTTGTTGAAGAAGTTAACGGTGCACCTGGTGCATGTATTTTCTTTCCATGCCTTTGACAATCTTCGCAGCGTCTTGATATTTGCTTCGCATCTTCATGCATATATGGCCAATAATAGCCTTGCATTTTCGCCTTATGTGCTAAAGATCTTCCGCCACTATGATTTCCTGCATCCCCACTGTGTAGCATTTTTAACACTGTTTCTCCTTCCTTTCGTGTTAAACATCTGAGTGAGGGTCCATTAAAGGATCTTCGGTACAATACTCCGTCTCTTAATTCATAATTTGTTGCACGGCTTTTTAATTTATGCATTTCTAATCTATTTCTTGGTGTTTCTCCTTTCATTAGATAAGCATGAAGTTCTGTCCTCCAATCCTCGCAATGGGATCTTTGTGTTTCCTCTTCTATGAGCATTATTTCTGCTTCTTCCTCTTCTTCTTTGTTGATTGATGGTGATTGAAGTGTCTGTATTTTTATACATCTCGCAAATGGATCTGTCATCATACTTGATATAAAAGCAAAAGCATCTGCGAGTCTATTGTCTTTTCTTGATATGTGTCTCCACTTTATTTTTGGTATCTTCACGACAACTCGTCGACAAGCTTTTTGTACTTTTTCAAGGATGCTTCATTTGTAGTATACTCTTCTTTTATCTGGCGAATAGCTAACTGAGAATCACTGGTAATTCTTACATTCTCCAAATTTATTTCTATTGCGAATCGTAGAGCATGTATTATAGCTTCATACTCTGTTTCATTGTTAGTAGACGCGAACTCCAATCTGAAAGAAAAAACCATTTTATTGCCTTCTGGCGAAATTATGATGATCCCAATTCCGTTACCTTCTCCATTTGATGATCCATCTACCAATATTTCCCATCTATTTGGCTCTGTTAATAAATCCCTTGGATTTCCATGTTCTTCTTCTATATCCATCATTTCTTCCACCGCCTCATCTTCTTCTAATGGAAATTCTCGCTAAAAATCCGCTACGACTTGCGATTTTGGTGAGGACAACACTTCATATTTGAGTTTACAATGACCGAATTGAGCATTCCACCTTTCAACCCTTCCCCGATCTTTTTTGAATTTTTCATCACTGACTCAATTGGTACTTTTGTCATTACCTTTACCGTGTGCGCTTCGAAATAGATGCGAAGTTTAAACGTTGCGTAAACTAATGCCAAAATTAATTTTTCAATTTTTGAATAGTTTTTCTCTGCAGCATTGAATGTTTTACTGATGTAATAGATTGGTTTTTCCACCCCTGCGTCCATTCGCAATAATACCGCGCTTAGTGCATGCGAGGTTGTCGCGAGGTAAATTAATAATTCCTCCCCGTCTTCTGCTTTTTTTAATATTGATATATCCATTAAATGTTCTTTTATTCCTTGCAATGCCTTTTCACACTCATCCGTCCACCTAAACTTCGTTCCCTTTTTAAGTATGTTGAAAAAATGTTTGCACTTATCAGATGATCTCGAGATGAATCTTCCTAGCGAAGCTAATAATCCATTTAATTTTTGCACATCTTTCATTGTTGCTGGCGTTGGCATGTCTTGAATTGCTTGTACCTTATCCGGATCAACTTGTATTCCTTCTTTTGATACAATATATCCTAAAATTTTTCCAGATGCCACTCCAAAGGTACATTTTTCTGGATTTACTTTGATGTTGAAATGTCTCATTTGTTCGAAAATTTCTTTCAAGTCTCGCACATGATCTTTTGCTTCTTTGCTTTTTATTAACATGTCATCCACATATACCTCTAACGTTTTATGTATCCATTGTTCAAACACTTTCTCCACCATCCTTTGATACGTCGCACCAAAGATTTCGCAATCCGAATGGCATTTTTGTGTAACAAAGATAATCCTCTTGGGGCGAAAAAGGCAAAGATGTTCTTGGTCTTCTTCGGCGAGAGGGATTTGATTGTATCCCTTATATCCATCCGGGAAGATATCCTTTCATTTCCCGCCGATTCGACCATCTCGCGGAATATCCGGTAAGGGAAAACTATCTTTTGGACAAGCTTTGTTTAAATCGGTGAAATCTATGCAAATTCTTATTCCTTTTTTCTTCTTCTAACTATGACCATATTCGCTATCCATTCGGGGTATTTTGCTTGTCTAATAATGCCAGTATCAAGCATCTTCTGCAACTCTTCTTCTATTTAAGGATGATATGATGTTGCGATCTTTCTAATTCTTTGTTTGAATGGTCTAGCATTTTTATCAATCTCTAATTTATGACACGCTACAGATGGATCTATTCCAGGCATCTCATCCATATCCCATGCGAAGATATCTTTATACTCTCGCAACAAATCAACGGTTTTTATTTCTTCATCTGCCTCCATTTTAGTTCCAATTTTTAACATCTTGGGTTCTTCTTCAGTTCCAATATTCACTTCCTTTGTTGGTTCTGCCGCAATGTAACTAGCCTTCGTTTCTCCCATGGGCGTTGGTCCTCTTATTTCCTTTGCGAGATTACTCTCTTCACCACATATTCCTTTTCCTTCTTCCGCTCTTATCATATATATTCTAAATTCTTCTTCCTTTTTTGCTGCTTTTGCCATCTTCTTGCGATGTTTTCGCCTCTTCGCTCGTTCTTCATAATGTTTTACTTCGATTTGATGATACATTCTTCCTTTATCGGTATCCCCTCTAATTTCGCCAATTCCGCTCGGCATAGGAAATCTGACACATTGATGAAATGTTGATGCTACAGCCTTTATTGCGTGTATCCATGGCCTTCCCAACAATATGTTATACGGTGATTCCATATCTACTACACATAACGTCACCTTTGTTTCAATTTCTCCCAACAAAACTCGTATTTTTATTTCCCCTTTAGGTTTTGTTGTTGATTTGCCGAAACCATAGATATGACATGTTGCCGAAGTCATTTCTTCATCTTTGTACCCCAATTTTTTATATGCATGATAAAACATTATGTTCACTGAACTCCCTGTATCCACTAAAGTTCTATTTATTGCCCATTCTTCCATTGTTTTTGTTAATTTTCCTTCTTCTTTGCTGGCACTTATCGTAATCACTAGTGGAGATGTGTGATTTAAATTCTCTCCTGACATCTCTGTTGTCGTGAATATAATTCTCTGTTTTTCCCATTCTTTCAAGGGTAACACCTCCTTTGCTGCTATGATTTTCTTTCCTTCAAAATCTCTTTTATGTACTCTCCCTTTAATACTTTCATGGAATTCATTAACCATCGATTTTGAAATCATATTACATTCCATTTCTTCATTACTCTTGATAATTTTCTTCAATTTATCCATCATACTCCTGATTTTTACCATTTTAGTGACAATATCCAATCTCCTGTCTTCAATCCGTCCCTGTTTCTAGCGCATATGTAGTTGCAGGAAATCCTACACTACACCCCTCACTAGAATTTACACAATTAAGTCATTTTAAGATGAATGATTTTGATTTCTATTGATTGAATATTTGAATCTTTACAATATGAAATAGAAATGAGTTAAAGAATTATAATCACTCTAAGACTTTCTCTCTCCTAAAGACTTGCTTAACAATTCAAAAGAACCCCCCCTACAACAGATTTACTCAACCCTTTATATAGGGTAGTACAAAGTGGATGACAACTAAGCTGTCCTTTATTTTCGGGAATGACTTGCGAAATATCGCAAGTGTACATATACCAATTCTCGCGATACTCCTAAACTTCGCTAGGTCTTCACACCTTTCTCGTGTTTTGGCTGTTGTCATTCATTGCGTCATTTATATTACTCTTTTGCGACGCCCTCGCAATGCTGTTGTTTATTGATCCCGCGAAGTATTGATGTCGCGATATTCTGATCCTACAATTCTTGTAGACTTTTTTGTGTGATACAGATTTTTTTATTAAAGTCTTCGACTTTGGGTCGTAGAAACTCTTAGTTGTGGGTGAGATCATCTAAGGGAATCAAGTGCGTAGTATGCGTAGTATCCTGCTGGGATCAGAGACGTAAGGAGCGTAGTTGTACCTTGGATCATTGTGAGATTGTTTGGGGTTCAACTACAGTCCAGACCGAAGTTAGTTTGTAGTAGGCTAGTGTCTGCAGCGGCTTAATACAGTGTGTGTTCAATCTGGACTAGGTCCCGGGGTTTTTCTGCATTTGCGGTTTCCTCATTAAAAAAACTTTTGGTGTCTGTGTTATTTCTTTTTCGCATTGTATTTTGTTATATAATTGAAATATCATAGGTTGTGCGTTGAATCAATCAATTGGGAAATCCGACCTTTGGTTGTTGATTGAAATTGATTGATCCTTGAACGTTGGTCTTTGGTACTGTTCAAGTTAATTTCTCTTGTATTCAATTAGACTCGCAGATTTCTATTTGCTTGAGTAAGTATTGAATCGAGAAATTGAGATATAACTCTTTGATATACTTTTTATTAAGATTGAGTCTGACTGTCTAGTTGATTCTCTTAACAGTATATTGGAGTTATTCCATACAGATTGCTAAGCGAATTATTGGGTGAGGTTGTTGTACCCCAATTTTTCAGTTATTACAAAACCTTTATCTTTGAGTACCAAGTCTCATACACATTGGAAAAATATGGCTCGTGACTCATCAGATAATCAGCATCTTGGTTTAAATCATTATGACGGGAGATCTCAAAAAAAAAGGTGCAAGAAGAATCATACAATCTCAGTTTTTCTACAAGATCAAAGTATGCTAAGAAGAATAGTTCTAGTTCTTCTTATGGAAGTGGTGCAGCGGCAATCCCTAAAAGGCCGAGCGATAAATGTTAAGTTTTTCATGGAATTGTTGGGGATTAGGGAACAACCCAATAATTAGTGTACTCCATTCTTCCTTGGGGGTACAATCCATAAGTGGTGTTTTTATCAGAAACAAGTTATCAAATGAGGCTTATCTGATAAGTATAAATCAGTTTGGTTTTAGAAACAACTGTGTTGTGATTTCAATTGACAAAAGTGGTGGATTATGGTTACCATGGCATAACTCTGTTAATCTTGAAGTAATATCTTCTTCTCCCAATATTATTCATGTCATTATTCATAATGATGGCCCAAGACCCTCTTTGACATCTTTTTTGCGTATATGGTCTACCAAGATTTGCGGCTATAGCTTCTTTTAGGGAAAACATCTCGTTACAGGTTCAACAGTTTAATGTGAGTAAGTGTTTTATAGCGGATGTTAATGTTATTTCTTCTAGCCAAGACAAATTTGGAGGCCTGTCAGTCATTGATTCAACCATTTCATATTTCAATTCGTTTATCCATCAGAATCATCTAATTGATTTAGGTTTTTCTGGTCCGACTTATACATGGAGTAATGGTCGAAATTTGGATGCTTTGATTCGACAACGTCATGATAGAGTTATAACGTCTCCAGAATGTTGTGTTTCTTTTCATAATTTTGGTGTTCTTCATCTTCCCAAATTGGCAAGTGATCATGCACCTATAATTCTAAATACTGAGAAAAACATCCCAAGGGCAACACCATATTATAAATTTGAAGCTTATTGAACTTCACATCTAAAGTTGATAGATAAAGTTGTAGGATCATAATATCGCAACATACAAGGCTCGCGGGATTAGTAAACGACGGTGTCGCAGGAGCTAAAAATAAACGACGCAATGAATAAACGACAAGCAAAACATAAAGAAGACGTGAAACCTGGCGAGGGGTAAGAAGTGTCGCGAAACGAATGTTTGTGCATCTCGACACTTCGCGGACATTCCTTAAAATAAAGGATAGCTTAGTTGTCTAATTACCCTATATAAAGGGTTGAGTGAATCTGTAAAGAAGGGGAGAGATCTCTTTGGAGTCGTTGGGCAAGTCATTAGGAGAGAGAAAGTTTAGGAGTGTTTTAATTCCTAAGTGTAATTCTATTTTCCCGTGTAAACGTTTCATGAATCCAATCAATAAATATTCTTGATCTTACATCTTTCAATGGATTAATTAAGCAAAATCGAGTAAGGGGTGTAGTGTGGGAAATCCTGCTACTACAAAAGTGGAAGAATGCTGGTCTTTAAATCCCGATGATACCATTCATGAAAAACTTCAGAAGTTGGGTTTTTTATTTTTTTATAACATTGGAGAAGATATAAGATTAGTTGTGTAAAGCATATGATTAATATTCTTAAAACAAAATTATTAAGAATCCCATCCAAAAGACCTATGGTTTCAGTGATTCAACCGGAAAAGATAATTATTACCCAATTGAATGGGTATCTTGTTATAGAAGCTACTTATTGGGATCAAAGGATGAAACAACAATGGGCTAAAGATGGAGACAGAAATACATGGCATTTTGATTTGTATGTTAAACAACATCGCAGAAAAAATACCATAAGCCATATTCAAAAATAATATTCAACCTGGACTTCTCATCAAGATTAAATTGATAAAGAATTGCTTCATTACTTTGAGAACTTGTTTAAAAAAAAACGTATATTGAGACATAATCCATGATATCGGATACATATCTAGGCAAAATATCTCAACAAGATAATGAACAGATTGCAAAAATTCTTACTGAGGAAGAGATTTGGGCCTTTCTTGTCAACATGGGGTCATATACTTCACTGGGTCCATATGGGTATTCTCTTATTTTTTACAAAAAAATGTTGGTTTTATTGTATCAAATGATGTTGTGAAATTAATAAAATCTATCTTTCAGTATGCTGAGTTTCCAGATTTATTTAAGCATACACGTATTTCTTTGATACCCAAAATAAAGAATCCATCCAGTCCAAGCGATTACAGGCCGATAGCACTTTGTAATATGCCTTATAAAGTGGTGGAGAAATTATTGTTGAATAGAATCAAATCATTTCTGGATGGTTTTATATCATGGTCGCAACCTGCCTTTGAACTGGACGATAGATACTCGATAACATTGTCATCGCAAAAGAACTTCTTCATTCTATGAATAATTCTTCATCAACGGATGGTCAATTTTCTTTAAAGTTGGTGTTAGAGCACTGCTCGGTCGAACTCACAAGCGTTGATATCTCAAGTTTTTTTGTCAAGTTTAGTTGCCAAAACTATAAGTCTTGATTTTTAGTCTACTTATATGTAAGTCTCGGACTAGGATAGTAAGTGTAGTTGAGCTCTAGACTCCAAGACGTTTATCATGCAAAGACGAAGAACTACTTAATGAACTGGTGGAACTTCATCGACAAAAAGGTATGTGGAGACTTGAACTTATCTATCACTCAAAAGTTTATCTACTTTATCTCCTATCTTGAGACAAAAGTCGTATAGCTATATAGACTTCGATTATACACATTTGCTATTTCGAGCTGAGTTTATCTCGCTTATCTATTTCTCTAAATATGTGTTAGTAAGCTTTCGCTTTGGCCAAGTTCATCTTTACTCGTGACGAAAGTCATGTTGATTATTTCAATAACTTGAAAATCGCTTTGATGAAAAATAGTTTGTGAATAACAACTATATAACATCCTCTAAGAAAGTTTCAATGATTGAAATGAGAGTTTAGAATATATAACCATGTTTGGATATAAACATTGTATATGAATTCATACTTGTGTAAGTCCAAAATCCTGGAACAAAAGTATGTGTAGTTTTCTGGTTTAGGATGACCGGAGCTTAGTCCGTGTACCTGTACGCGTACTGTCGGAAGTTCACATCCCGTGAATTTCTGCTGGAGTTTGTGAACTAAAAACAAACTCAGTATGCGTACAGGTATGCGTACTTAAGTGGGTTATTTTCTAAAAACAGTTTATTCGTGAACTAAGACATTTATAAATTAAGGAATGCAATCTTTGCAAACCATGGCTATAATGTTCATGAATCGATTCGAGTGAATAAAAACTTTTTTTTTTGCTTCGATTGTGTCTTGTATACTTCTATGAGATCTAAGCAATTGAACAACTCTCTAACTAGTTCTTTTGAGTCATTTGAACTAGTTATGGTGAAGATGAATAAGGTTGATATGAAAGTGCTCATATGGCTAACCATTGGTTAACTATTGTTGAACCAACTAATTGTATACGTTTAGGTACGGTTACTCAACCCTAAATGAAGTTACATTTCACGTGTGTATAACAAGCTAAGTTCGATATAACGGTTGAAAGATATTAGCTTGAATCTAACCAGGTTTTCATCTAACGGTGAATATTGAATGCTTTGTTGCCAAGGTAACTTAGATTGCAAACCCTGATTTGGAGACTATATATAGAATAACTCTAGCAACTTGGAAGCCTGATCCCCACACCTTCTGTGTGATTGTAGTTTTATAAGCTAGAGTCAATTCTCCTTTAACCTTAGGTTTCTATCGAGACCCTGTAGGTTAACGACTTAAAGACTTCATTGGGATTATGAAGCCAGACCCAACTATTTTCTCTATAGTTGCATGATCTGATCTTGATGTTTCTATCGTATTTGAGCACAATCGTAAGATTGGCTTGAGATTAATTTCTCTGACAGGAAAGATAGAAAAGTAGTCACAAACATCTTCGTCTCATCGTTTGTGATTCCACAATATCTTGTTTCGCTAGTCGATTAAGATTATTGTGAGGTGATTGCTATTTATAGGCTGTTCTTCAGGAATGTAAGTCTGGTATATCAATTGGTGTTCACCTTGATTTATCAAAAGACGAAACAAAACTTGTAGGTATTTCTGTGGGAGACAGATTTATCTATTCATGTAGACTTTTCTATGTAGTTTTCGACTTTGGTTCATAGCAACTCTTAGTTGTGGGTGAGATCAGCTAATTAAAGGAATCAAGTGCGTAGTATCCTGCTGGGATCATAGGCGTAAGGCGCGCAACTGTACCTTGGGTCAGTGTGAGATTGATTGGGGTTCAACTACAGTCCATACCGAAGTTAGTTTGTAGTAGGACAGTGTATGTAGCTGCTTAATATAGTGTGTGTTCAATCTGGACTAGGTCCCGAGGTTTTTCTGCATTTGCGGTTTCCTCGTTAACAAAACTTCTGGTGTTTGTGTTATTTCTTATCCGCATTATATTTTGTTATATAATTGAAATATCACAGGTTGTGCGTTGAATCGAGCAATTGGTAAATCCAACCTTTGGTTGTTGATTGAAATTGATTGATCCTTGAACATTGGTTTTTGGTATCTGTAGGATCAGAATATCGCAACTCCAATACTTTGCGAGATTAATAAACGACTGCGTCGCGAAGGAGTCGCATGGAGGTAAATAAATGACGTAATAGATGACGACAGTTAGAACATGAGGAAAGTGTGAAGACTTGGCGAGAATTAGGAGTGTCACGAGGAAAAACAGTTACACATTCGCGAGGATTCGCGAGTCGATTCCGAAAATAAAGGACATCTTAGCTGTCATCCACTATGTAATGCCCTATATAAAGGATCGAGTAAGTCTGTTGTGGGAGAGGTCGTTTTGAATTATTAAGCAAGTCATTAGGAGAGAGAAAATCAAGAGTGATTGTAATTTCTTTAGCTCTGTTCTACATTACTTTGTAAATCTTTCAAGTAACAATTAATAAAACACATTATCATTCATCTTCAAAT
>JAJJWW010014316.1:0-254749 GCA_023531295.1 Papaver armeniacum | reverse complement strand
GATATTCCGCTCCTACAACTTTCTCGTAGTTGTGTGATCTGATCTTGCTGAATCTATCATGTTGAGTACAATCGTAACGATTGGCTTGAGATTAATATCTCCGATAGGCAAGATATAAAAGTAGTCACAAACATCTTCGTCTCATCGTTTGTGATTCCACAATATCTTCTTTCGCTATGTCGATTAAGATTATTGTGAGGTGATTGGTAATACTAGGCTATTCTTCGGGAATATAAGTCCGGGTTATCAATTGGTTCATGTTCACCTTGATTTATCAAAAGACGAAACAAAACTTGTAGGTATTTCTGTGGGAGACATATTTATCTATTATCGTAGACTTTTCTGTGTGATACAGATTTGTTTATTAAAGTCTTAAACTTTGGGTCATAGAAACTCTTAGTTGTGGGTGAGATCCGCAAAGGGAATCAAGTGCGTAGTATCCTGCTGGGATCAGAGACGTCAGGAGCGCAACTGTACTTTGGATCAGTGTGAGATTGATTGGGGTTCAACTACATTCCAGACCGACGTTAGTTTGTAGTAAGCTAGTGTCTGTAGCGGCTTAATACAGTGTGTGTTCAATCTGGACTAGGTCCCGGGGTTTTTCTGCATTTGCGGTTTCCTCGTTAACAAAATTCTGGTGTCTGTGTGTTGATGGTGGATTTTAGTTCGGGGCTAAAATTGTAAAACCATCATTTAATGCGCTATTACCCTGCAAAAGGAAGAGCCGTTTAAGAAGTGACGAGTGCAGAAAACCTCTTCGCTTTATTTGAAGCAATTCAATATAATTCATGAAATTCACTCGAGAATCTTTGCGTGCAACATCAATCCCAAATATTCTGTGAGTTCTATCAGCATTATTCACTAATGCATGACCTGCCTAGTGTTTTCTTATGCTATGTTCCCCAGCGAACTCTCAATATTGGCATGACATGACGATTAAATGTTTGCTCGCAACGGAGTAACATAGGCTACACCACCCTCGCAACGGAGTAACATGACAGCAATCTCCCGAACTGCCAGTATTGAGACATGCATAAAAACACTCACATAGGCTACACCACCCTCTAACAAAGAGATCAGCGCGTTCGCTCACCTTTTAATTAAAAGTTAGCGCGATCGAACGCGTTTAAATTCCTTAAGGAAAATCTGGACTGTTCACATCAGTCTCAAAAAATAATCACGGCCACACAATTTGGCCGCACAAATTAACATGCTTAGCCGA
Source organism: Papaver armeniacum (assembly GCA_023531295.1). Classification (NCBI taxonomy): domain Eukaryota; kingdom Viridiplantae; phylum Streptophyta; class Magnoliopsida; order Ranunculales; family Papaveraceae; genus Papaver; species Papaver armeniacum. The sequence goes on along the minus strand of JAJJWW010014316.1, from coordinate 253,527 downwards.
ACCCAGGCAGGAATGGGAACCATTATGATGGCCATCGGCGGGCCCACTAATGTTCCGACTAATCGTACTTTGCCCATTCACCTCCCAGCGCCGTCAAACGCCAACCGTAAGTAGGGTGGTCACGCTGGTTGAAAGAAGCTCGATTAAGCTAGACTGTCCAAAATAGTCTTAAACACATCACAACCTTCCAACTTTACCAGCCTTGTTGGACGGCTTAGATTGCTCCACGAATGATTAGGGAAGTGCTAGCACGCACACGGGCGGCCCCACTTTCCCCTTACTCGAACGACTTGCCCATTGTGGGGCCATTGAGCAGTGAAACCCTAAATTGGGTTTATCAATCAACCACCCAACTTATCAATCAACTACACTATTTCTTGCACCTAGTTTCAAAAGATAAAACCTCAAAATGAAATTCATCAACATTCTGGAGAGAGCTGACTAAATCATAGCAAGCTCATACCGACAAGTTCTCTATGATGCAAGGGGAAAACATTATAAACCGTAACCTAGCAGGATCCTCCACAGATACGGATCAGCCTCAATACAATCAAACCAAATTCATTTATAATTGTCCCTAAAACATTTTGAGTGCAGGTGCTTAAAAGAAAACACACACATAGCCAGTATACATGCGAAAACATATTAGAATTAAACACAAAGTTCATGATTAAGTCCCCTTAGATTCAGTCAATGAACTCCTAAAACATCTAAACTTTTCATCTTTTCATTTCATTGCAACATGGCAGGCGTGATGCTTCCAAACCCTAAATTGGGTCGCGGAAATTCACTAGTTTCTTAAATCGATCACGACCACCCAACTTAGCCAGCCTATTTGGATGGCTTAGATTGTATTCTAGACCATCAGGAAGATGCACCTAAGTTCACCGTCAGCCCAACATTGTACCCACGTGATCGATCTCCCCAAAGGAGGCCAACGGCATGCCAAACCGCTTGGTCAAAGTTGCGCGGACATGGCTGTTTCAAAACCCTAATTAGGGTTTGCGGCAGTACACATCTGTCGTAAATTGATCGTGACCATCCATCTTCACCAGCCTAAACGGACGATGTAGATATAGACTCAAGAGGTCCCAAGGATGTCAACGTGATCGCCGTGGGCCCACCTTTGCATGTGACCGGCCGGCCTATGCAGACTAGGGCCCCGCGCCTCGAAACACACGCCCCAAAGGTGGCATGCCACACGGGTTTTAAACCCTTTGTGGCAATATATTTCTGTCGCAAATCGATCACGACCACTCATCTTTGCCGGTCAAATTGAGTGGCCTAGATCGAACCTTTGTGGGACCGAAAGGTGTAGACATTCACGCCAGCGGGCCGTCTCCACGCATGCCTAGTCGGTCCTTCCAAAATTAGCACCAATGCTTGGATTCGATCAACCAAAGAGGGGATGTGTGCGCACCTCTAAAAAACCCTAAAATCCATCAGCGGCAGCAAATATGTGCCGTAAATCATCTCATCCGTCCAACTTTGCCAGCTTGGTCGGACGGCTTGGATTAAAAATTAAGCGATCAATGAAGCGCCTCAATGATTACCGTCTGCCACTCTACCACAGGGAGTGATCGACCAGATGATGGCCCGACCATGCGGCTTCCAAATGATCACTCGAAGATGGTTGGACGTGCTGCCATTTTAAGACGCTTAGTCCGCGACTTACTTAATTAAGCTTTAAAACAGCGATGCTTCATGCATATCGATTCTTTTGAGCTGCTTGCTTAAGAGCGATGCATTACATGCATCGAGAATGCACGATATTTCATGAATATCAATTCCATAAATAACTTAGTTATTTAACCTAATAGCACCGTATGTTATTCCTTGTGACAGGTCCCACGACTTGACCCACTCATTCGAGACATCAAGCATGTCACAAACTGGGGGATACTTATTGGGGTATTGGTCTGGCGGTTTACAGCGTGCGGCGAGCAATGCGCTCATTACGAAAACGTGTCAGGAAAGGTGGACGGTTAATGGTAATGAGGAAAGTGGGCAAAGGCGTGATCGCGTGACAATCACCTACACGACCCCACTACTCCATCACTCAACTTCCTCCACTTCCTACGAGATGAAGTTTGCGCTCAAAATGACTTGTATAAATAGGTTCTCTAACCTATTTCCAAACAACACATAAAAACCAAGTGTTTTCACAGTATCCAGAAAACACCCAGAACTGATGGCTTACATTGTGCAATCCAGTTCAACATTCTGATACAAGTCATAAACAGCCAATACCTTCACAATCTCAACACCTTCTTCGCTTCCCTCCCTAAGATCAACCCCATCTCCTTCACTTTGTGACCGAAGCAAGTCTGGAACGGCCATTTCTTGGTTTAGGCCAGAATTGTATAGATTGATCTCTCGAATCAAAAGCACTCCCGTGCAGTGCATTTGTTTAGGGTTTAGATTCATTTCCCATCCACACACACCCAAATTTACCAAAACCAGTAGAAACAGTTTTTACCCATAAACAATTGGCGACCACAGTGGGAGATTGATCTCTCGGTTGCAAAATCAGTTTCTCAAGATTCATTCTAGTTTTCTCAATTTCAAAAGGGTAGATCTTAGATTCAATTGAATCATTAAATTCAATTTAGGTTCAACAACCAATTTCAATTTCGGTGTTTCATTCGCCAAGAAGCTTCACGAAGATGATTTTTCAAGCAATGCTTTGGATAGTTGAGCACCAATAAATCTCCCAATGAAAAGGGCCAGAAAGTTGCATGGAGACACAAGACGCGACTACTACTTAGAAGAACGCATTGGCTTCTCTCGAGATCCGGATGGAGCGACCGTCCTTTCTACATTACCACAAGTTTTGTATGGAGCAAGCCAGAAATGCCTCAAAGGGTCCACACCAAGAATGACGAAGTGAAGATTCGTGTAGCTGTTGTTCTAGTATGGAGATAGTCGACAACAAATCTCAATACCATTGGAGTCCTAGGTAGACACCTGCAGATATCACAAAAGAAAAGGTTCATCTCTATTCCACCACTGCTACCAATTTAAAGTCAGAAATATTCGCTACTACTTCATCAACGAAACGTGTAGATCCAAAACATGACGTAATTCCGAGAATTTGTGCATCTACAACAACAAAGGAGGCTTGACACATCTTTAAATCATCATAAAGGGTTCTCCTATTATGTCAACTCGGATAACAGCGAGACACTTCCTTAGGTGTGACACCTCCGATCACCAGAGCCAGAGCCGCTGCCGCCACCAATATTTCTTCGAGCGTAACGCCCCCGGTCTTTACTAGCGCTATTGTCACTTCCCCATCAGGACGAGAGATCAGAGGAACCAGAGGAGGCCCAACCCCCATCACCGATGTTGTTTTAATGGAAAGACGAGAAGTTCTCGCTAAGGCTTAGACGGACATGGCAACAACTCATAAAGAGGGCGTGCATTCATAGATGAAGAAATTCCTGAGCGCTCAAGGGAAAGGAATCAGCCGTACAATTTCATCACGCGTGAGGATCTAAAACGACTTCTCCAGCATCGAGGCAAGGAAAACCCGGTAGACTTGCACCAGCATCAGCCTCCTTATCCTCCTGATGTGCAAAGAGTTCCTCTTCTGAGAGGATACTCTTCTCCTCAATTTTCCCTTTATGGCGGAACTGGTAATGCTCGTGAACACATCGTTTTCCGGATTCATTAGGAGAGCACGAATACAATCATGTCCTTCGCCTGAAAGAGTTCTCAAAATCACTTACTGGGAGAGCGTACACCTGGTACAACAACATTGCACCCAACAGCGTATCCAACTGGTGTGAGATGGTAACCGCTTTCTACAAGAAGTATTTCTTCATATCCGAGCAAATCACCTTTTCAGATTTGGGGAGAATGTTCCAACAAAACAACGAACATCCAAATGATTATGTGAAGAGGTACATAATTCAGGCACTGGATTGTCACGATCCAAATATGATTGAACAACGATTTGGTGAAATTTTGCATTAATAGGATGGTGCCAGTCTATCGTGCTATGCTGGAGAATCTGCAATTTCAGACATCCTCTGAACTTTGTGAAGATGTTAAGCTCGGCTACAACAGCACCTGCCCTGCTAGAAAGAACCAGGCCTTTGATGAGTGTCAAATATTGCATATTTCTACATCTATTTATTGGCATTTAGCTCATCTTTTGTGTTCAGAAATCAGATATTATCCCAGATTCTGTATTTTCTTTGTTTTCAAGAATAAATATTTGTACTAATTAATTTTGTGTTTTTAGGTAGTAAATAAAGTTCGGAGAATCTGAGGAGCCAAAAGAGCAGAAAATTGGAGAAGAGCGTCTATGGAACAGGAAGCCAAAGGCCGCGCGCGCAACAGTTGCAACCCAACAAGGAGCAACCCATCTACAAGACATGGGCCCAAGCTATCCAAGACCCACGACCCACGACCCGGATCCGAGCCCATCCCTTCTGAACCGTTAGATTTTCATCCTACGGTCGCATCACGCACGCATCGGAGTACTGCTGCATCCGATGGTCGCTCCACCCTACACATCGTCCCTTGATGCCCCCACTCCACACCGAATTGCCTTATACCTACACCCCATCGACCAAACCACTTCTCTTCTTCCATTTCTCTTTCTTCTCCCCCCGACAACTCCAGAGAAAGCCTCACCTCCTTCTTCTCCCGACCAAACCATGGCAGAGCCACCACCGTCTCCTTCCCCTGACACCAGCCACCAACAACCACTGCAACAAAGACCACTACGCCACTCCCAGCCATGGTTATCTCTCACATAGCTTCCCCCTTTACCCGAGAAGCTAAGTTAGAGATAATTAGATCTAGGGTTTACTCATACATCTCAAGCAAGGCTACCAGAGCCGAATTGGCAGAAGAAAGAATGATGGGTATGTCTTTAATTGGAGTTTGGAGCGATTGTGAGGTATATATTGGATATTTTCATGTGAGAGAGGACACAGGAAGTTTTTAGGGTTTAGTTTACAGTTCAATTTTAATCTGTTTTCATCATGTTTGTAATGTTCTAATTTAATCTGCTAGGATTTAAAATGAAACCCTGATTCTCAGTTCTGTGGTTCAACTGTGTTTGAGTTGTTTTGCATGCTTAAATTATAAGATATCTTCAATTCTAGTATTACAACACTTTACTCTCACAATGAATGCCTTGTATCCATTGTAGTTAGGCTAAAAAGCGTGTTGTTTGTACTTGACTCAAGCCTTAGAGATAGTTGCTAATTCCCTTGACTAGTTGTGCTTAATTAGACACTTAGTGCTCAGGTTAGTACTTTAGGCGATAATTGAAGTATCACTTGGTGAAACTCCTTAGATGAGTGATTAACTTGACACATTATCCTTGTCTGTCACAGGAACAAAACACTCAAACTAGTTGAATCCCATAACATGAATTAGTGGTGGATTTGATAATCCTAGTACCCTTTAACCTCAATACTTGTATTTCATCTTGTTTTTATTACTATAACTCCAACTCAGTCGTATCGACACCAAAACCCCCATATTTGTGTTACCTTGTCTAGAAATCAGTTTAGTAAGCTCTACATCAACCTACACAGCAACTCCATTTCTCTGTGGATCAACCTGTACTTGCCCTTGCCTCCAATAGGCACTGTGCACTTGCAGTATTACAAGTAGGCGTAAAATAAACCCCATTACACAGCCTACCAAGTTTTTGGCGCCGCTGCCGGGGAAGTGGTAGTATTTGTGTGTTGACCATTTGCTCACTTTACTGCATTTCAGTTCATTTTTGTACATATGTGTTTTGCAATTTCTGCTTTTAATCATTAGAAGTGTAACTTAGTTTTAATCATATGTAGTTTGTCACTTCTGCATCCTTTACTGTACCTGATATTGCATTGTAACATCTGTTAGATTCTCTTCCAGTCTTGCTTAACTCATCTATAGCTTAGCCCATCTGTGATTCATCTGTATCATTAGCATCTGTAGCTTGCATTCATAAGCCCTGCATTCTTTCATTTCTTTTTGTTAAACCTTGCATATCTGCATCATTGCATTAACTTCTTATGCAATTGCAGTAGCTCATTTATTTCTATCAGAATAAGCATCTTTACACCTCTCTAATCACCTGTAACTTGGTTTGCCCTGAACAGATAACCAAGTACAGTGGTTAATCTTCATACTGCAAGTATTTCTCTCTTGCTTTGAATTGTGCAATATTGAGAACTGAAACTCTCTCTTGAGTAACAGTGTACTGTTGAGCAAATGAAGCAAAACCAAGGAAGAGGAGAACACAAAGGAGCAAAACCACGGTGGATTTGCCTAAACCCCGATGTTATACTTTGGCGGTATTGTGTCTCAATCTTGCTTACATGAATGAATGATAGCATGTTTGCTTGTTTGATGACCTTTTGAAACTCACCTTTGATCCAATACTCCCTGAGTGCATGATAACCTAGCTATCTTCCCAAGTATTGCTCCATACCTGAAATCTGTGCTTGTGTGCTCTGCTCCCCTTAGTTTCCACTAGCTTTGTGCTCAGCTCCAGCCCCTGTAGCTGTGAGTTTGAGCTACAATTTGGTTAACCAAATTTGCTGCAAGCCAAGTTAACATCAGCCCTGCATCTTGCAAGCTCTTTGTCCTGTTGTCAAGCCTGTTGAACATATTGCTATGATTATATAACCATTTGTGCTGCATACACTGATCATAGCTAGTGAAAACCAAAGGAGTCAACTGACCCTGTTGACATCAACCAAACTTGTTGATGCTCTGTCACCCAACTGTATTAGTCATTTGCTAATCTTTGCATCTGTGACCACTCAACCCTGTGAAGATTTGCTCAATCCTGAGCTAGTACTAAATCATACAACCTCTGTTATCTGTGAATGATATAAGCTGCAATTCTGTTGAGGTACCTTGTCAAGCCTGCTACCATTTTGCATGAGCTACCCTGTGAATTTTTACCCAAGTGTATTGTTCTGCCCTGCAACTCTTGACAGTATACCCATACCCCTGCTGACATCTTGACTCTGACACCCTGAGCATGTTGTGAAATGCAAGCACTGTGTATTTGCTGATTAATCTGCTATCTGTGAAGTTTATATACACTGCAAATATCTTGAGATTGTGTATCTGCTGCTGTTACATCTGTACATCAGCCTCTACAATATGTGTGTGATCTTGGGTGCTTGAATGAGTGTTGAATAGCTGAAATAGTGATAGCAATTAGTTGTTTTTAAAATACACAACCCAGCACATGCTTCACCATTGAGTGAGCACATCCATTAACCCAGTGCACCTTACACAGTTTTACTCTCTTTGTTCACTTGCTAAGTCATGGCTGCGCATAGCCGCACCGTGCACCGCCCGATCTTGTGTCTCCCAAAAGCTAGAAATTGGGTGTCAATCTCTGTGGTTCTTGCTTTTCTGTTTTGCTCTGTGCACATAACCAGTGCATAAGCTTGAGCTTCCAACCTACCCACTTGTTGTTTTTCTTGTGATGTGATGTGTTGCTCTATGTTGTTCTGAGCACATAAACTGTGCTGAGCATAAACCAACCTGCACAACCACTGGGCTGTGTCATTTTGTATGAAATTGTGTTTTGCTGTTTTACTCTGTGCACAAGACCAGTGAAAAACCAACCAGCACTTAATCTTGTGCTGTGCTGTGACCTGCACACAACCTGTGCAACAAACTGAACCCACAAACACTGGGCTCTGCACCTGCTAAACTGGGCTGTAAACCTGCTAAACTGGGCTGTAAACCTGCCAAACTGGGCTAGAACCCAGTTCCACTGGGCCTTGCACACAACCTGGGCTCTGCACACAAACTGAGCCCACATCATCTGGGCTGGAATCCACCTAATCAGTTGGGCTTAACAACATCAAAAAGCAATCTTTTGGGCTTGAGTCTTGTATTGGTGGGTCATTTTGAGTTTTTGCTTTTCTGTGTTGAACTTGATTGTTTGTTAACATGCTAGATGCGCTAGCTAGGCTATGATTGTGTCTTTTAGAGACCAAACAAATCGACTAGTTAGAATCCGCCTTACGAAATCGTAAGCATACCCAGTTCTTCAACCGAAAGCCTAAGCCCAAACCCATCCGAAAGCGAAACTATGGGTGATGAACAAAACCAACCTCGTAGTCTCAAGGACTACATGTACCCAACTAGGGCAAGCCACCCTCTTGCATCATTCTCACACCGATGCTTGTCGGTTTTGAATCGAAAGCAAGCACCATTCACATGCTACCCGTGTTTAGAGGGGTCGATCTTTGAAAACCCCTACTATCACGTGAGAGATTTTGAGGATATTTGTGGGACTATGCGTTTTAACCAAATGCTTGGAGGAGTCCCTCAAATTGAGATTGTTTCCTTTTTCTCTGAAAGACAAAGCCAAGTCTTGGCTTCATGCCCTACAACCACAGTCCATTAGAACGTGGGATGACCTCACAAAAGAGTTTTTCAAAAAGTTTTTCCCAAACCATAAGACGGCGACAATTCGCCAAAGTCTAAACGGTTTTGTGCAATTAGAAGACGAAACTCTAGCAAAGTACTTGGAGAGATTCAATGAATTATTACTCCAATGTCCCCACCATGGTTTTGAAAAATGGAGACTCGTCCAAATTTTGTATGAGGGTCTAGATGTTAGAACCCGAACCACCGTCGAGTCAATGTGCAATGGTGCATTTATTGACAAGAGTGCTGATGACGCTTGGACTTTCTTAATCGAAGTCGCTGAAAATACTCAACAGTGGGAGTCCATCCGAGAACCAAAAAGGACTACCCCCGCAAACAATGTTCATAGAATCGAGTCTGACTTTGATGGAAATGCAAAAATGGCATCTTTGGCCCGGAGAATAGAAATGCTTGAGTTGCAGAGGAATGTAAAACCTACTGCCCCTACTCTCCGTGACCAAATTGAAATGGCCACTTGTGCCGCATGCCATAGCTCTGACCACTTAGTGGACAGCTGTCCAGACTTACATGCATTTCAAGAGTCTAAAACCGAGCAAGCCAATGCATTGTACCAAAGGCAAGAGAACAACCCGTATTCTCAAACCTACAACCCAGGGTGGAGGAATCACCCTAACTTCTCTTGGTCTAAAGGGCCTGTACAAGGGGGACCAACAAATAACAACCAAGGATACTCATATCCTAGAAACCCCCCAAGTACAAACCCATACTCAGTACCATGTAGAGAAAAAGCCTAGCTTTGAAGACTGTGTCGTTATGTTAACCCAAAATCTTTCAAAACTTGAGAAAACCACCGACCAACGTTTCACAGATCTAGAACTTAAAATGGGTCAAATCTGTGATGCATTGAATGAGAGAGAGAAAGGCAAACTCCCTAGTCAACCCCAACAAAATCCAAAGAATGTGTTTCAGGCAGGCTCCTCTACCTGCAATGAAACTTCACATAGTCATGCGAATGCTGTCACCACTCTCCGTAGTGGTAGAGTTGTTGAGAACAATGTAGGTGTACCACAGTCAAGCGAGTCTCTATCAGACTCCCCAGTACACACAACACCACAGAAAACATCTATTGTAGAGAAAGAATCTGAGCCTATTGATAAAACCAAGAGTTCTACTGATATAGATGTTCCTTTGCCAAGTCATGTACTTGTTGCTCCATTTCCACAACGGTTGGTGCAACAGAAGGGGGTACCCAATACAACGAGATTTTGGAAATGTTCAAAAGAGTTAACATAAACATTCCATTTCTCGAAGCAATCAGGCAAATACCCGCCTATGCTAAGTTTTTTGAAGGACCTGTGCACACAAAAGCGAAAGCTTCATGTGCATAAGCGTGCCTTTCTCACCGAGAAAGTAAGTTCAATTATTCAAAACAAAACCCCACCTAAGTTTAAAGACCCAGGTAGCCCAACTATCTCTTGTACTATAGGTGATCATACAATCAGAAAAGCTTTATTGGACTTAGGAGCTAGTGTGAATTTATGCCATATTCGTGTATGTGCAATTAGGTCTTGGGAATTGCAACCTACCCCTTTCACGCTACAATTAGCGGACAGATCTGTGAAAATCCCTCGGGAATCGTTGAAGATGTGCTAATCAAGGTTGATAAATTTTATTTCCCTGTAGACTTCATTTTGTTAGATACTCAACCTGTGCAAAATCCTGAAAATCATATTCCCGTTATCTTAGGACGTCCCTTCTTGGCAACGTCAAACGCTATCATAAATTGTCGTAGCGGGATATTGAATTTGTCTTTTGGCAACATGACTGTAGAACTGAATGTCTTTCGTGTGAATCAACAACCCATAGAGTGTGATGATGATGAATTGCACGAGGTTAACATGATTGAGAGTCTGATTAAAGACTCATTGTCTGACATCTTATCTGTGGACCCTTTGCAAGCATGTTTAGATAATTTTGACTTAGATCTCTTCAATTCTACGAGTACATTAGTGAAGTCCACTCTTTGCTAGAGTCTGTGCCACCTATGGATATTGCTAAATGGCGAATGCGGTGGAACCCCTTCCACTCTCGATTTCAAATCTGCCCCACCTCTTGATACACCACCTAAGCTTGATTTGAAGCCATTACCTGATACTTTGAAGTATGCTTTCTTAGGTCCTTCTGATACTTTACCTGTGATTATTGCATCATGTTTAGACACGGAACAGGAAAGTAAACTTTTAGAAGTACTTAAAGAACATAAAGGAGCCTTAGGTTGGACCATCTCGATCTTAAGGGTATAAGTCCCACAATTTGCATGCATCACATAAACCTTGAAGAGAACACTAAACCATCTAGGGAAATGCAAAGGAGACTTAACCCCAACATGAGAGATGTTGTCAAGGGTGAGATGAGATTCAAATTGCTTTGGATGCGGGTATCATTTACCCGGTTCACGATAGCCAGTGGGTCGGTCCCATTCGGGTAGTACCCAAAAAGTCTGGCATTACTTGTAGTTCAAAATGAGATGAACGAACTTGTTCCCACCCGTGTGACCACAGGGTGGCGAGTTTGTATTGATTATAGGAAACTGAACACAGTAACCAAGAAAGACCATTTTCCTCTTCCCTTCATTGACCAAATGCTAGAAAGGTTGGCGAAGCATAGTCACTATTGCTTCTTAGATGGCTATTCTGGCTACAACCAAATTCACATAGCACCCGAAGACCAACAAAAGACCACATTTACCTGTCCTTATGGAACATTTGCTTACCGTCGTATGCCTTTCGGGTTGTGTAATGCACCCGCCACTTTTCAACGTTGCATGATGAGCATATTTTCTGTTATGGTAGATAAGTTTCTTGAAATTTTCATGGATGATTTTTCTGTGTTTGGGTCTTCTTTTGATGAGTGTTTGCATCACCTCACTTGTGTCTTTGATTAGGTGTAAGGAAAAGAATTTGGTTTTGAATTGGGAAAAATGTCATTTCATGGTTAACTCCGGCATCGTCCTAGGGCATATTATCTCGGAAAAAGGCATAGAAGTAGACAAAGCCAAGGTTGATCTCATTCAACACTTGCCTCAACCTCGTTTTGTGAGGGACATAAGATCATTCTTAGGCCATGCGGGTTTTTACCGCCGATTCATCAAAGACTTTAGTAAAATTTCACGACCTTTGTGCAATCTTCTTGCAAAAGATGTTGCATTTGTCTTTGATGATGCTTGTAAGGAAGCATGGGAGCAACCGAAGGCTCTCCTTACATCCGCCCTATAGTCGACCACCGATTGGACATTACCATTTGAGATTATGTGTGATGCGTCGACTATCTTTGTAGGAGCTGTTTTGGGCCAGCGAGTAGACAAACTTCCTTATGTGATCTACTATGCTAGTAAAACACTTAATGATGCTCAACTGAATTATTCCACAACCGAGAAAGAGTTGCTAGCTTTTGTGTTTGCATTAGATAAGTTTAGATCTTATTTGATAGGGTCTAAGGTCATCATTTACTCTGACCATGATGCATTGAGATATCTTTTGTCTAAAAAAGATGCTAAGGCTCGTCTAATTCGATGGATACTCTTGTTACAAGAGTTTAACCTCGAAATTCGAGATAAGAAAGGGTCGGAAAATGTTGTTGATGATCACTTGTCTAGGTTGAATGTTGAATCTTTGATGAATCTTTGCTAATTAGGGAATCATTCCCCGATGAACAATTGATGCTTGTGTCAAAATGCCATGGTTTGTCGATATTGTGAACTACCTTGCTACGGGTAGAATGCCCTTGCATTGGTCTAAACAAGACCGTTCTAAGTTCTTGGATGAAGTTAAACATTTCCTTTGGGATGACCCATATCTGTTTAAGTCTTGCCAAGACCAAATCATTAGGAGATGTGTCCCCAATTCGAACAAAGGGACGTCAACTCTTTCTGTCATGACCATGCATGTGGAGGCCACTTTAGTGCCAAACAAACTGCTGCAAAGATCTTGCAAAGCGGTTTCTATTGGCCAACACTTGTTTAAGGATAGCCATGCTTTTGTGTTGCTTGTGACCGATGCCGAGAAATTAGGAAGTATCTCTAAGAGAAACATGATGCCCTTACAACCCATTTTGATTGTTGAGTGTTTGATGTTTGGGGTATTGATTTCATGGGTCCATTTCCTAAATCTGAAGGTAAGTTATACATTCTTGTTGCTGTTGATTATGTCTCTAAGTGGGTAGAGGCCATTGCATCCAAAACCAACGACCATAAAGTTGTTCTTTCTTTTCTTAAGGAAAACATTTTCTCCCGTTTTGGAACCCCTAGAGCAATAATCAGTGATGGAGGTAGTCATTTTTGCAATAGACCCTTTGAATCATTAGTGCGCAAGTATGGAATCACTCATAAGGTAGCAACACCTTACCATCCTCAAACCAGTGGCCAAGTGGAAGTTTCTAATATGGAAATTAAGCATATCCTTGAGAAGACTGACAATCCTTCTAGGAAAGATTGGTCTTTGCGCTTAAATGATGCTTTGTGGGCCTATAGAACTGCATACAAGACTCCCATAGGGATGTCTCCTTACAGACTTGTGTACGGTAAAGCATGTCATCTCCCCTTGAGTTAGAACACCGTGCATATTGAAGTCAGAAGAAGTTGAATTTTGATCTTGATAAAGTGGTACCCACGTAAAACTTCAACTCAATGAGTTAGAAGAATTGAGAAATGATGCATATGATAGTGCCAAAACGTACAAACAAAGAATGAAAGTGTTTCACGACAAGCGCATTCTGCGCAAGTCCTTCACACCAGTCGTCGAAAGTTTTATTGTACAACACTCGATTGCATTTGTTTCCGGGAAAGCTACGTTCTCGATGGTCGTGACCATTCTTGGTACGTCACTGTTTTTCCCCATGGAGCTGTTGAAATTGAAAACCCAAGCAACCAAGAACATCTTCAAAGTCAATGGTCGAGACTAAAACCATTTACGGAGCATCTTCCACCGAAATTGAGACCGTCGACTTGGAAGACCCCATCTATGTGGACTAGACTAGTTCACTTGTGTACATACTTGGACTAAAAATCCATTCTCTTTCCCTTTTCTTTTTCTTTTTGCATAGTTCTTATTTGTGCTAACCAACCTTTTTGTCTTGCGCTCTTGATTGTTTGCTTTCAAAGCATTCATCCTCCTTTGGTTTAGCAACATCCTTGTACATCCAGAATCTCTTCCCTTTTCTTTACTCAACATAGTTCTCTTGGTATGTGACTGTTTAAAATTTTATCATCTGTTGACACATTGAGGACAATGTTTGATTTAGGTTTGGGGGTGCATTTGCATATAGAGTTTTTGCATATAGAGTTTTTAGTCTTTTATTTCAAAAAAAAAAAAAAAAAAATATATATATATATATATATATATATATATTCAAAAACTCTTTGTAAATACTTGCATAAAAAAAACCTCCAACTTTTAGAGATCTTAGAGTCACTAGCATGCTTCTAGCTATGTTTACATAGAGAGTCTGACCGAAATAACAAACTTGGAAGTACTTGGAGAACACAATCGGGTTTCTTAGTTGATTAGAGCGTTAAAGTTGGATTTAACTTGTAGGATCATAATATCGCAATGCATAGGGCTCGCGGGATCAATAAACAGCCCAGTCCGCGAGGGAAGTCGCGAGAAACTAAAATAAACGACGCGATGGGAAATAACGACACACAAAATAGGCTGAAAGACATGAAACTGGCGAGGGATAAGAAGTGTCGCGAGATTGAATAGTTGTACACTTTGGCGACACTTCGCGAGACATTCCCGAAAATAAAGGATAGCTTAGCTGTCATCCACTATGTATTACCCTATATAAAGGGTTGAGTGAGTCTGTAAAAGGGGAGATCTTTTTAGAATTGTAAGGCAAGTCATTAGGAGAGAAAGTTTAAGAGTGTTCTAACTTCTAAGTGTAATTCTATTTTCTGTGTAAACACTTCATGAATTCAATCAATAAATGTTCTTGATCTTACATCTTCTAATGGATTAATTAGGCAAAATCGAGTAAGGGGTGTAGTGTGGGAAATCCTGCTACTACATATGCGCTAGAAAGCAGGGACTGTGCGAGAGATTGACGTAGAAATTGGAAGGAATTTGGATTAACGAAAAAAAGATTTGGAGAAGATACTCAAAAATTCATTGGAAAAGAAAAATGGCTAGAAGAAAAATGTACAAGGGCAACCAACGATTGTAAGAAGAAGTGGGAGACTTCTTTGGAGAAAGGAGGAATGAAACGGGAGAATCATCAAGGATGAATAGGAGAAATGATGGAGAAGATCAAAATCAGCCACCAATCTCCCCGGTAGCGAACACGGCGAGGATTATGATAGAGTAAGTGTACATACTTGGAGATCGATTACGAAAGACGAGAGAGAAGAGGAGCGAGCGGTTGGTGAACAATGGACAAGGAGGAGGAGAGCAAGAAATGAATGGAGAAATGAATCCAGGTAACGAAGAAATCGCACATTAGAAAGATTGAGACAAACAATACACGAGGAGAGACGGCTAGAGGCGGAGGAACGAGCAAACTTGACAAGACGAGAATCATGAATTGAGGATGGAAAATATGAGGTTGCAAAATAGGAGATCTAGAAGTAGCGTGAGATCAAGTTCAAGATCGAATGGAGAAGAAAGAAGGAGAGTTTTACCAACGAAAGCACCGATGAAGAAACACAAAATCCGAATATAGATCATGGCGAGAGAAGAGAAGAAATAGAAGATCGTTATATTCCTCGGCCAGAAAATCTTCAAAATGAGCGGAATAGGGAAAATCAAGGAAACATGCAACTCCAAGAATTGAATGACCCAGTCTTGAAGGGAGAATAATCTTGCATGGGAGAGAAGAATTGAGAAGAAACCGAGAGATCGAAGATGACATTGAGAGACACTACATTGAACAAGCGCGACTAGCTCGCGAAAGAGAAAGAATGAGAGCGAGAAATGGAAAATCAAGAGATGGAAGAAGCAATCCGTGAGAAATAATCATGACAACCGCGAGAGAAGAAGGGAACAAAATCGTACCAATAGAAATATTAATGAAGAATATGAGAGGTGCAGATGATGAGAGGCGAGAGGCAACCAAGAAGAGAGAACAACCGATATAATGGCGTGCGAATGTGAAAGAAACGAAGAAGAGCGTCGCGAGGAAAGAAGAGGAGAAAATAACGAGCGGGAAGGTCAAAATAGGCACGAGCGAAGAAGGAGAGAAGCGAGCTAAAAAGACCCGAGTAGAATCAAATTAAGAGGCAAATGAACAAATCTTAAGAGAAGCGGTTTGAAATGAGAGGATTCTTTGAATAATAGAAGGGAAGGAGGAAGGAGACAGTTAGACGAAGCCATTGCGAAGCCGCGAAGAATCCCTTCACGCTAGAAAATCGAGATGGGAGGAATACCTCCTAAGTGCAATCTACTGCATTAACCAACATCTTTGATGGAACAACACATGCGATACAACATATTAAGGCTTATATGAGATGTATGTTACAATGGGAGAATCATGATGCCATATTGTGCAAATATTTCGCGTCAAGCCTAATTGGAGAAGCACTAAAATGGTTTGAGGGTCTACCAAGGAACACAATTACATCATTTAATCATTTACAAGCCACATTCCTAGGAGCATACATAAGTAACAACTCTTCACGACCCGGGTATTGAAGATGTGTTCGGGTTGAAACAAAGGGTTGGCGAGCTTAAGGCATTGACAATAAGATGGAGAACCATGTGTAGCGAAATGGCGGGACGGGTTGAGGAGAGATATCTCATCCTCTCATTTGTGAATGCTCTCTTCGCGACTAACTTGTTATACATTCAAATTTTAGAGTCAAAAATACAATCACGATGGCGAAGCTGAAGAATTACGGGAAGAATATATCACCTTAGAAGAAAGACGAGAATGAAATGAATTCTTATCCGATCGCGAACACAAAATCGAATGCTGCGAACGCAAGCTTGTTACCTCGGTTCATCAATACGGTGGCGAGCACTTCGCAAGGACAGCAAGCGGGGAAGGGCGATGAGAGACGGCGGAAGATAGTAGCTATGGGAAGCCATGACCGGGAGAATTTGAACAAGAAAGGAACTACTATAACCGTAACACAATAATAAGATTCGAGGCTAGACAATGTGCAAGAAACTTATGGTGGACGAAGGCAATATAACCATGGAGGGCGAGAGAAGCCGCGAGAATAGTATGGGAACCAATTAGGATGCCTCCACTGAATGCTAGTGTGGAAAAGATGCGGGAGGCTATACTCGTGATGGAAGAAGTACCGGCACCTTGGAACGCGGGGATGGAACCACCACCGAGGCGACGAAGTCATGAGTTTTGTTCTTACCATCGCTTCCATGGACATCAAACAAACGATCTAAACGTGAAACGTAAAGAGAATTATTCTCGGGATGATTGATCAAGGAAAGCTGAATCACTTTCTAAAAGGAGAAGAAAAAGGCCAGACATTACCACCACCACCCGAAATGCACGAACGAGTGTCGGCGAAAGGAAAGGAAACATTTGTGATAGAAATCGGAACAAAAGCCAAAAATTTGAATTGCAACTCTATCGTCCACTCTTATCGCACAATCGAAGATTTTCATGACAACGTGCTTAATAGAGTCTTTGCGAGAGATGCGATGATAAAGAAATAATGAGCACAGGCGAGAACGCCTTGATTAGAAAAGTGGCGGTGAAGACTATTTCTTTCTCTGCGAGATGAAGTGCCAAAAGGAAGAGAAACACATGATAGCCCGTTGGTTGTGAAACTAGAGATTAACCCGAAACCGAGTTGATGGAGAAGATGATGAGGCGAGAAGCTTGCTGGGCGATCAACCGAATTTTAATCGACACCGGAAGTTCGGTGAATATTCTCTTCTACCATACTTACAAGACGATGGGAGGAAAAGATGAGGATTTGATCCCCTCTACATACAAGATATATGGCTTTAATGGCACTGCAAACAAACCAAAGGGAGAGGTTCACATGAGAATACCTCTACAAGGATTATCAACGATATTTTATTTACGTGTGGTTGACGTGGAATCTCCATACAATGCGCTGATTGGGAGGCCATGGCTTCATGAAATCTTGGGAGTCGCGTCAACGTATCATCAATGTATTAAATTCCCACATCCAAATGGCATTGGTATTATACAGGGAGATTGGAAGGAGTCACAACAATGTCATGAAGTAGATGTAGAAAGCTGCGAAGAAAGGAATGCCAAAAGAAAAGGTTGGAAACAACATGTGAGAGATGAGCGAGAAAGGAAAAATTGATGGTGGATGCCATAAAAGTAAGGATCGAACATACCTCGCGAGGTGAATGTCTAGAGACAGTAGAATATTATGGTAATAAAGAAGCAAAGGATATGAGGAGCAAAAGGCATAAGAAGTGAATAATCAACAAAAAAGAGGAGAAAAAGTAGCAATTGAAGTAATGATGTGCGAGAATCTCGCAGCAGCCAAGAGTATATGGGAATTCAATTAAGAAAGAAAAATGAAAATACGAGAATTGTGCGAATACTTCGCAAACAAGAATCAACAAATAATGAAACTTGAATGATTGAATGATTTAACAAATATGAATAAGTAAAAGAATGGGACGAACCTTTATGGCGTACACCCTAGTTCGCGAATAACATTTCGTAAGAGGCAAATGTAAGACCTAAAGTGCGTCATAATGGGGGTATCTCTCGACATGGCTCAGGGGGGAGGTTACACCGCTCCTGAAGCCTGAGTCATGGAAATTTGGGGCCCATGAAAGCCTATCAGGAAGAGGTACCTTGGATTCCCAACTATATATGTAGGTTATACCACTGGTTGGGCGACCGAGGGTCTCTTCTTAGGAGTCGATGTATGCTCAAGGCGCCGAGGTACACGGTTGAGCCGAGTGCCGGGATGGATGAACCTACCCTGGCCATTCTTGGCAAGTCTTGGCATGCGTTGCACTCGCCCGAAGAAAACTCCACTTAGGGTGCGGTCTCGTAACCATAAACCATATAGGTATAAGGGATAAGAGGCTGCGAAAACAATCAGTTGTTGTTAAGACCGGATGGGAGGAGCTAGTCTTGTATGGCCGATGTTTCGCCTCCTTGAAGGGGCAACCGGGGAGATGATAAGGGCGACGCTCTCCATTAGGGGGTGTCAAAAGCAGACGCAAATGTCATGAGGCTTTGTTTTCGCAAGGAGACTTAGGCTTGTCATATTTGTGCGATGATCCTGCGGAGGCAATAATACTAACGCGAGGGTAAGGCGAGATCAATGGGTCTTTACACGAAAGTGTACGGACGTCTGCGATTTCGTCGCACGGCAGCAATGTCATGGGGCTTTATGTTCGCAAGGATATTTAGGCCTGTCATATTGTCGCAACTAAAACATCCTGCGAGGCAAAAATACTTGGAAAATGATAAGGCAAGATCAAGGGGTCCTTACATACAAGTGTAAAGACGTCCTGCGATTTTGTCGCGATAAAAGGTGGCGGGGGAGGACCTCTAATTAGGGAGGTCTGACTTGGAAGACCACACAAAAATGATAAGGCAAGGTCAATGGGCCATTGCATGAAAATGTAAAGGCGGCTTGCGACCTTGTCGCAACAAGAAAAAATAAAGTGAAGACCACCAAAAGCAAAAGGCGACATTGTCGCAACGATACATTTAATAACAATGATGACAAATAAGATCTTTCATCCGAAGATAAATAACGAGAGGCAAGTATGGGAATGGGAAAGTGAAATATTGTTATTCATATTCGATGAAAGAGTTATACATCAATAATGTTAGCCAATTATATCACAAGGAAGAACTACCAAGAAATACACTATAATAAGGATACGAAATGTACGAGATATTACAAGCGAAAAGAAAACAAAAAGAGTTATTTCTTTGGCGATTCTTCTTCTTCATCTCGATTCTTGATCTGATTATTCTCATCGCGAAATTTTCTTCTTCGCCGGCCTCGCTATCGAAACGTGCGAGACAGGCGATTCTCGGGAACCTTTTCAAGGAGACGGGGATATGAATGCGAGAGGATATTGTGATCCTTACAAACATACTCCATGCCTCCATTGCGAAACGCAAACGACATCATTGCTAAAATTCTCCACTTTGTCGTTAGAAATTGTTTCTTCAACTGGAATATCTATTCTCGCGAAGGAGAGATTCTTTGCGAATTTGTTCTTTTTCGGTTTCGAGTTCTTCAATTCTCGCTGGAAAATTCCCGGCGAGTTGTTCTTTCTCAGATTCAAGCTCTCTAATTCTAACCTGAAGCCTCTTCTCAGATTCTGCAAATAAGTAACAACAAGTTAATAATTTACAAGCAATACTACAGAAGTAAGAAGTAGTAAGGTGTAATAAATAACCTTCTCTATCGATATCATATCTTTAATCAAGGAAGTATGCTCGGCGTGAAGACTAACATCAACACCTAGGTTATTCTGGCATTATCTAAAACTTTCGCAGCCCAGGCGAATTCATCGTCACTATTTATAACAAGGAGGGAACGAATTTGATCTTCTCGCTCACTAAGCAAGGAATTCTGGCGAAGCAATTCATCCCGCTCAATTTGTAGTTCAAGGAGAGATTTTTGAAATGTTGCTAATGCCTGTGCACCATTGTTAGCAATGCGATCTTTATCATCTATAAGGTCGCTAATTTTCTTCCTCAAAATTTTGATTTCTTTATTGGACTCGAGAAACATTCGTTTAAATTGGTTGGCAGCACTTAAACCAGATCTATGTTCAATTTCTAAAAGACGATATTTGGCCTGAAGTTCATTTAATGAAAGGGAGTTAATTTTGTTTGATGAACTACTTAAAGAGTTGTTGAGGTGAGCGAGAAGAAGGTTATTATCCATAGGATCGGGAAATGTATGGAGAAGGATAGCCTCATCGGAGAGATTATATACATCTGCGAAAGTAATAAGTTAGGTAGCAATATGCGACCGATAAAATAAAAATAGTGAAAGGAGGAAAAATTTTATACCATAAAGTTGCTGATTGGCGTTTTGAAGAGTGGACACCTTATCCTTTTGGGAGTTAAGTTCGGTGTTTAACTTTTGAATTCTCTCGTCTTTATCGCGAGATGACGCAGCTTCGGTCTCTAATTCTTGAATCTTCTTGCTCAATTGCAAATTCTTCTTTTCAAGATTGTTGCGTCTTCTCTCAAGGTCTGAGGCAACTACAAAGGAAGATCTTCCAACCTATAAAAGAAGATAGAAAAATCATTAAAACATATATATATACTAAACAATTTAAAGTTAGCAGGGAAGTATGCCTGTACACATACCAGAGACCCAAGTGCATTCAAAAGGTCAGGAGACACAACTCTAGAGACTCCATTGAATGAATTATTGCCTTCCAATAAAGCGAAGATTACACACGTTTGCGAGAGCCCCACAAAGAGAAGCTAGGGGAGCATCTCCCATTCCTTGGAAACAATGCGAGAAGATCTTTGGATAATTGATCCATGGAAGAAGCTCGTCGATGGAATCTTCTTGGCGAGAGAAGGATTAGATTCATGGTTATCCTCGTCGAAGATTCGAGCTTGAGCTAAGGCGAGAAGAGGATTGGACCTTTCGCTTCTTAGATAAGGGGGCAGAGGATTTACCCTTGCGAGCGACAGTTGTACCCTTACTTTTAGTCTTCGCAGCAATAGTTTCTTCAACTCCAACCTTCGCATACGCGTAAAGATAAGAAACAGAGGCAACAATATTGTTTTAAATAAGAAGAAAGGAAGTGATTCTTACTTCACTCGTAAGCGATCGAAGCAATGACAGAGTATCCTCCGACGGATCCTTTTTGTAGCTTCTTTTCAACCTGGCTATCTGAAAGATTTCACAAACTCAGCAATTATAGAAAGAAAATTACGAAAGCCAAATTTGAAGTCGGAAACATACCTCTTTCTTCTTCTCAGGCCATTTGAATTCCCAAGGATGATATCCTGCGAGATTCGCAGGAAGAATATGCGAGCCCGCGATGTAAGGACCATTTAAGATCAAGGGTACGACCCACCATTTCTCATCTTTGGAATGACGAGGAGAGGTATTATTGCACGGGTGCCAATCAATGTCTTGCATGAGTAATTTATCTTCGAGAGACATTATCCTTTTTCTTGAGACACGCGCCCCAAGATCTCGCATTTACCATAGTTATCACAGAGTAATTTTCAAAAGTTTTCCACAGTGTATTTCTCAATGACTATTTCCAAATCTGCGAATTTGGGATTTACAGCGAGAATTAGGGTATAAAGATCCTTTGCCTGCACCGCGGTTCGCGAACTCAAGCATCGGCGAATACAATCGCCACTTAATTGATAAACGGCCCGAGAGAATTTTTCATGGGCCAAAATTTCATAAAATAAAGGCAACTCGGGATTGTACAAGGGAATAGGAAGTCCCGCGAGAAGTCGACTGAGCGAGACTATAATCTTTGATCATCACATTGATGATCGGAGAAAAGATTCTGAAAAAGAATGGACGAGGGTTCTTGATCGGGAATGGTTGATGAGTAAAACCCTTCTCGAGCAACTTACGTTGAACTTCTTCAAAAGAAGTTTTGTATCCACGACCGATGGAAGCCATTTATCGGTATGGGAATGGATGGAAGATTGGAGATTAAAAACAGCGCTAGAAAGGATGAAGAAAAGCTTTGCGGTAAGGGGGAGCGCAAATTGCGGAAGGAGAGAATCAAAGAAAAGTTGCGAGACAAACTAAAAGATGAAAAGGAGGGGAAAAGAAAACTATATATAGGGGAAAAGAGCCTCGAGAAAAACGAGGTCATTTAATGCGAAGAGACATGAACGGTCAAGAAAAAGTGGTTGAAAGAGACGTGTCAAGAGAAGACATTAATAATCAAAATTCGTGTAAAAGTACAAAACTGAAGATTCTAAAGATAAGCAGTCGCGGCAACAATATTGTAAAAATCTCATGGTACTCTTCCCCTCGCAGGAGAAATATGAGGAGAGATAAGAGACGATACTTCATATATATCTCAAAGAAGCTCCGGAACTTCGCAAAAGAATAGAGGCAAGTACGTACTTTTCAAGTACAGTATTCTTCTGCTCGTTCCTTCATCAACAAAGATCAAAGATTACTACAACAACGGATTTTTCCTTCAAGATCGCTCTTCAAGCAATATTCAAGGAAAAGAGGCAAGATGTAGGATCATAATATCGCAACGCATAGGGCTCGCGGGATCAATAAACGACGGTACCGCGAGGGAGTCGCAGGAAACTAAAATAAACGACGCGATGGGAAATAACGACACACAAAATAGGCCGAAAGACATGAAACCTGAGGGATAAGAAGTGTCGCGAGATTGAATAGTTGTACACTGGCGACACTTCGCGAGACATTCCCGAAAATAAAGGATAGCTTAGCTGTCATCCACTATGTATTACCCTATATAAAGGGTTGAGTGAGTCTGTAAAAGGGGGAGATCGGTTTAGAATTGTAAGGCAAGTCATTAGGAGAGAGAAAGTTTAAGAGTGTTCCAACTTCTAAGTGTAATTCTATTTTCCTGTGTAAACACTTCATGAATTCAATCAATAAATGTTCTTGATCTTACATTTTCTAATGGATTAATTAGGCAAAATCGAGTAAGGGGTGTAGTGTGGGAAATCCTGCTTTACTACATTAACCATCTAGGTTTGGGGGTGTGAGGAGGGCGAATTAGGTCTTTGTATAGATATTCGGTAGTAGAATTGTGATCACCCATAGTGGAGACTACCCATTTTACATCAAGCGAGGCACCAACCTTTTACATTTTGTGACTTTCTAGAAAAGTCTGTTAGAGTGTGTGTCACCGTACGTCAATTCCGGGTAGGAATGGTGAGCTACCCAACTTCGCACCACTTTCAAGACTATTTTGATCTCTTGAGTGTTAATTTAGAAGGAGTTTTCAATCATGAGGGTGACGTTTAAAGATGAAAACTCCTTCTAAATATCGATTTGCAGTTAGCATCACTCTCTCCCTCTCAACAACATCAACACATTCATAGAAACACATCATTGTCAATAAGCGGAGCACCATCCAATATTTGAAGAAAAGTTGAAATAGTCCAAGGTTTACATGCAACAAAGAAGAAAAAGAAAATAGGATGAGAATTAGTGGAGTTTATGAAATCAAGACAATACAAGTTTTATTGTTTTATTGTTATTTTCATTTCATGTATGTTAAAAAAAAAAAAAAAAAAAAAAAAAAAAAAAATGTTTGTCAAGTTTTTGTGAAGTTCATAAGTTCGTCATCAACATTTGAAGACCGAAGACCAAGATGAAGACGTTTCTATGAATCTTTGAGAGAGTGATATTAATTGCCCATCGGGTGAGAAGGTAAGTGAGTACTCCCATCCTTGCTAATGGTTGATTTCCTTTCTTAGAGATCATCGAAAAAGATTCTTTTGTCCACACTTCTGTGGAGTCTCCGAAATTATTTCTAAGGTTATCCTTCTTACCTTCAATGTGTGCGGGATTTCTCTCTTTATTCCCCGCCTGCACACATGAGAGACTAAAAAAGCGATCTTTTTGAGTGCAATTATCATAAAACCCTAATGGTGAGGCAGAAGTCGAGGCTTATGATCACAATCGAATCCGAATTCTTTCATATGGTATGGTTATTTCTCGCTCAGCATGTAGTAGCAGGAAATCCCACACTACACCCCTTACTCAGTTTTTGCTTGACTAATCCATTGAAAGACGTGTGATCAAGAATATTTATTAATTGATTCCATGAAATGTTTACACAGTACAATAGAATTACACTTGGAAATTAAAGCGCTCTTAAACTTTCTCTCTCCTAATGACTTGCTTCACAATTCAAAAAGATCTCCCCTTCAAC
The DNA here is from genome assembly GCA_023531295.1 of Papaver armeniacum. Classification (NCBI taxonomy): domain Eukaryota; kingdom Viridiplantae; phylum Streptophyta; class Magnoliopsida; order Ranunculales; family Papaveraceae; genus Papaver; species Papaver armeniacum. The sequence continues at coordinate 229,300 of JAJJWW010014316.1, read as the reverse complement.
AGACTCATTTAGCCCTTTATATAGGGTAATACATAGTGGATGACAGCTAAGCTATCCTTTATTTTCGGGAAAGTCTCACGAAGTGTCGCAAATGCACGAATATTCATTCTCGCGACACTTCTCAACCCTCGCGCCAGGTTTCATGTATTCCAATTGTTTTGTTTGTCGTTATTCATCGCGTCGTTTATTTTAGCTCCTGCATGACTCCCTCGCGACACCGTCGTTTATTAATCCCGAACCTTGTCCGTTGCGATATTATGATCCTACATCTTGCCTCTTTTTCCTTGAATATTGATTGAAGAGCGATTTGAAGGAAAAATTCGTTGTTGTAATAATCCTTGGTTTCAATCGGTGAAGGAACGAGCGAAAAGAATATTTTTCTTGAAAAGTACGTACTTGCCTCTATTCTTTTAGCGAAGTTCCGAAGCTTCTTTGTAGTATATATATGAAGTTCCGTCTCCTGTCTCTCCTTACATCTCCTCTGCGAGGGAGAGAATATCATGAGAATCAATATTTTGATTTGCCGCAACTACTTATCTTTATCATTTTTTAGCTCCGTACTATTACACTGATTTTGACTATTAAAGTATTTTCTTGACACGTCTCTTCCACCCGTTTATTCTCGTCCGTTCGTGTCTCTTCTCGCATTAAATGCCCTCGTTTTCCTCAAGAATCTTTTTTGATTTTTTTATATATAGCTTTCTTTTCCTCCTCTTTTCTTCCTTTAGTTTCTTCTAACTTTTCTTGACTCTCTCCTTCCGCAATTTGCGCTCCACGCTCCTGTAATTCTTTTCTTCATCCCTTCTAACGCTGATCCTAATCTCCAACCTCCCATCCATTCCCATACTGATAATGGCTTTCATTAGTCGTGCATACAAATCTTCTTTTGATGAAGTTCAACAGAAGTTGCTCGAGAAGGGTTTTACTCTATCAACCATTCACGATCAAGAATCTTCATCTATTCTTTCTGCAAAGTTGTTTTCTGATCATCAATGTGATGATCAAAAAAATATAGTCTCGCTAGGTCAGCTTCTCGCAGGACTTCCCATTCCCTTATACAATCCTGAGATGCCTTTATTTTATGAAATCTTGGCCCATGAAAAATTCTCTCGGGCTGTTTATCAATTATGTGGCGATTGCATTCGCCTAATGCTTGAGTTCATGAACCGTGGTGCTGGCAAAGGATCTTTATACCTAATACTTTGTTAGAAACCCCGATTTCGCAAACTTGGAAATAGATGCTTGAAATACAACGTAGAGAACTTTTTGAAAATTATTCGGTGATAAAGATGAGGAATGCGAAATCTCATTTGGGCATTCACAAAAAAGAAGGATAATGTCCCACGAGGATAAATTACTCATGCAAGATATTGACTGCACCGGGCAATAATACTACTCCTCGCCACTCCAAGGATGAGAAGTGGTGGGTTGTACCCTTGATTTTAAATGGCCCTTACATCGCGGGCTCGCATATTCTTCCTGCGAATCTCGCAGGATATCATCCTTGGGAATTCAAATGGCCTGATAAGGCAAAAGAGGTATGTTTTCCACTTCAAATCTTGCCCTCGCAACTTTATTTTTATATTTGCTGAGTTTGTGGAATTTTTCAGATCGCCAAATTGAGAAGAAGCTACAAGGATAATCCGTTGGAGAGTACTCTGACGATACTTCGATCGCTTACGGGTGAAGTAAGAAACATTTCCTTTGTTATTTGAAACAATATTGTTGCCTCTGTTTCTTATCTTTAACCGTATGCGAAGGTTGCCTCTCTGTTTCTTATCTTTAACCGTATGCGAAGGTTGGAGTTGAAGAAGGCTTTGGCCGCGAAGATTAGAAGTAAAGGGTAAAACCGTCGTTCGCAAAGATAGATCTTACTGCTCCATTAACTAAGAAGCGAAAGACTCAGTCTTCTTCTCGCCTTAGCTCAAGCTCCGAATCTTCTGACGAGGATAACCATGATTCGAATCCCTCTCTCACTAAAGAGATTCCATTGGCAGGTTCTTCTATGGATCAGTTATCTAGCATCTTCTCAGACTCTTTCCAAGGAATGGGAGATGCTCCCTAGCTTCCCTTTGCGGGGTTCTCGCAAATGTGTGTAATGCTGCTTTACTAGAGGGCAATAATTCTTTCAATGGAGCCTCTAGAATTGTGTCTCCCGACTTCTTGAACGCACTTGGGTCTTTGGTATGCATGTAGTCATATTTCCCTGTTAATTTTAAATTTTTAAATATATATGTATTAACGGTTTTTCTATCTTCTTTCATAGGTTGGAAAAACTTCTTTTGTAGTTGCCTCAGATCTCGAGAGAAGACGCAATAATCTTGAAAAGAGAAATTTACAATTGAACAAGAAGACCCAAGAGTGGAAGTTGAAGCGCGTCATCTCGCGATAAGATTCAAAAAAATTAGAAGCCGTCTGGACTCCCAAAAGGAGAGAGTAATCACTCTTGAGAATTCAAATCAGAACTTTATGGTATAATAATTTTCAATTCTCAAATCCTTTTCATGCTATCTTTTATTTTTCTTTGTCGACTATTATTCTCATGACGTATATAATCTCTCCAGAAGAATCATTCTTCTCCATTCATTTCCCGAGCCTATGAATGATGATGTCCTTCTTACTCACCTCAATCAATCTCTAAGTAGTTTCTCAAATAAAACTAACCTCCTTTCATTAAAGGATCTTCAATCCAAATATCATCTCTTAGAGATCGAACACTAGATCTAGTTTAAATTTAACTAATCGCTTTGAACGAATGTACCTTGATTCCGAGAAGAAAATCAAGACTTTAAGGAAGAAAATTAGTGATCTCATAGATGAGAATGATCGCATTACTAACGAGAGGTGCACAAAGTTAGCGAATTCCCACAAATCTCTTCTTGGTGTGCAAGTTGAACGAGATGAACTCCTTCATCGAATACCATACTTAGCGGCCGAGAAGAGCAAGTTAGATTCTTTCTTGTTATTAATAGTGATGATGAATTCACCTGGGCTGCGAAAGTTTTAGATAATGCCAGAATAACCTAGGTGTTGATGTTAGTCTTCATGCCGAGCATACTTCCTTGATTAAAGATATGATATCGATAGAGAAGGTTACTTATTATACCTTCTTGCTTCTTACTTCGTAGTATTGCTTGTAAATTATTAACTTGTTGTTACTTATTTGTAGAATCCGAGAAGAGACTTCAAGTTAGAATTAGAGAGCTTGAATCGAAAAGAACAACTACTTGAGGAATTTTCCAGTGAGAATTGAAGAACTTGAAATGAAAAGAACAACATTTCAAGAGTCTCTCCCTTCGCGAGAATAAATATTTCAAGTTGAAGAAACAATTTCTAACGGCAAAGGCGAATTTTAATAATGATGCCGTTCGTTTTACGCAATGGAGCCATGGAGTACGTTTGTAAGGACCACAATATCCCTCTGCATTCATATCCCCGGCTTTCGAAAAGGTTCCCGAGAACCGCCTTTGTCTCATGGGCGTTTGATAGTGAGGCTAGCGAAGAAGAAAATTCAGCGATGAGAATAATAGGATCAAGAATCGATGGAGAAGAATCACCAAAGAGATAATTCTTTTGTTTTCTTTATTTGCCTCTAATATCTCAGACATTTCTGTATCTCTTTATTATAGTGTACTTCTTGGATTGTCCCCCCTAAATTCAATCTTCACTCCCCTTTTTGGTAGTTCTTCTTTGTAATATAATTGGCTAACATTATTGATGTATAACTCTTTCATCAGAAGATGAATAACAATATTCCATCTTTTCCATTCCCATACTTGCCTCTGTTATTTATCTTCAGATGGAAGATTTTAGTTGTCATCATGTATTTGGTTGGATAATAATTTTATTGTTATTGAAACGTATCGTTGCGACGAGATCGCGGGTATCTTCATAAATCATGAATCCTACTTGTCTCGCCTTATCGTTTCGGTAGTCTTTATTTTATCTCTTCTTGTTGCGACAAGGTCGCAGAGCCGCCTTACGTTTTCAAGCAAGGGCCCATTGACCTTGCCTTATCATTTTCGTGTGGTCTTCCAAGTTAGACCTCCCTAATTAGAGGTCTTCCCCTGCCACCTTTCATTGCGACAAAATCGCAGGACGTCGTTACACTTGCATGTAAAGACCCATTGATCTTGCCTTATCATTTTCCAAGTACTTTTGCCTCTGCAGATGTTTTAGTTCGACAATATGACGAGGTCTAGATATCCTTGCGAACATAAAGTCCCATGACATTGCCGTCTTGCGACGAAATCGCAGGACGTCCGTGGACTTACCGTGTAAAGACCCATTGATCTCGTATTACCCTCGCGTTAGTATTATTGCCTCTGCAGATCATTGCACAAATATGACAAGCCTAAATTCTATTGCGAAAACATAGCCTTATGACATTTGCGTCTGTTTGACACTCCCCTAATGGAGAGCATCGCCCTATCATCTCCCAGTTGCCCCTTCAAGGAGGCGAAACATCGGCCATACAAGACTAGCTCCTCCCATCCGGTCTTAACAACAACCGAGTTGTTTTCGCAGCCTCTTATCCCTTATACCTATAGGGTTTATGGTTACAAGGCTGCACCCTAAGTGGAGTTTTCTTCGGCAGTGCAACATATGCCAAGACTTGCCAAGAATGGCCAGGGTAGGTTCATCCATCCCGGCACTCGCTCAACCGTGTACCTCGGCGCCTTGAGCATACACTGACTCCTTGGAAGAGACCCTCGGTCGCCCAAACTGTATAACCTTATATATATAGTTGGGAATCCAAGGTACCTCTTCCTGTTAGGCTTTCATGGGCCCCAAATTTTCATGACTCGGGCTTCGGGAGCGGTGTAACCTTCCCCCGAGCCATGTCGAGAGATACCCCCTATATGACGCACTTTAGGTCTTACATTTGCCTCTTACGAAATGTTATTCGCGAACTAGGGTGTACGCCATAAAGGTTAGATCCCCATTCTTTTACTCATTCATCTTTGTTAAATCATTCAATCATTCATGTTTCATTATTTGTTGATGTTTGTTTGCGAAGTATTCGCAGAATTCCATTGATAGGTGTAGAATACACCGTATTTACTATCTAGTAGTTTATGCTTTCTTTGCTATTTTTCTTGTAAATTATGTATTTTATGCTTGTTTTGAGTTTTGTAGCTACTTTGGAGTCGCACGGAGGAAAAGAAGAAGAAAGCACCCAATTCGAGCCAAAAGGGCAAAACGGTCATTTCACAAGTGATTGATATATGGAGCCCAGTTGAGGTTAAGGGGCAACCCAATCGAAGGAATACTATAGACAAGCCAGCGAGAGGTTAAGGGGCTTTGGAAATTTGGCTAGCCCTTATCGAAATGACCACCTAATATAGGCACCCATATGGGGTGGCTCTTATGTTGGGCGTCTCCATCTCTTTTCATTACACAACCCTAGAATTTAACCCCTCTTCAATTATTTGCTCAAAAATTAGAAACGAGCGTGCACTGAAACAATAAAATCGGTTGAGATGAATCGAGAGATCGAGAAATTCGGATCGAGCAAGAGCACGAGAGAGAAATTGGAGATGATTTATTGATACTGAGATTCAAATCGGGGACTAAGAAGAATTAATGGGTTTCGAATCGAGATTTGAAGTCACCACGAGCTAAAATTAAGAGAAGTATCGGATGGGTTCGGAGATGATGATTCGAGTGATTAATGGTCGCTCTGCAAATTGAAGAATCTCGCATTTGTTGTTGAGTATGAAATAAAGAAATATCGAGATGGGTTTTCCTCCGAATCGGTAGGGTTTGCTTGGTTTAGCAGAGAAATGGGTTTGTGGATTGGAGAACGAGAAAGGGATTCAAGATCTCAAAAGAAATGGTGCCACCCGATTGATGTCGAGAGAGAAGTGGAGCTCGAGTTCTTTGGATGTTTTGGTGAAACAAAGAAGACAATGGAGATGGTTCTGCACTTGGGTCGTGATTAGAATGAAGTTTAACGAGCTTGGTGGTGTTTTACGCCATTGTCATGGGTTGATGAGGCAGAGGCGGAGATGGAGTTGAACAGTGAGTGAGAGAGATGAAACAAGCGAGCAATTTGTAAACTTGGTTTGAGAATGGTGGTGATTGTCACAGGAAATAACTGAGTTGAGTTGAGGAAACAAGGGAATGAAGTTGGTGATGGAGGAGGCGATGAAGATAATCAAGAGTGAGCCGTTGCCTTGGAGGTTCTTGAGTAGTGCAAGGCTGCAGGAAGGTGGTCTGCAGGTAAGGTTGAGTGCGGGGAGGAATTGGTCATGCGGGTGTCCGGTGCTCAGGGATTGAGCGAGAATGGCTCGGTGGACCAATCGGAGCCAAGGCGGTGGTTAACGGGAGGTTTGCTGTGGTGTTGAGCTCAAGGGATTTGTGGAGGTGGTGTCTTGGTTCAATTGCGGGTTGGGTTACGCTAAAGGGGTTTGTGAGTGATCTTTGTGTTGTAGAATTGGATCAGGGAGGTGGCAGTAGCAATGTGGTGCTGATGATTTGATGAAGGATATTGCAGGTCAGGCAGAGCAGGAAGCAGCTGCAGTGGTTGAAATGAAGTGGCAGGTTGGTGGTATTGGCTGGTGCATCAGTGGCAAGGCTTGCAAGACAGGTGATGGCCTGAGGGGATGAATAATGCAATGATGGTGCATGTGGCTTGTCCTGGCAACTAGCCTGCAAAATGGCTCTTTCCAAGCCTAGTCAGATTGAGTTAGCCCCAACTCAGAGCTTACTCGGTTCGACTCTGAATTGCCTCGGTAGTTTCACCCGACCAAGTACTAACCCGATCCAACTCAGAGCTGACTCGGTGATTCCCCTTGACCCGCTGACTAACAGTTGACTGACGGTTGACCCATTTGACCGTTAGTCCTAACGGAGGACCGGACGGAATATTCCGTCGAATATTCTCTCGACGGAGAAATTTTCAGGTGGCCGGCGGCGACGTTTTCCGGCCAAATTCCGGCCACAATCCCGGTTTTCCGTGAGCCAAAATTTCCCGAGAATTTTCTATGGACTTCTCTCATGGGTGTGAAGACTTGGGCTAGGAATTGGATGGAGAATTGGACTCAAATTTGGAAAGAGAAGGTGGAAAAGAGAAAGACTTGAATTTGGAAATTGAATTGCAAAGAAAAGGATTCTATTCCTTGGAAGAATTGGAGAATATTGAAGCCTATAAATAGAGAAGTTTTCTACAACCTCTCCACACACATCTTTACACACACAATTCTTTTCTTTTCTTATTCTTTGTGTGAACTTTTTAACATGAGTAGTTAATTTATTGATTGAGGATGAATTCCTAGTTCTTAATATGATTTGAGTTTTTGTTTTTAATTCTATCTTGAAGTTCTTCACATGATTATCGTTTGTTTTTACTAATAGGAGTGATCTTAAAGACATTCATGATTGATTGATAGATTGTTTAGAATGCATGCTAAATTGATTTGTTAGTTTAATCTAAAGCTAGTATAAGTTAGGAAATACGTAATCGTTTCTTGACACTTTACATAAGTAGCAAACACGAGACCTTGCGGAGGGATTCCGTGGAGCAATTGTGTGTAGAAACAACGCTAGAAAGTGAACCAAGCGAACCGAGTTTAACTACTAGTACTAAACCTAAATTCATAAATCTTAATGCATTAGGGAATTACATCTTGTAAGCGGACCTCAAGGTGGTTCTTTTGAATAGAATCGATAACTAAGCGGACTGTTACTCGGTGAAATTAGGGATTTTGGGGCTAGCTAAGCGGACTGCTATCCTACGGTTGGTGATAATTTGTGACTAATAACAAGTGGAAGAGAACATAACTTGATTCATTGTTTCGTAACGAAGAAGGATTCCTTGATCTTGTCTCTCTTATTGCTCTCATCTTTCAACTTTATCTTTTAATTGTTTTGTTTATTTTCTTTTGCTTTTTACACCCCCTTTTCGTGACAACTTTTGCAACTATAATCTCGTGCTCTTCGTGGGATCGACCTTGACTGCCCTATATTACTTGTTAATTAGGTAGTAAAGTATTAATTAATTTGTTGTGGTTACGACACGCATCAAATTTTGGCGCCGTTGCCGGGGAGCAGCGGATGATTTTAGTTGTTTTTATTTTTCTTTTTGCTTTAATCTTGCTTTGTTGGATTCTATACCGTATCTAACTTAAGTTTTTGCATCTTATTTCAGGTATCGGTTTTCCATGTACGGTGGACAAGAGCAAGCATATTACAACAATCAATACGGTTTTCAACCTCAACATTATGGCAACTTCCAACCATCCATAGGATACAATCAAAACCAATCTTTTGGCTATGATCAAATTCCTACGGAACTTTATGGATATTCTCATACATATCAACAACCTTATGACGGGTATGTAAGTGGACAATCACAAGGATGGGAGGATAGTTTTGTTTATGATCAAAATTCTCTAGTTTTGCGAGATAAGATGTTGGCCATGATTGGGGAACTTGGGGATCTTCAACAAAAGATGCAAGAATCACATCGAGAAATTCAAAGGAATTCGGAGAAAATATACGAACTAATTAACCAACCTTTGGAGACTTTTGATGACGCTAGTGTAGATTACTCGAGCCTTGATCTTAATAATGATCAATCACCTATTCAAAAGGAAGAGCTTGAGGAAGATGCATTTATTGCTTGGCAAAATTTTCTTAAGGAAAGATGGGAGTCCGCGGAAGTGTATGAATGTTCCGACAATGAGGAAGTTATTCCAACTCCGGATCATAATAACGATCCTTCACCTATTCAAAAGGAGGAGATTGGGTGTGACTTACCTATTGTTGTAAACGAAGTAACACCCGCACAAGAAGATTTTACAATCTATACCGATGAGAATCATTTTTGTGAATGGCCCGATTCCGATGATGAGAATGTTGAAGAGATGATTATAGAGGATGAAACCACATTCATTGATTTTGTGGAAGACCCAATTGAACTTGCGAATGATTTTAATGATGCCGAGACTTTGGTTAAGGTAGAAAAACGACGAAGAATGGTTGCAAGGTTTAATAGAGGACCACGATATACAAGAGGTAAGTAATTCACTTGAATTTTTAAGGATGAAGAGGATTCTATAATACAAGAATTTTTGAAAGGTTTGTCTAACCCTTTGCCTATTGATTCTTCTCCTTTACCTCTTATTGGTTTGAATGTATGTGCTTAAAAGTATTTTTGGATGATTTTGTTTCTAAATATCCACCATTGGAAACACTTGATGCTAACACTATGCGGGTTTGCCAAGAAGAATACATGGAAGTTCCCAATTCTATGTTCTTTATACACTTCGGGTGTGGACGAGAATAAGTGTGGGGAAATTTCTATCGGCGATAATTTCACTATTGTTTTCTTGTGCTAATATTTGTATGGAGTTATTGTTTGCAAAACAGGTATTATGGGTGGATCCTCAAATTTTCGATTGTTAGTATATGGGGAATGAATCATGCAAGAGCCAAGTCGGGCCGTCGACTTTAAAACAAGCGCTTAATGGGAGGCAACCCATCGGTTTTGTATTTCTTATCTTTTTGCTTTTTTGTTATTTCTTTTTCTTGTTTCTTATCATGTTAAAATTTCCCACCTTGACTTTACTAGGAGGATTCAATTACATTGAGGACAATGTAAGGTTTAAGTGTGGGGGAGTGGTTAAGCATGTTTTAAAACAAAAATTACAAAAAAATTAAAAATTTTGAAAAAAAAAAAAAAAAAAGTTTTACTTAAAAATTCCAACTTTTAAAGATTTTAGAGTCACTAGCATACTTCTAGGTATGTTTACATAGAGATTTTGACCGACATAATTGAACTTGGAAATGTTAGAGAACTACATTCGGATTTCTTGTTTGTTTGAGTGTTAAATAATGGATTTAATCATGCCGTGATGCGAATTTGGTGCGAGGAGAGAAGTGCGTTATTAGAGTTGCTGATCAATCATTAGTGGAGACTACCCGTATTCATATCATGAGAGGCACCGACCAGAAATCTTCCATCGACTAAAGAGCTTTCTTTTGAGTGTGTGTCACCGTAAGTTAATTCCGGGTAGAATGGTGAGCTACCCAACCTCCCACCAATAGAAGCACTACTCTTTGATCTCTTGAGTGCTAATTTTGTCAATCATGAGGGTGACGTCCATGGATGAAAGCTTCCTTCTTGTAGTTCGATTTGCAGTTAGCACCATTCTCTCTCTCGACAACAACGGATCCATAGAAACACTCTCATCATCAACAAGGAGCGACATCAAAATCTACAAGGAAAGTTGGAAAAGTTTAAGGTTTACAAGCAACGGAATGAGAAAAAGAGCAAATTTCAAATACAAGTAAAGCAACATACAAAGAGCGGATTTTTACATATATGTTGAAGACTTACAATACAATGAAGTAATTTTATATCCAAGTATGAAGACTTATTCATGAAAGCGAAGAAAATTAAAAGGTGAGAATTTTTGAAGTTTATGATTTCGAAGACGATACAAGTTGTGAAGAATCAAGCGGTAAAATACTTCTCCCACGGCCATGGTTTATTTTGTATTTAATTTCTCTTGTGAATTAAAAAAAAAAAAAAAAAAAAAAAAAAAAAAAAAAAAAAAGAAAAAAGAGAAAAACAAGAGAAATATTTGTTTTGTTAATAAGCCGTGGGAAAGGAAAATTTATAAGGAAGTTTCAAGCGACAAGGATTTTAAGGTAAAAAAGTTATAAATTGTTAAGGATTTATGAAATTCAAGGGTTTATCATCAATAGTTGAAACCGAAGACGAAGACCATGAAGATCAAGACGAGGAGCGGAAGACGTTTCTATTGGATGCCGTGAGTGATGTTATCATAATTGGCAATCGGATGTGAAGGTAAGTAAGTAATCTCATCCTCGATAAAAATGGTTGATTTCCTTTCTTAGAGATCGTCGAAAAATGGTTTTCAAAATATAAAAGATGTGGGTTTTTAAAAATATTTCGGAAGTTGTCCTTCCCACCATTCAACGTGTCGCGGGAATTCTCTCTTCATTCCTACCACACACACATGTGAGAACCATAAAAAAGCTGTCTTTTTGAGTGCAATTATCATAAAACCTTATTGGTGAGGCGGAAGTCGAGGCGAAATGCTTATTGATCGTTTCTCAAACACGCATTCTCTCATTATGGGATGGTTATTTCTCACTCAACATTTAAGAACGAGAATATGTTCTTTAGTATTTCTAACTTCTTATTACTAGCATGCGAAATTCTATGTCCTCATAACTCTTTGGATGCTTGTGACGCTTGAACGCTTTGAAGTTGTGAGTTTTTAGTTTGATTTGCTCGAGGACTAGCAAAGTCTAAGTGTGGGGGAATTTGATAGGTGTAGAATACACTGAGTATTTACTATCTAGTAGTTTATGCTTTCTTTGCTATTTTTCTTGTAAATTATGTATTTTATGCTTGTTTTGAGTTTTGTAGCTACTTTGGAGTCGCACGGAGGAAAGAAGAAGAAAGCACCCAATTCGAGCCAAAAGGGCAAAACGGTCATTTCACAAGTGATTGATATATGGAGCCCAGTTGAGGTTAAGGGGCAACCCAATCGAAGGAATACTATAGACAAGCCGGCGAGGTTAAGGGGTGGAAATTTGGCTAGCCCTTATCGAAATGACCACCTAATATAGGCACCCATATGGGGTGGCTCTTATGTTAGGCGTCTCCATCTCTTTTCATTACACAACCCTAGAATTTAACCCCTCTTCAATTATTTGCTCAAAATTAGAACGAGCGGCACCAAAACAATAAAATCGGTTGAGATGAATCGGAGAGATCGAAATTCGGATCGAGCAAGAGCACGAGAGAGAAATTGGAGATGATTTATTGATACTGAGAGATTCAAATCGGGGACTAAGAAGAATTAATGGGTTTCGAATCGAGATTTGAAGTCAGCATCGAAGCTAAAATTAAGAGAAGTATCGGATGGGTCGAGAGATGATGATTCGAGTGATTAATGGCTGCTCTGCAAATTGAAGAATCTCATTGTTGTTGAGTATGAAATAAAGAAATATCGAGATGGGTTTTCCTCTCGTCTGTTAGGGTTTGCTTGGTTTAGCGAGAGAAATGGGTTTGTGGATTGGAGAACCGAGAAAGGGATTCAAGATCTCAAAAGAAATGGTGCGCTGATTGATGTCGAGAGGCGAGAAGTGGAGCTCGAGTTCTTGGATGTTTGGTGAAACAAAGAGAAGACAATGGAGATGGTTCTGCTTGCTTGGGTCGTGATTAGAATGAAGTTTAACAGCTTGGTGGTGTTTACGCCATTGTCATGGGTTGATGAGGCGAGAGCGGAGATGGAGTTGAACAATGTACAGAGTGAGAGAGATGAAACAAGCGAAAGCAGTTTTGTAAACTTGGTTTGAGAATGGTGGTGATTGTCACGAAAATAAGCTGAGTTGAGTTGAGGAAACAAGGGAATGAAGTTGGTGATGGAGGAGGCGGTGAAGATAATCAAGAGTGAGTTGTTGCCTTGGAGGTTCTTGAGTAGTGCAAGGCTGCGGGAAGGTGGTGCAGGTAAGGTTGAGTGCGGGGAGGAATTGGTCATGCAGGGTGTCGGGTGCTCTTTCTTGGGATTGAGCGGAATGGCTCGGTGGACCAATTCGAGCCAAGTGGTGGTTAACGGGGAGGTTTGCTTGTGGTGTTGAGCTCAAGGGGATTTGTGGAGGTGGTGTCTTTGGTTCAATTCGAGTTAAGGTTACTCTAAAGGGGTTTGTGAGTGATCTTTGTGTTGTAGAATTGGATCGGGGAGGTGGCGTAGCAATGTGGTGCGATGATTTGATGAAGGATATTGCAGGTCGGGCGGAGCGGGGAAGCAGTGCAGTGGTTGAAATGAAGTGGCGGGTTGGTGGTATTGGGTTTGGTGCATCGGTGGCAAGGCTTGCAAGGCAGGTGATGGCCTGAGGGATGAATAATGCAATGATGGTGCATGTGGCTTGTCCATGTGGAAGCAAAATAGCCCGCAAAATGGCTCTTTCAAGCCTAGTCGTTTGAGTTAGCCCCAACTCGAGCTCAGCTTACTCGGTCGACTCTGAATTGCCTCGGTAGTTTCACCACGACCCGGTACTAACCCGATCCAACTCGAAGGTGACTCGGTGATTCCCCTTGACCCGCCGACTAACGGTTGACGGTTGACTGTTTGACCGTTAGTCCTAACGGAGGACCGGACGGAATATTCTGTCGAATATTCTCTCGACGGAGAAATTTCAGGTGGCCGTGGCGACGTTTTCCGTTTTCGGCCACAATCCAGTTTTCAGCGAGCCAAAATTTCCAAATTTTTCTATGGACTTCTCTCATGGGTGTGAAGACTTGGGCTAGGAATTGGATGGAGAATTGGACTCAAATTTGGAAAGAGAAGGTGGAAGAAAAGAGAAAGACTTGAATTTGGAAATTGAATTGCAAAAGAAAAAGGATTCTATTCCTTGGAAGAATTGGAGAATATTGAAGCCTATAAATAGAGAAGTTTTCTACAACCTCTCCACACACATCTTTACACACACAATTCTTTTCTTTTCTTATTCTTTGTGTGAACTTTTTAACATGAGTAGTTAATTTATTGATTGAGGATGAATTCCTAGTTCTTAATATGATTTGAGTTTTTGTTTTTAATTCTATCTTGAAGTTCTTCACATGATTATCGTTTGTTTTTACTAATAGGAGTGATCTTAAAGACATTCATGATTGATTGATAGATTGTTTAGAATGCATGCTAAATTGATTTGTTAGTTTAATCTAAAGCTAGTATAAGTTAGGGAATACGTAATCGTTCTCGACACTTTACATAAGTAGCAAACACGAGACCTTGCGGAGGGATTCCGTGGAGCAATTGTGTGTAGAAACAACGCTAGAAAGTGAACCAAGCGAACCGAGTTTAACTACTAGTACTAAACCTAAATTCATAAATCTTAATGCATTCTGGAATTACATCTTGTAAGCGGACCTCAAGGTGGTTCTTTTGAATAGAATCGATAACTAAGCGGACTGTTACTCGGTGAAATTAGGGATTTTGGGGCTAGCTAAGCGGACCTGCTATCCTACGGTTGGTGATAATCTGTGACTAATAACAAGTGGAAGAGAACATAACTTGATTCATTGTTTACAGAACGAAGAAGGATTCCTTGATCTTGTCTCTCTTATTGCTCTCATCTTTCAACTTTATCTTTTAATTGTTTTGTTTATTTTCTTTTGCTTTTTACACCCCCTTTTCGTGACAACTTTTGCAACTATAATCTCGTGCTCTTCGTGGGATCGACCTTGACTGCCCTATATTACTTGTTAATTAGGTAGTAAAGTATTAATTAATTTGTTGTGGTTACGACACGCATCATCCATTTCATTTGTTGTATTTTCATTTTTCTTTCTTAACCGAATTCTCATATACTCTTGATTGCGAGATTCTCGCACATCATTACTTCAATTGCTACTCTTTCCCCTGCTTTTGTTGATTATTCACTTCTTATGCCTTTTGTTCCTCATACCCTTCGCTTCTTTATTATCATAATATTCGCTTTGTCTCTAGGCATTCACCTCATGAGGTATGTTGATCCTTACTTCTATAGCATCCACCATCAGTTTTCCTTTCTCTGCTCATCTCTCACATGTTGCTTCCAACCCTTTCTTTTGGCATTTCTTTCTTGCAGACTTTCTACATCGACCTCATGACATTGTTGCGACTCCTTCCAATCTCCCTGTATAATACCAATGCCGTTTGGATGTGGAAATTTTATACATTGGTGGTATGTTGATGCGACCCCCAAGATTTCATGAAGCCATGGCCTCCCCATCAGCGCATTATCCCGGAGATTCCACGTCAACCACACGAATAAAACATCGGTTGATAATCCTTGTAGAGGTATTCTCATATGAACCTCTCCCTTTGGCTTGTTTGCAGTGCCATTAAAGCCATATATCTTGTATGTCGAGGGGATCAAATCCTCATCCTTTCCTCCCATCGTCTTGTAAGTATGGTAAAAAAGAATATTCACCGAACTTCCGGTGTCGATTAGGATTCGGTTGATCGCCCAGCAATCTTCTGCTTCATCATCTTCTCCATCAATCGGTTTTGGGTTAATCTCTAGTTTCACAACCAACGGGCTATCATGTGTTTCTCTTCCTTTTGGCACTTCATCTGCAGAAAGAAATAGTCTTCACCGCTGCCACTTTTCTAATCTGCGTCGTTCTGCTTGGACTCATTATTTCTTTATCGTTAGCATCTCTCGCAAAGACTCTCTTGGAGCACGTTGTCATGAAAATCTTCGATTGTGCGATAGGAGTGGACGATAGAGTTGCAATTCAAATTTTTAGCTTTTGTTCCAACTTCTATCACAAATGTTTCCTTTCCTTTCGACACTATTACTGTGCATCTCTCGGTGGGGGTGGTAATGTCCGGCCTTTTTCTTCTCCCTTTAGAAAATGATTCGACTTCCACTGATCAATCATCCTGATAATAATTCTCTTTATGTTTCTACAATCGTTTGTTTGATGCCCATGGAAGCGATGGTAAGAACAAAACTCATGGCTTCGTCATCGCCGGTGGTGGTTCCATTCCCACGTTCCAAGGTCTTGGTACATCTTCCATTACAAGTATAGCTTCCCGGATCTTTTCCACACTAGCATTCGGTGGAGGCATCTTAATCTCTTCCCATACTATTCTCGACTTCTCTTGCCTTGCATGATTATTTTGCCTCAGTCCCACCGTAAGTTTCTTGTACATGATCTAGCCTCTGAATCTTCTTATTGTTTATTACGGTTGTAGTAGTTCCTTTCTCGTTCAAACTCTTCTTGGTCGTGGCTTCCCATGGCTACTATCTTCCGCGGTCCCTCATCGGCCTTCCTCGCTTCCTTGTCCTTGCGAAGTGCTCGCCACTTTGTATTTATGAATTGAGGCAACAAGCTTGCGTTCAGATTCGAGCTTGTATTCGCGGATGATTCTAAAAATTTGAATGTATAACAAGTTAGTCGCGAAGAGCATTCACAAATGAGAGGATGAGATATCTTTCCTCAACCCGTCCCCGCCATTTCATTACACATGGTCCTCCATCTTATTGTCAAGCGCCTTAAGCTCTCGCCAACCCTTTGTTTCAACCCGAATACATCTTCAATGCCCGGTCGTGAAGAGTTGTTACTTATGTATGCCCCCGGAATGTGGCTTGTAAATGGTTAAATGATGTGATTGTGTTCCTTGGCAGACCTTCAAACCATTTTAGTGCTTCTCTATTAGGCTTGATGCGAAATATTTGCACAAGTATAGCATCATGATTCTCCCCCATTGCAACATACATCTCATATAAGCCTTGATATGTTGTACCGCATAAAAGTTGTTCCATCAAAGATGTTGGTTAATGCGGGTAGATTGCACTTAGGAGGTATTCCTCCCATCTTATTACTTCTAGCGTGAAGGGATTCTTGCGAACTTTCTGCGATGGCTTCGTCCAATTGTTTCCTTCCTCCTTCCCTTCTATTGTTCAAGAATCCTCTCATTTCAGCCGAGTTCTCTTAAGATTTGTTCATTTGCCTCGAAATTTGATTCTCTTGGTCTTTTTAGCTCGCCTCTCTCCTTCTACGCTCGTGCCTGTTTTGACCTTCCTGCTCGTTATTTTCTCCTCTCCTCCCTCCTCGACGCTCTTCTTCGTTTCTTTCTTCAATTCGCACGCCATTATATCGGTTGTTCTCTCTTCTTGGCTGTCTCTCGGCTCTCATCCCACCCTCTCATATTCTTCATTAATATTTCTATTGGTACGATTTTGTTCCCTCCTTCTTTCTCGGTTGTCATGGTTATTCTGCCGGATTGCCTCTTCCATCTCTTGATTTTCCATTTCGCTCTTATCTTTTCTCTCTCGCGAGCTAACCGTGCTTGTTCAATGTAGTGCCTCTCAATGTCATCCTCAATCTCTCGGTTTCTTCTCAATTCTTCTCTCCCAGTGCAAGATTATTCTTCCTTGGCCAATGGGTCATTCGGCCCTTGGAGTTGCATGTTTCCTTGATTTTCCCTATTCCGCTCATCTCGAAGATTTTTGGGCTGAGGAATATAACGATCTTCCATTTCCCCTCTTCTCTCGCCATGCTCTGTGCTTGGATTTTGTGTTTCTTGTTGGTTTTCTTCTTCGGTACTTTCTGTTGGTAAAACTCTCCTTCTTTCTTCCCTAATCGATCTTGAACTTGATCTCACACTACTTCTTGATCTCCTATTTTGCAATCTCATATTTTCCATCCTCAATTCATGATTCTGTCTTGTCAAGTTTGCTCGTTCCTCTGCCTCTAGTCGTCTCTCTTCATGTATTGTTTGTCTCAATCTTTCTAACGCTGCGATTTCTTCGTTTCCTGGATTCATTTCTCCATTCATTCCTTGCTCTCCTCCTCCTTGTCCATTGTTCACCATCTGCTGCTCCTCTTCCCTCTCGTCTTCAGAATCAGACCTCCAAGTATGTACACTTACTCTATCATAATCCACAGCCGCGTTTGCTCTTTGGGAGATCGGTGGGCGATTTTGATTTTCTCCATCATTTCTCATATTCATCCTTGTGATTCTCTGTTTCATTCCTCCTTTCTCCAGCAAGTCTCCCACTTCTTCTTACAATCGTTGGTTGCCCTTGTACGTTTCTTCTTCTAGCCATTTCTCTTTTTCAATGAATTCTTGAGTATCTCTCCAAACTTTTTCTCTGTTAATCCAAATTCTTTCCAATTTCTACGTCAATCTCTGCTCTTTCCCTGTTTCTAGCGCATATGTAGTAGCAGGAAATCCCACACTACACCCCTTACTCAGTTTTGCTTGACTAATCCATTGAAAGACGTGTGATCAAGAATATTTATTAATTGATTCCATGAAATGTTTACACAGTACAATAGAATTACACTTGGAAATTAAAGCGCTCTTAAACTTTATCTCTCTAATGACTTGCTTCACAATTCAAAAAGATCTCCCCTTCAACGAGACTCATTTAGCCCTTTATATAGGGTAATACATAGTGGATGACAGCTAAGCTATCCTTTATTTTCGGGAAAGTCTCACGAAGTGTCGCAAATGCACGAATATTCATTCTCGCGACACTTCTCAACCCTCGCCAGGTTTCATGTCTTCCAATTGTTTTGTTTGTCGTTATTCATCGCGTCGTTTATTTTAGCTCCCTGCGACTCCCTCGCGACACCGTCGTTTATTAATCCCACGAACCTTGTCCGTTGCGATATTATGATCCTACACAAGCTTAAGGGTGAGAATGCGTTCTTTGGTAGTTCTAACTTCTTGTTACTAGCATGCAGAAACTCTATGTCCTCATAGCTCCTTGGATGCTTGAGACTCTTTTACATTCTGAAGTTGGAGAAGGTTTTGTGGGTACACCTCTGGTAAACCCTCACGAGACTACAACTCGTCCACTACGGACACCTAGGGGTTTAAAGGCTTAGTGCATACGCTAAATGCACTCGAGAGACCCGCGACAGTGGTATAGTTAGGATTTCTTAATTTCTGTTTCACTTGAGGACAAGTAAAATTCAGGTTTGGGGATATTAGATGAGTGCCAAATATTGCATATTTCTACATCTATTTATTGGCATTTAGCTCATCTTTTGGGTTCGAAATCGAGATATTATCCCAGTTCGTATTTTCTTTGTTTTCAAGAATAAATATTTGTACTAATTAATTTTGTGTTTTTAGGTAGTAAATAAAGTTCGGAGAATGCGAGGAGCCAAAAGAGCAGAAAAATTGGAGAAGAGCGTCTATGGAACAGGAAGCCAAAGGCCGCGCGCACAACAGTTGCAACCCAACAAGGAGCAACCCATCTACAAGACATGGGCCCAAGCTATCCAAGACCCACGACCCGGATCCGAGCCCATCCCTTCTGAACCGTTAGATTTTCATCCTACGGTCGCATCACGCACGCATCGGAGTACCGCTGCATCCGATGGTCGCTCCACCCTACACATCGTCCCTTGATGCCCCCGCTCCACACCGAATTGCCCTATACCTACACCCCATCGACCAAACCACTTCTCTTCTTCCATTTCTCTTTCTTCTCCCCCCGACAACTCCAGAGAAAGCCTCACCTCCTTCTTCTCCCGACCAAACCATGGCAGAGCCATCACCGTCTCCTTCCCCTGACACCAGCCACCAACAACCACTGCAACAGCACCTGCTACGCCACTCCCAGCCATGGTTATCTCTCACATATCTTCCCCCTTTACCCGAGAAGCTAAGTTAGAGATAATCAGAGCTATGGTTTACTCCTACATCTCAAGCAAGGCTACCAGAGCCGAATTGGCAGAAGAAAGAATGATGGGTATGTCATTAATTGGAGTTTGGAGCGATTGTGAGGTATATATTGGATATTTTCATGTGAGAGAGGACACATGAAGTTTTTAGGGTTTTGTTTACATTTCAATTTTAATCTGTTTTCATCATGTTTGTAATGTTCTAATTTAATCTGCTAGGATTTAAAATGAAACCCTGATTCTCAGTTCTGTGGTTCAACTGTGTTTGAGTTGTTTTGCATGCTTAAATTATAAGATATCTTCAATTCTAGTATTACAACACTTTACTCTCATAATGAATGCCTTGTATCCATTGTAGTTAGGCTAAAACTGTGTTGTCTGTGCTTCAGCTCAAGCCTTAGAGATAGTTGTTAATTCCCTTGACTAGTCGTGCTTAATTAGACACTTAGTGCTCTGGGTTAGTACTTTATCTGATAATTGAAGTATCACTTGGTGAAACTCCTTAGATGAGTGATTAACTTGACACATTATCCTTGTCTGTCACAGGAACAAAACACTCAAACTAGTTGAATCCCATAACATGAATTAGTGGTGGATTTGATAATCCTAGTACCCTTTAACCTCAATACTTGTATTTCATCTTGTTTTTATTACTATAACTCCAACTCTATCGATTATCGACACCAAAACCCCCATATTTGTGTTACCTTGTCTAGAAATCGGTTTAGTAAGATCTACATCAACCTACACAAGAACTTCATTTCTCTGTGGGATCGACTGACTTGCCCTTGCCTCCAATAGGCACTTGTGCACTTGCGATATTACAAGTAGGCGTAAAATAAACCCCATTACACAGCCTACCCCACCTGCCAGGAATGAAGAGCCTTGTGATATTTGTGGAAGCATACATCTCACCAACATGCAATACAACCTTCAGCCTTATGTAAGCAGCTTTACTGAAGCAGCAAGAGGAAAACCACCAAGATACAACATCATGTGCGTCCAAAACCGCCAACTCAACCTCGCATACCACGTGCACAACTATCACAATGATAAAACAACGTCGGAGATATACCATATCTGGCTTGACAGCAATAAAATCGGTGAAAGAGAATTTCGTCATCTCCCGTAGAAGAAGTAGTTGCATTACCGAAGGAGGTTGCACCCGGGACTTAAGAGGTACATACGAACTCTCCATGTCAAGAGCTTCTTCATATTTGCACAACATGTTATTTAATTCATCCGCATGAGGGAACTTCCCTACTCCTCAAAGACACGATCCAAAGATGATAAAGGCAAAGGAGTGTGGCTGGGGACTGCTCAGCACTAACCATCTCAAAGATGCTGAATTTAGAGAGATGCAAGCACACTATCATTATGATTCCAAGATGTCCAAAGACGAGGACATACTCAAGAGATCAGACATATTGTCAAAGATTAGCGATGCCTGGACGTCCATGAAACGCAACGTAGACGCAAAGACGACCTCATGATCGGAACTCATTTATCCTCATCAACGTTGGGGTCAAATCCAACTCTACCCAGCGTGACAGCATCTATCAAGTTGAAAGCTCAATGGATACTCGTGGGCAGGGGACTGTCTCCCTCTTCTCTATTCCATGAGGAAATATCAAGGAAGCTATCGGTTCCATCATCAGCTTCTCCCTCTAATAACGAAACAATCTCTACCATTATATGAATACTGCCAAGTTCGTGCAAGTAGCTACCATGCCTCTCCCTGCCTGTCTCTTCTAATCACAGTTGCTGCCAGGAATTATTGTTTCTCGCCAGAGATTCACCATAGCAACAACCACTACGCAGGCAGAGGTAATCCAGAACTTCACGCATATTTTGGTTTCCCATGGAGAAGTAATAGAGTCACCAGTATGGAGGCGAGATGGTGATATCTTTATTATGGTAAACCCACCGACCATACAAGATAGAGCCATGTAACTCACGCTTGGGGACTGAGACTCAGCATGAAATTACTTCACCGTCAGTCAAGGACTTCTTCAACACAAGAGAGACGGTCAAGAAGCATGTAATTTGCAAGAGAAAATCAAACTGAAGGAGAAGCCGCTTAAACGCACGCTCAGAAGCCGCTTAAACGCACGCTCGAAGCCGCTTCAACACACGCTTCAGAAGCCACTTCGACGCACACTCCAGAAGCCACTTCAACACATGCTCTCTCCTGAAGACGCTTCAACGCTCTCTCCAGAAGAAATCGCTTCAATTCTCTCTCTCCCGAAGCCGCATCAGCAGCCTTTCCCGAAGCCACTTCAGCGCTCTCTTCAGTGGCCGAAGCCGCTTCAACACCTTAGCAGCAAATGCAACGGAAGTACGTCTTTCAAGAGAAAATAAGCTCGGGATAATTACACTGGGATCTGCAAAGACAGGGTGCCTTCACGTCCCTCAACCTTGTTTATTTCTAATATCATCAATCATCACCATTGAAGCTTTACGAGCCCCGAGAATTCTCAACATAAAGACGTACATGTGCATCAAAGACTCCGAATTATAAATCGGAGATATTTTCACGTGTCCAGCCACACCATCGATTTTGAAGTGTAACTGGGGGCTGCTCATCGCATCCCGTTCCATACAACCATCCGAGATTCAAGACGATTCAAAGGATGTTGCTTGAAATGAAGTCCTTGAAGACTTATAAGGCACGTCGAAAACGAAGGTCTCTCAGCTTGTCTACTTCACTTAACGGCTCCGGAGGATTGTGCCCATACAAGCATATCATCATCGCAATCAGAAAGAGCAAGATGACTGAAAGAAATCATTAAGCAGCCAATACATGCTTCTTAGGGCAAGCATCATTCGTACCCTGAAGTGTAGCTGCTTCAATGACGAAACAACCTCTCAATCACCATCTCATTGTGCCTAGATCCCAGAAAGAAGTTTCGCCATCTGTAATTTTCATATTTTGGGAAATCCCTTCACGGAATCAGGAAGCAGCGAGCTAGTGCACACGGTACTCCCAGATTGCGTTACTTCTTCAGACGTGTCCAATCACATCACATGCGCTATTAATTGGAGATAGAGCCTCCGTACCTAACAAATACGAATCTCGGATCTCTGTTCACTAAGCACAACACACGTGATATAACAAATGGAAGTTCTGAAGATAAATGAGGGATTATTATTCGATCAAGCCCTCGCTCCACCAGTATGAAGCAAAGACTACTAAACATCAAAGAAGTGTCGTCAACGCCCGAACCAATAGTGCCTTCACTAGAGTCCTCTCCGGGAGCTGCTTTAACATCCTCTCCAGAAGACGCTTCGACACCCTTCTCGGAAGCTGCATCAACATTCTCTTTTAGAGATGCTTCAACATCTTTTTCGAAATTGCTTCACCAGCCTTTTAAGGATATTCCTCATGATAGGGCTCGTCCACATCAGAGTCGAGGATTATGACATCATCATGAATAGTTTGAGATCCCAACCAACTGTATGCCTAATCTACCTAGGGCCAACCGACTTCATGCTAGGGGAATGCTCACTTGGATGCCTCTTGAACATGACATGTTCCAAAGACAGGCCGACCTATCTCTCCTAGTAACATCCAACTTTGTCTCATAAGTTTTATATTTATTTGTCACCATCTAGTGCTTACCCCGCAATAGTGTAACTATTACGTGCTAAGCAGGGGACTTAATGTTGATGGTGGATTTTATTTCAGGGCTAAAATTGTAAAACCAGCATTTAATGCGATGTTACCCTGCAAAAGGAAGAGCCGTTTAAGAAGTGACGAGTGCAGAAAACCTTCGCTTTATTTGAAGCAATTCAATATAATTCATGAAATTCACTCGAGATGGTGCGTCAAAGAATCCCAAATATTTTGTGAGTTCTATCAGCATTATTCACTAATGCATGACCTGCCTAGTGTTTTCCTATGCTATGTTCCCCAGCGAACTCTCAATATTGGCATGACATGACGATTAAATGTTCGCTCGCAACGGAGTAGCATGAATCTCCCGAAGTGTCAGTATTGAGACCTGCGTAAAAACACTCATATAGGCTACACCACCCTCTGACAAAGAGATTAGCGCGTTCGCACACCTTTTAAGTAAAAGTTAGCGCGATCGAACGCGTTAAAATTCCTTAAGGAAAATCTGGACTGTTCACATCAGTCTCAAAAAATAATCACGGCCACACAATTTGGCCGCACAAATTAACAAGCTTAGTCGAACCCAGGCAGGAATGGGAAACCATCATGATGGCCATCGGCGGGCGCACTAATGTTCCGACTAATCGGACTTTGCCGATTCACCTCCTAGCGCTCATGGAATCAAACGCCAACCCTAAGTAGGGTGGTCGCGTCATTAGGAGAAAGTTTAAACAGTTGAAACAAGCTCGATTGAGCTAGACTGTCCAAAACAGTCTTAAACACATCGCAACCGTCTAACTTTACCAGCCTTGTTGGACGGCTTAGATTGCTCCAAGAATGATTAGGGAAGTGCTAGCACGCACACGGGCGGCCCCACTTTTCCCTTGCTCGAACGACTTGCCCATGATGGGGCCATTGAGCAGGTGAAACGCTTCGCCCAAACCATGGCGGGCATGATGCTTCCAAACCCTAAATTGGGTCGCGGAAATTCACTAGTGTCTTAAATCGATCACGACCACCCAACTTAGCCAGCCTATTTGGATGGCTTAGTTTGTATTCTAGACCATTAGGAAGGTGCACATAAGTTCACCGTCAACCCAACATTGTCCCCACATGATCGATCTCCCCAAAGGAGGCCAACGGCATGCCAAACCGCTTGGTCAAAGTTGCGCAGACATGGTTGTTTCAAAACCCTAATTAGGGTTTGCGGCAATACACGTCTGTCGTAAATTGATCGTGACCATCCATCTTGACCAGGATAAACGGACGATGTGGATATAGACTCAAGAGGTCCCAAGGATATCAACGTGATCACCGTGGGCCCACCTTTATGTGTGACCGGACGGCCTATGCAGACTAGGGCCCGGCACCTCGAAACGCACGCCCCAAAGGTGGCATGCCACACGACTTTTAAACCCTTTGTAGCAATATATTTACTGCAAAATCGATCATGACCACTCATCTTTGCAGGTCAAATTGAGTGGCCTAGATCGAACCTTTGTGGGACCGAAAGGTGTAGACATGCACGCCAGCGGGCCATTTCCACGCATGCCTGGTCGGTCCTTCCAAAATTAATACCAATGCTTGGATTCGATCAGCCAAAGAGGGGATGTGTGCGCACCTCTAAAAAACCCTAAAATCCATCAGCGGCGACAAATATGTGCCGTAAATCATCTCGTCCGTCCAACTTTGCCATCTTGGTCTGACGGCTTGGATTAAAAATTAGGCGATCAATGAAGCGCCTCAATGATTACCGTCCGCCACTCTGTCACAGGGAGTGATCGACCAAATGATGGCCCGACCATGCAAACTTCCAAACGATCACTCGAAGATGGTTGACGTGCCGCCATTTTAAGACGCTAAGTCCGCGACTTACTCAATTAAGCTTTAAATCGTGATGCTTCATGCATATCGATTGTTTTGAGTCGCTTGCTTAAGAGCGATGCATTACATGCATCGAGAATGCACGATATTTCATGAATATCAATTCCATAAATAACTTAGTTATTAACCTAATAGCACCGTATGCTATTCCTCATGATAGGTCCCACGACTTGACCCACTCATTCGAGACATCAAGCATGTCAAAAACGGGGAATACTTATTGGGGTATTGGTCCGGCCGTTTACAACGTGCGGCGTGCAATGCGCTCATTACGAAAATTGTCGGGAAAGGTGGACGGTTAATGGTAATGAGGAAGTGGGCAAAGGCGTGATCGCGTGACATTCACCTACACGACCCCACTACTCCATCACTCAACTTCCTCCGCTTCCTACGAGATGAAGTTTGCGCTCAAAATGACTTGTATAAATAGGTTCCTTAACCTATTTCCAAACAACACAGAAAAACCAAGTGTTGTCACAGTATCCAGAAAACACCCAAAACTGATGGCTTACATTATGCAAGCCAGTTCAACATTCTGATACAAGTCATAAACAGCCAATACCTTCACAATCTCAACACCTTCTTCGCTTCCCTCCCTAAGATCAACCCCATCTCCTTCACTTTGTGACCGAAGCAAGTCCTGAACGGCCATTTCTTGGTTTAGGCCAGTTGTATAGATTGATCTCTCGAATCAAAAGCACTCCCATGCAGTGCATTTGTTTAGGGTTTAGATTCGTTTCTCATCCACACACACCCAAATTTACCAAAACCAGTAGAAACAGTTATACCCATAAACACTATGTTATTTCTATTCCGCATTATATTTTGTTATATAATTGAAATATCACAGGTTATGCATTGTATCGATCAATTGTGAAATCCAACCTTTGGTTGTTGATTGGAAATTGATTGATCCTTGAACATTGGTCCAATGGTACCGTTCAAGTGATTTCTCTTGTATTCAATTAGACTCGTAGATTTCTATTTGCTTGAGAAAGAATTGAATCAATAAAGAGAGATATAAATCTTTGATATACTTTATTAAGATTGAGTCTGGTTGATTCTCTTGAAAGTATATTGGAGTTTGTCCATACAAATATTGGGTGAGGTTGTTGTACCCCCGCTTTTTCAGGGTATTCAAAACTAGGAAGAACACAGAGCTTTTGGGTATGAAAGCTTGTCATGTCTTCTGAATAGGTTGAGCAACCTATTTATTGTAGTTTTGGATACACAATGTCAATCTCGTAAGTAGTGAAAGTCGTGAGTTATGAAGAGATGTAGATGCTGGGTTAGTGCGAGATAATTTAGGGAAGTTTCTGGAAATATTTTTATGTTGCGCCCACTATCTCTCCAACTGCTGTAACCGCCACACTACTTTAACTTTTCACATAGGGGTGTTTCCGCGCCGCATGTTGCCATAGACCACCAGACCAATACCCCACGAAGAATCCCCCCATGTGACGTATTATGATGTTTCGTAGCTGTTTTTGATGAATCATAGATCTCATCATACTTAGGCTAAATCGTAGTCGTTGATATGCCATATAGGGGTGTTAAATTGAAGTTGTTAGGAAAACAACTTAGCCAAAGCCATCCATGGAATTGGGGAGTGCTCGTGCCCTGTTGCGACATACCAGAGTAGCTTGGATTATTAATGGCTAGTCAATGCGCTATAATATTGCGTGACATGCCAACGGCATAAGAGTGGCATAATGCACACATGTTTCATGCCACAATTAAAATGGAGAGAAATATTCCAGGCCATAATCTACATCTGAGATAATGGAGTACCAAATTACCGTGTGGCATTTGATTGGCCTATTTTATGGAGACAAAATAGTGAATGGCATAGTGGCCAAAAAATAGCGCACGGACCATGTCATGGCCTTGGCACCATTGCCAAGGCCAAGATTAGCGCGCATAGTCTTGCCACGGCCCTGGACATAGCTTCCAAGGCTGAGAATGGCATGCAAAACCTTGCAATGGCCCTGGCCAAGGTTTCCAAGGCCGTGAACTATGCGCTGGGTTATGCCATGGCTTTGGCCAAAGCTGCCAAGGCCGATAATGGTGTGCGCGACCACGTCGTGACCTTGGCCAAAGTTGCCGAGGGCGAGGCGCGAGTCCACGCCATAACCTTGGAAATGTTGCCTAGGCCGATAATGGCGCGCGCGACCACGTCGTGGCCTAGGCCAAAGTTACCAAGGCCGAGAATGATTGCGCGGATCGCGTTGTGGCCTTGGCCACATTTCCAAGGCCGATAATGGTGCGCGCGACCACGCCATGGCTGTGTCCAAAGCTGCCAAGGCCGATAATGGTTCACCTGACCATGTTGTGGCCTTAGCCAAAGCTTCCAAGGCCGAGAATGATTGCGTGGCTCGCGCAGTGGCAGGCATGCTACAGGTCATACCTTGCCAAATTGTTTTGTAGACTTATCCAACATGCCACGATGCTTGTGATGTGACTAACATATAGCCATAACCTTGGGTTTAAGTTTAAGACAATATGCCAGACCTAGATTTGGAGGTTTCATGCTATTTTAGCATAGATTTCAAATACAGTAGTGTCGCTACAGTATGTTCAAGGAACTCAGCCGTGGGAGTTTGCGACTTGAGACGATTCTGATATGAATATGTAATAAATACTATACTCTTGATAACTTGTTAATCTGAGAATGGTGTTCAATCTCATTCTGATTATGAATAATGCCATGTATATGGAATAAAGGGTATGCGCATTGGCATACATGAAATAACGAGGTTTCTGCTGGGGAAAGCCCCGAAACTTAGCATGCATATACACTTTCAAAATAGGTTTAGGACTACTGAGTCCGTCAATTGGACATATTTTATTGATTCTATCGCGGAATACAAAATTGCATTGATATAGATTCAACAATCCTAACGTTGTGTCAGGGATTTTCATTATATTTATATAGCTAGGTGCAGGCTAATTTACTATAAATGCCCTTGTCAAAACTCACCATCAATACTAGGTCAATATAAGAAGACTCTAGAATCAACTAGGACACAAGTGTCTGGGATTGAATTTTCCAGTTGACAGAGATGCTCTATTTATAGTTTTCAAAGACCAGGGTTAGCTTAAAATTCAAGTTAAGATAACTTGAGAATCAAGCAAACACTTTAGGTCTTAAAAATACAATAAAAGAGTATACATATAGGTTCGGTTATGGAACCGTGTATAATGACTATTCGGTTTGGCAAGTTATCCAAAGAACTAAAAGCTAATTGATGTTCATTGAAACACCTAAGAAATTAATCATGATTCACACACATTAGTGTTTAAGTGATCAATGAAGTCTTAGAAGTGTTTAAGAGAGTTCTAGCAATGCTAAACATATTAAAATAATAAGTCTTTGTTAGAGCACTGCCCGGTCGAACTCGCAAGCGTTGCTATCTCAAGCTTATTGTCAAGTTTAGTTGCCAAAACTATAAGTCTTGATTTCTAGTCTACTTATAGCTAAGTCTTGGATTAGGATAGAAAGTGTAGTTGAGCATTAGTTCACGACATTCATCGATTGAAAACGAAGAACTACTAAGGGGAGCTTGTGGAACTTCATCAACAAAAGGTATGTGGATACTTGAACTCATCTATCACTCAAAATTCTATCTACGCTATCTCCTATTTGAGACAAAATTCGTATAGCTATATAGACTTCAATTATACACATTTGATATTTCGAGCTGAGTTTAACTCGCTTACATATTTCTCGAAATATGTGTTGGTAAGCTTTCGCTTTAACCAAGTTCATCTTATATTCTTGACGAAAGTCAAAAGATGGTCATGTGAAAATTTCCTGGTAACATCTTACATGATTTGTGTGAGACAAGTAATTTGATTTAGACTCGGAAAGTTTCGTATTGATCATTCAATCACTTGAAAATTGCTTTGAAGCTAATAGTTAGTGTGAGACAACTATTCCCGTTTTAAAATAATGTTTCAATGGTTGATGTAGTTGCATCTTTTCTGATGACTACACCCAACTAAATCTAAAGGCTATAAACTACTAAAACATTCAAGATTCAAGATGAACAAGATGTAAAGAGCATGGAAAGTAAAGATTAACACAAGCATATAACGTGGTTCGGCCATGAAGACCTACATCCACGTGAAAGAAGATATTTTCTTTAATGATTATAAGGTCTTACCCTTGAATGAGCTATAAATATGATTTAGATTTCTTACTCTCTCACTATCTAGATCTTTCTCAGGAATTTTCTGTAGAAAGACCATCTATTGTTACATAAGTTGTTCATCTCCTTCTACATGTACTGGTATTTATAGGCAAATTAGACTCGTGAAGGCCTGGTCTCACCGAGCTGGTAGAGATATCGTACATCGTCTTCGTTGCTTCGGGCAGGTTCTATACTATCCCTCATGATGGCTTGCTTGGTTCTCCTTCGGAGTTGTCTCGCTCTGCTCGTCATCGTACAACTCTTCCTTAGAGAACCTCGTGTTGTATCACCTCTGGGTCGTAGTATAGATCGCCCGAGCCTTCTCGTTACGATATAGATTCACTCTCATCTCTTCTTATCCTTCATTAAATGTAGTCCTTGTTTTTAGACTTGACCGTCTGAGAAGATTAGACTACTCCTTACACGCGTCGTTCATGCGACGTTGTATTAGGCGTCTCGATTAATACAAACTCACCTTTTCGGAGTATGATTCGATGCTCCTATCTCATCATATTATCATGGATTCATCCCTTGGGATGTTGACACGTGGCCATCGGGTAATTTACCCTCACATTTTGCTCCTTTTCTTTGCAACTTGCCAAGGGCATAATGGGAAGAAAACTTTGTAACCGTCCCGTCTTTATCGCCACGTCCGAGATTTTCACCACGTTTGCACTTTTAGTGCAATTTTACCTGTTGGACTTGAGGCGCCGGTTGGTTGTCCATTGGTTTCTTATAAAATCTTTTGGGAGAAGAGAATGATGTCTTTATTATCTATTTTCAGAGTTCAGAACTTTTTCATTCTTTCTTTCTTCTGTTTTTTGTTGTTCTTTCTTAACTTCTTGTCTCCTATAAAGAAGTTCATTATGTCTGGGAGAAACTCTCCATCTCGACCTCCAAGACGGTATGGTCCTTGTAGTTGCAGGAAATCCTACACTACACCCCTCACAAGAATCCACACAATCAAACCATTTTAAGATGAACAATTATAATTTTTATTGATTAACTTCTTGAATGTTTACAAGATAAAATGGAATAGAGCTAAAGAAATTACAATCATTATCAACTTTCTCTCTCTTAATGACTTGCTCCACACTCGAAAAAGATCTCCCCTCCAATAGGCCTGTTCGGCTCTTTATATAGGGTATTACATAATGGATGACAGCTAAGCTGTCCTTTATTTTCGGGAATGACTTGCGAAGTGTCGCAAGTGTACGAGTGTATAATCTCGCGACATTCCTATATATCACTAGGTCTTCACACTTTTCTCGTGTTCTGGCTGTCGTCATCCATTGCGTCACTTATTTTACTCGTCTGCGACGCCTTCGCTATGTAACATTTATGGATTTCACAGAGGTGTTGGTGTTGCGATATTCTGATCCTACATCTTGCCTCTTCTCATGTCTTCTCTGCAAAGGAGATAATGTCATGAGAATTATTATTTTCAAACTGCCGCAACTATTCATCCTTATCTGTTTGGCGATTTGACTTCATACTTTTACACAAAATCTATAATACGTGTCTCTTCTTCCACCCATTTTTTGACACGTCCCTTTCAACCGTTACTTCTCAACCATTCACGTCTCTTCTCGCATTAAATGCGTTTATCTTCTCAAGAATTCTTCTCTATATATAGTTTTCTCATCCTCCTCTTATTCTTTTTTACTTTCTCTCTGCAATTTTTCTTCAATTATCCTCCGTAACTTCCGCTTCTGCTACTGTAAATTTTCTTTTTTTTTCTTTGATCTTCAACTCCTTATTCATTCCCATACTCTTAAAATGGCTCCACCTGGTCGTAGATATGAAGTTCTCTTGGGAGAGGCTCAAAAGGATTTACAAGAGAAAGGTTTCACGTTATCCACTATTCCCCATCAAGAATCTTCATCTATTCTCTCCGCCAAGTTATTCACTGATCATTGTTGTGATAATCGAAATATCATAATTTCTCTAGGTCAGATTCTCACCGGCCTTCCCATTCCTCTCTACAACCCTGAACTTCCTTTGTTTTATGAAATTCTTGCTCATGAGAAATTCTCGCGAGTTGTTTACCAATTAAGTGGAGATTGTATCCGCTTAATGCTTGAGTTCGCCAACCGTGGCGCTGGTAAGGGGTCTCTCTATTCTAATGCAGTCAGAGATCCTAAATTTGTAGATTTAGAGATATTCGCTGAGAAGTATTCAGTAGAAAGTTTTTTTGAGAAATATGAAGTAATAAATACGAAGAACGATAGAACTCGCTGGGGTGCACGTTTGAAAAGAAGAGAAAATATCCCTAGTGACAAAGTACTTATGCAGGATATCGATTGGCACTCCGGCAAGAACAATGTTCCTCGCCATTCCAAAGACGAGAAATGGTGTGTCTTTCCGCTATTTTTAAATGGACCTTATATTTCAGGTTCGAATGTACTCCCTGCGAATCTCGCCAACTATCAACCTTGGGTATTTAACTGGACCGAGAAAGCTAAAGAGGTGTGCTTCCAGAATTTCGCTCAGTTTGTAATTATTACTTCTTTTTACATCTATTAATCTTGTGAAATTTTCAGATTGTTAAATTGAGAAAAAGTTACGAGAAAAATCCTAAGGCGAGTACTCTGGCAATTCTCCAGTCGATCACGGATGAAGTAAGAAATACTTTTCTTCATTATTTTTAACAATATTGTTGCCTCTGTTTCTTATCTTCATTCGTGTGCGAAGGTTGGCGTTGAAGTTGTTGAAGAAGAGGATATTTACGAGAAGCTGCGAAAGCTAAAGGCAAGGGTAAAATTCCTCTTCGCAAGAAGAAATCTGCTGCTCCTCCTTCTAAAAAACGGAAGATCCATTCTTCTTCTCGCTCCAATCCTCAATCCAGTGAGAGCTCCGATGAAGATAATGATGATGTTGACACCTCTCTTGCGAAGGAGAATCATCCAATTGAATCTTCTATGGCGCAACTATCTAGTATTTTCTCGACTCTATGCAAGGAATGGGAGATGATCATTTTTATGCCACATGCGAAGCTCTCACAAAAAATCTGCGATGCTCCCTTATTAGAGGATGATGATTCTTTTCGTGGAGTTTCCAGAGCAGTGACTCCCAGTTTCCTAAACGCACTTAGTGCCTTGGTATGTCTATATTTCCTTATTTCTGCATGATTTCAATTTTAAACCTCATCTTTGACAATTTCTTTATTTTCCTTTATAGTCTGGGAGAGCTTCCTTTGTTGTTGCCTCGGATCTCGAGAAAAGGCGCAACATTCTTGAAAAGAAAAACCTTCAACTTCACAAGAAGAATGAAGAATTGGAAGCTGAAGTTGTTGCTCTTCGCAAGAGAGATAAAGAACTTGAAAATGAAACTGCTACTCTTCGCGAAAAGACCAAACAACTGGAAGTTGAATCCTCCTCTCGGAAGGATAAGATATCTAGCCTTCAAAATGCTAATCAACAACTTTATGGTATAAGATTCTTCTCTTTTTCTTGCTTTTGTTCTGTCATTTATTTTTCTTTATCTGACTTATCATTTTCGCAGACGTTTATAACCTTTCTGATGAAGCCATTCTTCTTCACTCATTTCCTGAGCCTATGGATAACGATGCTCTTCTTGCCCATCTCAATGATTCTTTAAATAGCTTTTCAAATGATAGAATCAAACATCTTTCTCTAAATGAACTTCAATCCAGTTAGTCTCTTAGAAGGCGATCATAGATCTAGTTTAAGTTTAGCCAACCAACTTAAACACCTACACCTTAGTTCCCAAGAGAAAATTAGTACTTTAAGGAAGAAGGTTAGTGATCTTATAGATGACAAAGATCGCATTGCTAATCAAGGTGCCCAAGCATTAGCAAAATTTCAAAAAACTCTTCTTGAAGTTCAAGTTGAGCGGGATGAATCCATTCGCCAAAATACTATTCTTAGCGAAAGAGAGAATCAAATTCATTCCCTTCTTCTCATAAACAGTGACGATGGGTTCGCTTGGGCTGCGAAAATTCTAGATGACGCCAGAAATAATTTAGGTGTTAATGTTAGTCTTCAAGTTGAGCACACAGCCTTGATTAGGGATATGATTTCTGATAGAGAAGGTTGTTGATCATTCTTCTTTACTTAATTGTTTATTATATATGAAGCTGTCATTAAGTTGCTGATTCATTGTTCTATATTCGCAGAGGCTGAGAAGAGATTTCAGAAAAGAATTGAAGAACTTGAATCCGAAAAAGAGCAACTTGCAAAGGACTTCTCTCTTCGCAATGACAAGTATTCCAAGTTGAAGAAGCAACTACAAATTACTGTGGCGAATTTCAAAAATGATGTTGTTCTCTTTCGCAATCAAACTATTAATACAGTCTGCGATGACAACAGTATTCCTCATTCTTCATACCCTTGTCTTCTTGACGAAATCCCTGAGAACATGCCTTCTTTGGATATCTCTGATAGCGATGCTAGCGAAGAAGAATCTGATGAAGATAATGAAGTAGAATGATCTGATGAAGAAGAGGAATCACACAAGAAATAGCTCCATTTTCTTCTTTCTCTTTTTGTAACATCTGTACATTTATCCTTTTAATCTTCCATTTTTATAATCTCTTATTGTAAGTTTCTTGGATCTTCAAATACAAATTCTACTTTTGTTGTCCCTTTCTGCACATGTTAAAAAAGCAATTCTTTTTTGCAATATAATTAATCAATATATCATATGAAAATAAATAACATATTCTCAATCTATTCATTCCCATACTTGCCTCTGTTATTTATTTTCAAATGAATGATTAAGCAAATAACCTTTAGATAGTAACATGCCTCAGTCTCGCAACTGTTGCTGCTGAACTCTCGCGAGAGAATGTTTCTTGGTTGTTTTCAAGATCTCGTTTGTTTTTTCTTTTTCTTTTGTGTGGTCTTATTTTGCCTTCCTAGTTAAAGGTCTTATTGCGCCACCTCTTGTCATTACGACAAAATCGCAGGACGTCTTTACACTTTCATGTAAAGACCCATTGATTTTGCCTTATCATTTCTTAGTATTATTGCCTCTGTAGGATAATTTTATTGCGACAATATGACAGGCCTAGATTTTCTTGCGAGAATAAAGCCCCATGACATTGTCGTCTTGCGACGAAATCGCAGGACGTCCTTACACTTTCATGTACGGACCCATTGATCTCGTCTTATCTTTGTCTAAATTTTGTATTATTGCCTCTTCAGGATCATCGCACAAATATGACAAGTCTAAATTTTCTTGCGAAAATAAAGCCTCATGACATTTGCGTCTTAAGACACTTATCAGCTCCTTAATGGAGGGTGCCGCCCTTATCATCTCCCTGGTTGCCCATTCAAGGAGGCGTACATCGGCCATACAAGACTAGCTCCTCACATCCGGTCTTAACAACAACCAGTTGTTTTCGCAGCCTCTTATCCCTTTTACCTATATGGCTTATGGTTACGAGACTGCACCTTAAGTGGAGTTTTCTTTGGGCCGAGTGCAACATATGCCAAGACTTCCAAGAATGGCCGAGACACTTTAAATGCCCCAGGCACTCTTGGCTCAACCGTGTACCTCGGCGCCTTGATCATACGCTGACTCCTTAGAAGAGACCCTCGGTCGTCCAACCAGGGTATAACCTTATATATATAGTTGGAAATCCAAGGTATCTCTCCGGATGGGCTTTATTGACCCCAAATCTCCATGACTCGGGTTCCGGGGCGGTGTAACCTTTTCCCCGATCCATGTAAAGAGATACCCCCTTATATGACGCACTTTAGGTCTTACATTTGCCTCTTGCGAAATTTTATTCGCGAACTAGGGTGTACGCCATAAAGGTTCGTCCCATTCTGATATGTCATTGATTTTAGATTGTTTCTTGTCATCATTTCTGCGAGAATTTCGCGTATTCTTTTTTCGATTATTATAGTCTTTGTATCTTCAGTCTGTCTTTATCACTCAAATCTCTGCGAAAGCTTCGCGTATGCTTTTTTTTTCGATTATCATAATCTTTGCATCTTCAGCCTGTCTTTATCATTCAAAAGTTAGATTTTTTTTTTTTTTTTTTTTTTTACAACCTTCGCAAGTCTAGAATCAATCATTCACTCCTTTCGCCTCTTACTTATGTTGTTCTCTGCTTCTTCATTATTCAAATTTCCTAATACTGCCTTCCCTTTTGCGGAATCATCGCAATTTCCAACTTTCTTCAGGTCTTGGTTTCGCAACGTATTTTCTTATATCACCTCTACTGCGTCCACCATCAGTCTTTCCCTTCTTTGTTCTTCTTTGATGTTTTGCTTCCAGTTCTTCTTCTGAGCAGCTCTTTTCTCGCAAGATTCCACATCAACTTCATAGCACTTCTGTCCCTCAACCCATTCTCCTTTTATGACTCCAACACCACTGGGATGAGGAAATTTGATGCACTAGTGATAAGTCGATGCTACATCCAAAATCTCATGTAACCAAGTTCGCCCAATCAATGCGTTATAGGGAGATTCCATATCGACTATGCAGAACAAAATTTCAGTTGATAATCCTTTCAGTGGTATTCGCATATGAGCTTCTCCTTTAGGCTTGTTGGCAGTACCGTTGAAACCATAGATCTTATAAGTTGAAGGTATTAGATCTTCGTCTTTTCCTCCCATAGTCTTGTAAGTATGGTAAAAAGGGATATTTACAGAGCTTCCATTATCGATTAAGATTCTATTGATTGCCCATGAATTTTCTGCCTCATCATCTTCATCACCATTAGGTCTTGGGTTAATCTCCAACTTTACCACTAATGGGTTGTCATGCATCTCGCCATCCTCGGGTACCTCTTCTGCGGTAAAATAAATAATCTGCTTTTGCCATTCCTTTAGTGACGATGTCTTCGCGATGTTCATTATTTCTCTATTATCAGCATCTCTTGCGAAAACCCTACTGAGAACGCTATCATGAAAGTCTTCAATGGTTCTGTACGAATGTACAATAGAATTGCAAAACAGATTCTTGGCTTTCGCTCCAACTTCTATTACAAATGTTTCTCCTCCTTTTGTTGCGTTTGCTCTGTGAATTTCTGGTGGTGGTGGTAATGGTTGAGATTGAGGTTGATTCTTTAGAAATTGATTTAGTTTCCCTTGGTCTATCATTCTGAGGATGATTCTTTTTATATTTCTACAATCGTTTGTGGAGTGTCCATGAAAATGGTGATAAGAACAAAATTCATGACTTCTGTCACTCGGAGGTGGTTCATTTCCCATGTTCCATGGCGCAGGTATATTTTCCATTAAGATTATAGCTTCCCATATTTTTTCCACACTAGCATTCAATGGTGGCATCTTGATTTCTTCCCAGACTACCATGTGACTTCGCTGTCCTCTATGATAACTCTGCCTCTGACTTCCATAAGTTTCTTGTGGCTAATCAAGTCTTTGAATTTTGTTATTTCCTCCACGGTTATAGAAGTTTCTCTCTCTCTCAAATTCCTCCTGATCACGACTCCCCATGGCTACTAACTTTCGCTGACCATCATCCATTATCGTTTCTTGTTGACCCTGCGAAGTGCTCGCTACTGTGTTTATCAATTTAGGTAACAAGCTTGCATTCGCAGCATTTGAACTTGTGTTCGCAACTGGGTATGATTCCATTTCATTTTGCTTTTCCTCTAGAGCAATGTATTCTTCCTGAAGTTCTCGCAACTCAGTCATTGTGATTGTATTCTTGATTCTAAAAACCTGAATGTATAACAGATTGGTTGCGAACATAGCGTTAATGAATGATAAAATGAGATATCTCTCATCCACACGACCATCCATATCACTACACATTGTCTTCCATCTCACGGTCAGATATTTCAAACTTTCGCCAACCCTTTGCTTTAACCCAAATACATCTTCAATACCAGGTCACGAGGAATTATTACTTATGTATGCCCCTAAAAATATAGCTTGTAAATGGTTGAAAGATGTGATTGTATTCCTTGGTAAACCTTCAAACCATTTCAGGGCTTCTCCTGTCAAACTTGATGCAAAATACTTGCACAATATAGCATCATGGTTCTCCCATTGTAGCATACATCTCACATAAGCTTTGATGTGTTGTACTGTACAAGTTGTACCATCAAAAAATGCTGGTTAACGCAGGTAAATTGCACTTTGGGGGTATTCCTCCTAATTGTACTTCTTGTGTGAATGGAGTCTTCGCAGCTTCTTCTATGGCTTCATCCAATTGTCTCTTACCTCCTCCCCTTTTATTATTTAACATTTCTCTCATTTCCGCCAATTCTCTTAGAATTTTTTCATTTACACAGAGTTTGGCTCCATTGGTCTTTTTAACTCCGCCTCTCTTCTCCTGCGTTCATGTCTGTTTTGAATTTCTTGTTCATCATTCTCTTCTCGTCTTTCTCTGCGATCTTCTCTTTCATTCCTCTCATGAATTCGCACACCGTTATATCTATCATTTTCTCTTCTTTGCTGCCTTTCGATTCTCCTTTGTACTCTTTCATACTCTTCATTGATATTACCATTGTTGCGATTTTGTTCTCTCCTTCTTTCTCTATTATCATGATTATTCTGGCGAATTGCCTCTTGTAACTCCTGTTCTTCCATTTCTGTTCTCAATCTTTCCCTTTCGCAAGCTAGACGTGCTTGCTCAGCATAGTGTCTTTCAATTTCATCTTCAATTTCTTTTTGCTTCCTCTACGTTTCTCTCCCATGCAATATTCTTCTTCCTTCTTCCAGATTTTCTTTATCACTTGGATTATTCCGCCCATGACGCTGCCTATTTCCTTGATTTCCATCATTTCGCCCATTTTGAAGAGTCTCGGGACGTGGGATATACCGATCTTCCATTATTTCTCTTCTTTCACAACATTCTTCGCCTGGATTTTGCACTTCCTCTCGATTTTCTTCATTAGCATTTTCCATAGGTAAAGTTCTTCTTCTTTCCTCTCTAACTAATCTTGAGCTTGACCTTATAGTGCTTCTCGACCTTGTATTCTGTAATCTCATATTTTCCATCCTCAACTCATGATTTTGCCTTGTCAAATTTGCACGTTCCTCTGCTTCTAATCGTCTTTCTTCATGTATTGTTTGTCTCAATGTCTCTAATGCTGCGATCTCTTCATTTCCATGAACTATTTCTCTAATCACTTCTCGGTCTCTCTCCTCTTGTCCATTGTTTATCAATTGTGGTTCTTCTCCCCTTTCATCCACAGAGTCTGATCTCCAAGTATGCATGCTTACTCTATCATAATCCACAGTTCTATTCGGTACTGGTTGAATTGGTGATTGAATTTGATTTTCTTCATTATTTCTTGTGTTCATTCTTGAGGATTACCCCATTTCATTTCTCCCTTCTCCAGCAAGTCTCCTACTCCTTCTAACAGTTATTGGTTGTTCTGATGCATGTCTTCTTCTAGCCATTTCTCGATTTCAGTAAATTGTTGAAAATTATATGAAATTCCTTCCCTATTACTCCAAATTCTTTCAAATCACGATGTCAATCTTTACTCTCTCCCTGTTTCTAGCGTCAATATGTAGTTGCAGGAAATCCTACACTACACCCCTCACAAGAATCCACACAATCAAACCATTTTAAGATGAACAATTATAATTTTTATTGATTAACTTCTTGAATGTTTACAAGATAAAATGGAAAAGAGCTAAAGAAATTACAATCACTATCAACTTTCTCTCTCCTAATGACTTGCTCCACACTCGAAAAATATCTCCCCTCCAATAGGCCTGTTCAGCTCTTTATATAGGGTATTACATAATGGATGATAGCTAAGTTGTCCTTTATTTTCGGGAATGACTTGCGAAGTGTCGCAAGTGTACGAGTGTATAATCTCGCGACATTCCTAGATCTCGCTAGGTCTTCACACTTTTCTCGTGTTCTGGCTGTCGTCATCCATTGCGTCACTTATTTTACTCGTCTGTGACGCCTTCGTTATGTAACATTTATGGATTTCGCAGAGGTGTTGGTGTTGCGATATTCTGATCCTACAGTCTTTCTTCTTTGTTTTTCTTTTTGTTTTCTCTGGCGATTTACGCCGTTATTTTGAACTGTGTTTAATTATCATAGTAACTTTGATTAGTGGTTCTTGCCATTGTCTTTTGACTGTGAAGCTTTTCCTTAGGGAACACCATTGTAGTTTCCATCTTTTTGCTATTCTTGCCGGTTTTTTTAACCGTCGTATGTTCTGATTTTCCTTTCGTTTACGCCTTTCAGCGCTGATAAGAGACCTATGGAGCATCCTAGTTCAGTCGTGATTCCGATCTGTCTGATGAAGCTTATCTGGAGATGGTGAAAGTCACTCATCGTATGAGGAGATTTGATGTTTCTTTTTCTAGTCCGGCGGATCAGTTTGGCATCTTGACCAAGAAGATCTTGATGGATAATCCTTGTGGTCCCAACGAGATCGTTGTGATAGTGGGCCAGCTAGATGCGGGGCTTCGCCTTCCTTTATACTGTCCGCTAGATCCGTTCCAGTACGAGGTATTTTTCAAGCTTAGCCCCCAGCGAGGTATTTTTCAACCCAATGGTAACTTCTTTAGGATTATGCGAGAATATAATCGGCGAAGTAGGGGCAAAGTTATTGTGCATGAGAAGAATGAGTTCATTCCTTCCCATGTGGAGTTGTACTCATCCGATACTTTTGTGGAGAACTACTGGTGTCAGCAGTCATCTGATGTATTCGAGGGTTTTGGGGTTGGGATTTCTAGGTCTCGGAAACTTCCCAGGGGTCCTCGTCTCATAAGCGATTTGGATCCTCCTTTTGCTAGTAATGTTACACTTCGCAAGACTCATTACCCTAAGTGATTTTTGGGTCCTCTCCGCATCGTGGGGCCTTACATTTTTGGTTGGGATGAGCTTGGCAATGTCCTTCCTGGGATTCCTGATATACATAGTCATCTGCCACCTTATAATCCATGGGAGCTTAAATGGGTTCCGTATCGTAGGCGTTCCTCGCCGTCTCTCCGAGCTATTGAGGATGTTAAGGTACACAATACTGTCTTAGTGCTTCAATGTATATATACCTTGCCCCTATTTTATGCCTTAGCATTCGATATTATTCTGTTTTTGACAGAGGAGAATGGTTGTTGATGGTTCTGGGCCATCTACTGCTCATGTGGGAGTTGCAGAGCATGCTATGGAAGTTGATATTGGTGCATTGTTTGGTGAGAATGAGATAGTGGATATTGGTGATTCATTCTTTGATGATCTTGACCAAGCCTTGTTGAATGATCCTATCAATCCTGATGGCACTGTTGTCGCATTGGATGTGAGTTTGACCTTGGTGAGTAATCTCGCTGACAAGGGTGCTCTTCCCGATACGGGTGCTCACGTTGGTAGTGGTGCTGGTGATATTGTTCATATGGTTGCAAGTGGTGGTGGTGCTCCTGGCGTACCAAGTACTTTTGCTGGCGGTTTTCCTTCTGCTCCGGCGGCTCCTTCTAGTTATTCTTCCACTGTTTGTGGTGGAAGATCCGAGGCAATGAAGATGTTGTGCTCGGATCAGTATGCTCGGTTGAATGAGGACAAGCAGGCTCGTATTTTAACTTCTTTGCCTAAGTCCGCTCAGCAGCAGCTTGTGCATGCAGTATGTATTTAATACTTGACTTTGTTTTAATTATTGGTATTTGTGAGTGCCCCAGTTTAACTATTGATGTTGTCTGATTTACTAGAGAAACAATTTGAGGACTGGTATGCTGTCCGAGACTCGAGTCGCTAGGAGGCGAGTCAAGGCTGCTGAGCAGGAGATCTGGCAACTTCGTTCTGCTGTAAAGATGGCTAAGCAGGAAGCCTTATCCTTTCTCCAGGATAAGAAAGAGTTAGAAGGTATTTATTTGTTCATTCATCTGAGTTTTTCTCCTCCATTGTAGGTTTTAGACTTCTGAATTAGCCCCTCTATTGGTAGCCATGGTCAAACGTTTGGAGGAGGAGATAGATAATACTGGTCATAGGCATGCTAGGGAACGTAGCATCCTTAAGCTCGATGTGAGTTCTCGCCAGTGCAAGATTGATTCCTTGGAGAATGAAAATGTACAACTTTGGAAGGATATGGATGTACACCGAGATCGTATCGTTGATCTTCGTACGATGTTAGATAAAGCTAAGTAGGTGGTTGTAGATCGCTCGGATGAGATCAAGCTCCTTAGATCTCAAAAGGATGAGCTTATTGAGTGGCAGTCCGATCATTTGCCCCTGTTAACATAGGCAGAGGATGATAGAGAAGAGCTTAGATGACTTAAGAGAGAGTTTATCGCGCTTGAAAAGGAACGTGATAGACATATGCTATCGTGTCCAGCCGGTGATGCAGCCATAACTCCTGCTGAAGCGCAGATTAGTGCGTTAGATACTCAAAAGATCCAACTAGAACATGACTTAGCTTCCGTTTTAATTGAACACGAAGGTTGCTTAATGTTGGTTTTGCGCATTCCTTTCTTGTGGTATTTGTCTCAAACTGACTGTCTCCATTATTTATCTTGCAGAGGCTCGTAAGCGCAATGTAGAATTGGAGAGGCAGTTGGAGGAAGAGAGAGCAGCAAGGCGGAGCCTTGATGAGGAGCTCAATGAATTGGTGAACCATCATAAGGATGAGCTTGAGGCTGAACGTGCTGACAAGAATGAGAAGTTGAGCAATCTCCATGTGGAGTATAAGGCTATGATAACCAATGCATGCAAAGCTGCCGTCCTTCGTGAGCATCAACGGGTCGCTGCAGCTGCTGCTGCTAATGTTGCGATTCAGCCTCCGCATGCTAATGTTGAGCCCGTGCCCGAGCAAGTTGCTCCAGATGCGGTCGAGGGCGAGGATCGGATGGAAACTGATCAGGGCGCTACTGATGGTGGTCAGGATTAAGTTCGTCGGTTCGCTTACTCGTATAAGCTTTGCCCTTTAAGAACTTTTTTATGTCTCCTTTTGGTTTTTGAATTTCATGATGTGATGTGTAGAAAGACGCTGTCTGGTAAGTCATCATTCTCTTTGCGAGGCAACATTTTAATTATTTGGATTAGTTAATATGCTAACCAAGTCCTCTTTTGTGTTGGAGGCATTATTTCGCCACTCGTACTTTGGTAAGTCCTCATGTTTGGGAGGCAAGGATACTTTCTTTTGGAGTAGTTGTTCATATGAATGGCAATTTCCTTTGTTAAATTCATGTCTAAACGGTCCCTGTTTACATGAAGCTAGTTCGCCTACTAAAAGGTTCTAGAAGAAAGGGAAGGAAATAATTTCTTCCAAAATAAACAATTAGGGAAGATTTCCGATAATTGTTTCCGATGGACAAGCTGATGTGCATGGTAAGGAAATCCTTAGAATGATAAAATCTTATGAAAATCCCATTAACAGAATTAAGAGAGATTTATCTATCTCTGAAAATTCTCACATCAGTAAAGTTTCTCCTCATGTCATACCTTTAGATCAAGGAAGGATCACCTTCTTAGGAGAAAATACTTTGGGCAGAAACCTCCAAAGAGAAACATGAACTACGTTTCTGATACTCGTTGTAACTTGTAAGCATGATAAGGATTAATCTGATACAACCTAGTTGTATGGAGAATGTGCACCCTCATCCAAGTTTGTGCTCGTAAATTTTGGGATGAGGAAGCACATAAAACGAGAGCACATGTTTTTGTGTTTGTATCAGAAAATCTGTGACAATTTTTGGATAAACTGCGAATCCATTTTGTCTAAAAAAATGTGTTCATATTTATCATGATCTTCCATAATTAGGTTTAATTTGAAATTTTTGAATTTTAATAAACCTTCCAGCATGAGAATTTCGGAAACATGAAACAAAATATATTCTTGATATATTTTCAAAAATTCCTGGATATTTTCGGTCCAAAAGTTGTCTCTTCTTAAGAGAAACTTTATTTTGCTTGTATTGAGAAACCCTAATTAATTCTTATTTAAATCCTTGAGAACGCCTCCAATAACTCGCAGTATTACAAAGGTAAATAAAGAGGAAGCTCAAGAGTTAAGGATTGTCAAGGAATCAGTACAGAAAGGAAGAAGAAGATCATATCAAAAATCATGTCTAATTATGAATCTGATAGTTTTATCGGATCCCAAGATGAGTCATGTCTGTTGGCTTTCAACCATCAAGATCCAAAAGAAACCAAGTGGATACCTTTTGATAGTATGGTAAACTATATCCATGGTTTTGAAGAACTAAGAACCAATTTCATAATAACGGTTCGAAATCAAGATTGGCTAAAGGATAGGATTGAGGAAACAAAAGTTGATCTTGCAGACATGAAGAAACAAGTTGAAAAGCTTTAAAAACAAGAAGTGGTTGCTGACAAGTCTCTCGAGACAAGCTTCAAGAGTTTGAACACTGAAGAAACCTCAGTGAACAATCAGAGCGCCACTAGGGATTAAGTTATATGCTGTAATACTTAATCCAGAAAATAGACATCAATATTTTGATTTACTTCAATTATTGTATAAGGTTTATTTTCAATAAAACTATCGTCATTATTATTTATCAATAAAATATTACTTTATAATTTTTGTTTCATGTGATAGTTACCGATTACATAGCATGTGAATGACTGTTTATATTTTTGTTATGTGTATTCGGTTTATGAGATGTCTGATCTCGGGTTTTATTAACCTTAATATTCGATCTCATATGATGTAACCCTTATGATTTGTGTGGCTTTTTGATTTAGCAAGATTATGTTCTAGCCCAAGTTGGTAGGCTTTATCAAAGGATTATAAGGTGTTCCTATCGAAACTCGTATGTGAAGAGTCACAATGTATTGAATCAATTTGTGTTTACATGAGTTGTGTTTAGCATAACATATGTGTTTCGGGTTTTCAAATTTTGCTATTGGCACGCATTAGTTAAAACCGATTCAACCTTTCTCTAGTAAAGGTTGCTTTTGTTGTTGTTCTTTTGTTCTTGCGAGAGGATGACAACACACTTTGGGAGAGTTATTATTTGAACTTGCGCTTAATGATGTATCTTTCCGGGGAGAGTGGATGCGGAAATTGAGGTAACAAATTTGTTAGTTAATCATTTTCATGTTTATATTGCATATATTTTGCTTTTGCTTAACAAATTTTTGATACAATTGATATGTTCCATTATGTTATGTATGGATTGTTTATGTGATTCAATTGTTTCCGGTTAAGAAAAATTGTGTCAATTTATTTGGCTTATTGTTTGGTATCTTCTTTATTGTTGGGTATTGTTAGAAACAATGAAGAAATAATGAAATCGGATCTCAAACAGCTGAGTCGCGGACTAGGTCGCTATCTTTAAGGTATTTCGCGACTCTGCCTCTTGATTGTGCTAGCACTCAAAAAATTGTCGAACACCTATGGGATAAAACAGCTGATTCACTCTCTTGTTTGATTTCTCTGCACCTTGAGAAATCGAACCAACTATAACTCTTTCTTTCTTATCTTG
The DNA here is from genome assembly GCA_023531295.1 of Papaver armeniacum. Taxonomy (NCBI): domain Eukaryota; kingdom Viridiplantae; phylum Streptophyta; class Magnoliopsida; order Ranunculales; family Papaveraceae; genus Papaver; species Papaver armeniacum. Next base: position 185,077 of record JAJJWW010014316.1, on the reverse strand, counting down.
CTCAGAACTCAATAGATGTAAAAACAATCTGTTTTTCATCCTCTGTAAAACCAGTCTTATAAAACTCAAGAGAATCAATCAACTTTAATGAAAATAAATTTTGAGTAAATACACTCAATTAACCTTCCGTAACAGTTAGAAAACGGGCAAAATATAATTGCCTAAATTAATGAAATTAATTAATAATATTAAGTTGACAAAAAACGTTTTTGGAAATCAGAAGTTAAATCTGCAAAAAAACATTTTGAAATCAGCAGACCTCCCAAGACCCCCAAGGCCCCAAGGCCCCGCTCTCCCGGATTTTATTAAGTATATATAAATATACCTATTCAAATGCATGGGGTGAGACTTGAACCCAAGTCTATAGTGTGGAAGCCCAAAATAATACCACCACACTATCTCTCTAAGTTTGGTATAATATTACAAAATAATGTTTTTAAATATATATCCTAACAATCCCCCACTTATATTTCAAAAAAACATTGAGCAAGTGCTATACAGTTGTGCATAAGCAAAGGTGCCTTTCGACTTGAACCTATACATCGTGTTAAACTTTCTAAGTATTAGGTAACTAGATTGACTCGTGTCTTGAACTCTAACTAATACTAGATTATTCAACACACACAACTATATCTAGAGTAAAGTTCTTAAGTTCGCACATTAAGGCCATGTGCTTATCCCTTTCTTAACGAACGATCTACAGAAGTTCCCAAGTTCTCATAGAAGGCGGCCACACCTTCACATTCGTATAGGTGAGTCTATCAAGAATACTCCTGTGTATCCCACTCTAACTTAAGAGCTATAGACATCATTAAGAGTTTAAACACTCAACCTGTTTCCCACTTCAGGATATCATGCTATGGGAGTGCATGACTCTATCATATCATTTGTAACTTTGTCTAGTCCCTTTGAACCTATCTAGGTTGGGTATCCATTACAAATGACTCAACTTCTCAGGCCTAAGTCCCATACTTCTAGAAAATTTCCATACCTTTTCTCTAGCTAACCCTTTCGTCAAAGTGTCGGCTATATTTCCTTCGGATCTTACATGATCTATTCTTACAACACCCGTTGTGAGAAATTCTCTAATCGTGTCGTGCTTTCGACGTATATGTCGATTCTTATTGTTATTATAACAATTATCTACTACTCCGATAGTCGCGGTACTATCGCAGTAGATCAAAGTGGCTGGTATTGGTTTTTCCCATCTACCGGAATGTCGACAAATGACATTTCAGCCATCCCGCCTCTTCACTAGTCGCTTCTCTCGCTATCAATTCAGCCTCCATCGTAGATTGGGCTATAATTGTCTGTTTCTTTGATCTCCAAGATACAAAGCGCCCCCAACAATAGTAAAAACATATCCACCGGTGGACTTGGAATCATCTCGAAAGAATGTTCCAATTAGCATCGCTAAATCCTTCAAGGACCGCGGGATACCTTTGATAGTGTAATCCTAGGTTTGTGGTTCTTTTCAGATACCGCATAACCCTCTCAACAACATCCCAAGATGTTTCAAACTAGGATTACAGGTAAACTCGCACGAACTCCCACCGCATACGCAATGTCCTGGTCTAGTACAATCACCGCATAACGCAGATCGCCTATTATACTAGCATATTCAGATTGTCTAACACTTTCTCCAGTGTTCCTTAACAATTTCACAAAAGAGGATCAAAAGGAGTACAAACAGGTTTATAATCAAAATATTCATACTTCTTTAGGATTTTTTCAATGTAGTGAGATTGATCCAAACAAATACCACTATTAGTTCTAGTTATTTTGATTCCCAAGATTACACTAGCTTCACCCAAATCTTTCATGTCAAAATTCGAACTAAGCATGCTTTTAGTTTCATTGACAACGATAAACTGGAACCAAATATTAGCAAATCATCCACATACAAGCAAACAATCACACATGCATCATTCTCGGATTTATAGTAGATGCATTTGTCACCCTCATTTATTCTGAAGTTACTTGAAATCATTAAATTATCAAATTTCTCATGCCATTGTTTAAGAGCTTGTTTCAAACCATAAAGAGACTTTTCTAGCTTACATACTTTATGTTCTTGTCCAGGAATTACAAAACCTTCGGGTTGTTCCATGTAAATTTCCTCTTCTAGTTCACCATTCAAAAAAGCAGTTTTAACATCCATTTGATGAATAACAAGATTATGAGTAGCAGCAACAATCAAAACACGTATAGATGTTAATCTAGTAACAGGAGAATAAGTATCAAAAAGTCTACGTTCTCTCGCGCCTATAACCTTTGGCAACCAAATCTAGCCTTATGCTTATCTATTGTTCCATCATGTTTGAGTTTCCTTTTCAAGACCCATTTACAACCTATTGGCTTACAACCGGAGGTAAATCTACATAACTCCAAGTTCCATTAGACATGTGAGAATCCCATTCATTATCTACGACTTCTTGCCGTAAACTAGACTCTGCGAGAACTAAACGCCTCTTGTAAATTAGAAGGTTCTTCTTCTATAGCGTAAAATTCAAAATCAGGATTTTTATCTTTTGTCTCAGCCCTAGCTCTTTTACTGCATCTAGGTTCAAATTCAGTGATCCTAGTTTCTTCACTTCTAGGTTCTTCTAATCTAGACTCTGAATCAACACTAGGTAAAGTGCTAGGTGTTGAACCCCCACTATTACCCCCACTAATTCTAGATTTAAAAGGAAATCTATCTTCAAAGAAGTCAACATCAACAGATTCAATAATAACCTTATTATTAATATCAAAGAACCTATAAGCTTTACTTGTTTTGAGCATAACCAATAAAAACACATTCATAAGCTCTACTTTCTAACTTATGTCTTTTAGGATCGGTTTCCTAACAAAAGCCAAACAGCCCCAAACTCTAAAATAAGATACATTAGGTTTTCTATTTCTCCAAAGTTCATAAGGAGATATCATGGTTTTATTATTGGGAATGCGATTCAAAACATGGAAAACAATCAACAAACATTCACCCCACCAATGAGAAGCGACACTGAACTAAGCAAACAAGCAACAAGTTGAAGTTCGAGTCGGTGTACGATTCTTTCTTTCAAGCTTTTCCATTCATTTGAGGATTATATGGAGCAGGTTGTTTCATGTATTATGCCATTAGTTTGATAAATTTCAATAAAAGGAGCAAAATCATATTCGGTGCCTCTATCACTACGAAACCTCTTAATTTTTCTACCAAATTGATTTTCAATTTCAGCAATAAAAATTTTAAACTTTTCAATAGCTTCATTCTTATGGCTCAAAGAAATAAACATACGTATAATTAGAACAATCATCAATGAACGTCATAATATATCTCTTCCCATTTCTAGTTAGGATACCTTCATATTCACACAAATCGTAATGTATTAAGTCTAGTGGTTGGGATTCTCTTACAAATGATTTATGTGAAGTCTTAGTTATTTTTGCTTGACTACAGTATTCACATTTTTCAAATTCATTTTCGAAAATTCGAAGGACACCTAACTTGCTCATGTTATTTACTAACTTTTTACCCACATGACAAAGCCTACCATGCCAAACATTAAAATTGCAAACCATATAAGCGTAAGAATCAATTTTATTCATAGCATCAACATTAAGCTTAAACATTCCATCAGTAGCATAACCTTTTCCTACAAAATTCTTATTCTTAGTTATAGTGTAAACATCAGACCCAATAGTTTGATACAACCCAGCCTTGTTGAGAAGATAGCCTAAACAAGGTTCTTCCTCATTTCTGGAGTGTGAAGAACATCTTTCAGCATGAGTGTCTTCCCAGAAGTAAACTTCAATTCTACCATACCAGAACCTTTCACCACAGTGTTGTGAGAGTCTCCCAATGATGAGTGCCAATTATTGCATATTTATACACCTTTTTATTGGCATTTTACTCATCTTTTGCGCTTAGGAATCAGATATTATCCCAAATTCTGTGTTTTCTTTGTTTTCAAGAATAAATATTTGTACTAATTAATTTTGTGTTTTTAGGTAATAAATAAAGCTCGGAGAAACTAAGGAGCCAAAGAGCGAAGAATTGGAGTCGAGCATTTATGGAGCAGATAGCCAAAGCCGCGCGCGCAATGGGTTGCAACCCAACAAGTAGCAACTCATCTACAAGACATGGGCTTGAGCTAGACCTGAGCCGCGACCCGGATCCGAGCCCGTCCACTCCAAGCCGTTGAGATCTCTCTCATCCACATCCTACGGTTGCTACAACCTCCTCATCAACCCTCGATGCACTCACTCAACACCAAAATAGCACAACTCCTCCTCACCGTTCGATTTCCCTTAGCTCCATCCGACGCTCGCTCCAACCTTCACATCAACTCTGATGCACCCGCCTCACAACACGGCCCATATATAAACCCCCATCACCAAACCCTAATCTCATTCTTCTCCTTCTCACCCGACAACCATCACACCCATTCTTCTCTGTTCTCCCCAGGCCAAAAATGGCGAGCCATCTCCTCCTTCGTTTCTCTCACCACACGTACCACCTCAGCTCCCAACGCCAACAGCACATCAGTCATCTCTTCCGACACCCCTATTTCTAGTTATCTCTCTCTTATAGCTTCTCTTCCCAATAGGCTATGTGAAAGATAAATGGAATTAGGGTTTACCCTTGCATGCGACACTGAGCCGAAGAAACGGAAGAGAGAGGTTTGGGTGTTTGTGAATTGTTGTTTACGAGTAAATTTTGAGATATAAATTGTGGTTTTGATGTAAGAGAAAAGACAAACATGTTTTAGGGTTTTAATTTCTAACTTTAATTTGAATTTCGTTTTTACTATTACATCATGTTCTAAATACTTAAGCTAGGGTGTAATGAAACCCTTTGATTTAATATGAAGCAAGTTTATTGTCAAATTGTTCTTAATGTGTTTAATGCTTAGGAAAATAGTGATTCATTGAATCAGAATGTGCTGTGATCACCGGTACCGTAGAAAGACCGGTGATACTAGGGGTGTGTAAGGGGATTTAGGCACCATTTATCCAATTAAGGCCTTTTAGGAAGGCAGTAGAACAAGGTAAAAATTAGCATTGCTTAGTATGAGATCAGAGGGTGGAATTAGTCACCCTAGTATCACAACAACATTAGTTCCAACACTCTGTATTCATCATTGCTTTAGTTCAAGAGTCACACATTTCTAACTAGTCGTTTCGACACAATCACCCATACTTTTGTGCTACATTATCCTCTGAGAATCGATAGTGAGCATTAGATTAGCTTAACAGCATACACCACTTCTCTGTGGGATCGACCTGTGCTTGCCACGCCTCCAATAGGCCTGTGCACTTGCAGTAAGACGTAGGAAAAGCTTCTTTGAGCTCCTACCAAGTTTTTGGCGCCGCTGCCGGGGAACTGGTAGTGTGCTGTTACTCTTTATTGCTTCGCTTCACTGATTTCATCTATCTTTGTATATTTCATCCATCTGTTCATATAAGCTTTGAATCCTTTTTTTCGTTTCTTATAGTATAACTTAGCTTAAAATTTTGATTTAAACTCCCGTGTAGTTGCATCTTTGCATTACCAATTGTCTGTTGAGTTGTGACTTAGCCTAATCATACCATAAACATCTTTATGATCGTGCTTTCATGCTTCGTGAATCACCATAGCTAGTTTCCACCAAATTGTGCACGATCCCATATATTGCTTTAGCGTGTAAGATTGAGAACCGAAGTTGAGTGTTGAGTTAACGGGTACCTTGAGAAGGCGAGATATAACCCAAGGAGGAGAACAAAGGGAGCAGCCAAATGAACTGGTGGATTTGCCTAAACCCGGTGTATCTTGGAGGTATTGTATCCTAATTTTGCTTACTTGAATGAATGCACGGTAGCATGTATGCTTGCGTGCTAGCCTTGAACCATAACCCTTAGCTTCTGTGACCTTGAGTAGCAATCTTTTGATCCTGTGACCTTGTTGAGCTATCGAGTGCATAACACTTTTGTGATAATTAAGGTCAAGCTGACCTCATTGACACCAATTGTACATCCTGCTTCATGTCAAGACTACTTGTGTTTCTTGCCCGAGTAGCTCATAGCCAATCTGCTAAAGCAGAAAGTTGCATATCCTTGGCAGACCCCTTGCATACCCTGTCACCTTGCAAGCCCCTGTAGCTGCAGAAAATTTAACCCCACACAACTTGCAAGCCCACGGAGCTGCAATTGTGGAGCTACTCTGCTTTGTGAATTGCCAATAACAAGCCCGCCTGGCTCTGTAATCCTTATGCTCCATCTGCTTGTGACCTTATGCATGCCTACATTGTGCTAAACCCTAAATCTGTGAACGTGCATATCTTTATTATGATGAGCTGTTAACTCCATGATGTTTTGATCTGTTGTGCTTATCTATAAGCTAGCATCTAAAGTTGAGAATATCTGTGAACTATCTGTGCTTATCTGTGATCTGTTGTGCTTACACCTGTAAAGTTAAGCATCTAAAGTTGTGCTTAAAGTTGTTTATGATCTGTGAAACTTGAATGAGTTGAGAATAGCGAGAATTAGGGATAGTGTTAGTTTGTTTTCAAACACACTACCCCGGCACATGCTTCACCATTGAGTGAGCACACCCCGGTCCCTTGCACCATACAGTCTTTATTCATTTCTGTCTTTGTGACCATCCACATGCACTAGGCTGTAGCATTTCATGTGAAATTGTGTTTTGTGTTTTGCTCTGTGCATAAGACCAGCCTTGGCAGTGTACAAAATCTTGCGACATTTTCCAAACTTTGCATAAGCCGGTGCTTGTGCCCAGAGAGCACTAAGTCCACTAGGCTGAACCTTTTCAACCAAAATCGAGGTCAGACATTTCACCCAACCTGGGCGATCAACCAATCAAAGGCTGGGCTGTGCAATAGACTAAGCCCACCAAGTTCCACTTCTTTGGGCTGCAAAGCAACCAAAGCCCACATCATCTCGGGCTGGACAAAGCCGTCTCAAACCCACATAACCAAAGTGAAACCCATCTATTCAGTTGGGCATCATAACTTCAAAAAGCCATCTTTTGGGCTTGAGTCTTGTATTAGTGGGTCATTTATTGAGTTTTTGTTTTTACGTGTTAGGAATTGTTTGTATGTTAACATGCTAGATGCGCTAGCTAGGCTATGATTGTGTCTTTTAGAGACCAAACAAATCGACTAGTTAGAATCCGCTTGGACGAAATCGTAAGCATACCCAGTTCTTCAACAGAAAGCCCAATTCCATCAGAAAGCCCATCCGAATCAGAAACCATGGGTGATGAACAAAACCAACCCCGTAGTCTCAAGGACTATATGTACCCAACTAGGGCAAGTCAGCCCTCTTGCATCATTCTGCCAGCTGATGCTTGTCAGTTTGAATGAAAGCAAGCACCATTCATATGCTACCCGTGTTTAGAGGGTCAATGCTTAGAACCCCTACCATCACGTGAGACTTTGAGGATATTTGTGGGACTCTGCGTTTTAACCAAATGACGAGAGGAGTCCCTCAAATTGAGATTGTTTCCTTTTTCTCTGAAGGACAAAGCCAAGTCGTGGCTTCATGCCCTACAACCACGATCCATTAGAACACAGGATGACCTCACAAAGAGTTTTTCAAAAGTTTTCCCCAACCATAAGATCATGACAATTCGCCAAAGTCTAAATGGTTTTGTGCAATTAGAAGACGAAACTCTAGCAAGGTACTTGGAGATTCAATGAATTACTACTCCAATGTCCCCACCATGGTTTTGAAAAATGGAGACTCGTGCAAATCTTGTATGAGGGTCTAGATGTTAGAACCCGTACCACAGTAGAGTCGATGTGCAATGGTGCATTTATTGACAAGAGCGCTGATGACGCTTGGACTTTCTTAATCGAAGTCGCTGAAAGACTCAACGGTGGGAGTCCATCCGAGAACAGAAACGGACTACCCCTACCAACAATGTTCATAGAATCGAGTCGACTTTGAGGGAAATGCAAAAATGGCTTCTTTGGCCCGGAGAATAGAAGTGCTTGAGTTGGAAAAGAATGTAAAATCTAATGCCCCTACTCTCCGTGACCAAATTAATATGGCCACTTGTGCCGCATGCCATAGTTCTGACCACCTTGTGGACAGCTGTCCAGATTTACATGCATTTCAAGAGTCCAAATCCGAGCAAGCCAATGCATTATACCAGAGACAAGAGAACAACCCTTATTCTCAAACCTACAACCCAGGGTGGAGGAACCACCCTAACTTCTCTTGGTCCAAGGGACCTGTACAAGGGGGACCAACAAATAACAACCAAGGATACTCATATCCCCGAAACCCCCAAGTACAACCACATCCTCGGTACCACATAGAGAAAAAGCCTAGCTTGGAAGACGTGTCGATCAGTTAACCCAAAATCTCACACAACTCAACAAAACTACCGACCAACGTTTCACAAGTCTAGAACTTAAGATGGGACAAATTTGTGATGCATTGAATGAGAGAGAAAAAGGAAAATTTCCTAGTCAACCCCTACAAAATCCAAAGAATGTGTTTCAAGCAGGCTCCTCTCTGCAATGAAACTTCGCATAGTCAAGCGAATCGTCACCACTCTCAGTAGTGGTAGAATTGTTGAGAACCATGTAGGTGTACCACCGTCAAGCGAGTCTCCATCAGACTCACCAGTACACACAACACCACAGAAAACATCCACTGTAGAGAAAGAATCTGAGCCCATTGATAAGACCAAGAGTCCTACTGATGTTGATGTTTCTTTGCCAAGTCATGTTTTTTGTTGCTCCATTTCCACAACGGTTGGTGCAACAGAAGGGGGGTAACCATTACAATGAGATTTTGGAAATGTTCAAGAGGGTTAACATAAACATTCCATTTCTCGAAGCAATTAGACAAATACCCACCTATGCTAAGTTTTTGAAGGACTTGTGCACACAAAAGCGTAAGCTTCATGTGCATAAACGTGCCTTTCTCACTGAGCAAGTGAGCTCCATAATCCAAAACAAGATTCCACCTAAGTTTAGAGACCCAGGTAGTCCAACGATTACATGCAACATTGCGACCATACGGTCGAAAAGGCGTTACTAGACTTAGGAGCCGTGTGAATCTTTTGCCATACCACGTGTATGTGCAATTGGGCCTTGGGGAGGCTGAAGCCCACACTGTTACGCTACGATTAGCGGACGGATCCGTGAGAATCCCAGTGGTATTGTTGAAGATGTGTTAATCAAGGTTGATAAATTTTTCTTTCCTGTAGACTTCATTGTCTTAGACACTCAACCCGTGCAAGACCCAAGTAATCACATTCCCGTGATCTTAGGACGTCCTTTCCTGGCGACGTCCAATGCCATCATCAATTGTCGTAATGGTGTGTTGAAATTGTCCTTTGGTAACATGACCGTAGAGCTGAATGTTTTTAACGCTAGTCAACAACCCATTGATTGCGATGACACCGATCTGCATGAGATTAACATGATCGAGAGTCTGATCCAAGACTCTTTGCCCGACATTTTGTCAATGGACCCTTTGCAAGCATGTTTAGATAACTTTGACTTAGATCTCTTCGAGTCTAAGTACATTGGTGAAATTAACTCTTTGCTTGAATCGGTCCCACCCATGGATATTACCAAATGGCAGAATGTAGTGGAACCTCTTCCACTCTCTGATACCACATCTGCCATACCTCTTGATACACCACCTAAGCTCGATTTGAAACCATTACCTGATACTTTGAAGTATGCCTTCTTAGGTCCTTCTGACACTTTACCTGTGATTATTGCATCATGTTTAGACACGGAACAGGAAAGTAGACTCTTAGAAGTACTTCAAGAACATAAAGGAGCCTTAGGTTGGACCATCTCCGATCTTAAGGGTATAAGTCCCACAATTTGCATGCATCACATAAACCTTGAAGAGAACACTAAACCATCTAGGGAAATGCAAAGGAGACTTAACCCCAACATGAGAGATGTTGTCAAGGGTGAGATTCTTAAACTGCTTGATGCGGGTATCATTTACCCCGTCCCGATAGCGATGGGTCAGCCCATTCGGGTAGTACCCAAGAAATCTGGCATTACTTGTTGTTCAAAACGAGATGAATGAGATCATTCCCACCCGTGTGACCACCGGGTGGCGAGTATGTATTGATTATAGGAAATCAACACGGTCACCAAGAAAGACCATTTTCCCCTTCCTTCATTGACCAAATCTCTGGAAAGGTTAGCAAAACATAGTCACTACTGCTTCTTAGATGGCTATTCTGGCTACAACCAAATCCACATAGCACCGGAAGACCAACAAAAGACCACGTTTACATGTCCTTATGGAACTTTTGCTTATCGTCGTATGCCTTTTGGGCTGTGCAATGCACCCGCTACTTTTCAACGTTGCATGATGAGCATATTTTCCGACATGGTAGATAAATTTCTTGAGATTTTTATGGATGATTTTTCTGTGTTTGGATCTTCATTTGATGAGTGTTTGCATCACCTCACATGTGTGCTAATTAGGTGTAAGGAGAAGAGTTTGGTCTTGAATTGGGAAAAATGTCATTTCATGGTTAATTCAGGCATTGTTCTAGGGCATATCATCTCGGAAAAAGGCATAGAAGTAGACAAAGTCAAGGTAGATCTCATCCAACACTTGCCTCAACCTCGTTCGAGAGGGACATCGAGATCATTTCTAGGCCATGCGGGTTTTTACCGTAGATTCATCAAAGACTTTAGTAAAATTTCACGACCTTTGTGCAATCTTCTTGCAAAAGATGTTGCATTTGTCTTTGATGATGCTTGTAAGGAAGCATGGGAGCAACTGAAGGCTCTCCTTACATCTTCCCCTATAGTCAGACCACACCGACCGGTCATTACCATTTGAGATTATGTGTGATGCGTCGACTATCTTTTGTAGGAGCTGTTTTGGGCCAACGAGTAGACAAACTTCCATATGTGATCTACTATGCTAGTAAAACACTTAATGATGCTCAACCTGAATTATTCCACGACCGAGAAGGAGTTGCTAGTCTGTTGTGTTTGCATTAGACAAGTTTAGATCTTATCTAATAGGGTCTAAGGTCATCATTTATTCTCGATCATGCTTGCATTGAGATATCTTTTGTCAAAGAAAGATGCTAAGGCTCGTCTAATTCGATGGATACTCTTGCTACAAGAGTTTGACCTCGAAATTCGAGATAAGAAAGGGTCGAGAGAATGTTGTGGCAGATCACTTGTCTAGGTTGAATGTTGAATCTGGCTGATGAGTCTGTGTTAATTAGGGAATCATTCCACGATGAGCAATTGATGCTTGTGGTCAAAATGCCATGGTTTGTTTGATATTGTCAACTACCTTGCTACGGGTAGAATGCCCTTGCATTGGTCTAAACAAGACCGTTCTAAGTTCTTGGCTGAAGTTAAACATTTCCTTTGGGATGACCCATATTTGTTTAAGTACCGCCAAGACCAAATCATTAGGAGATGTGTCCCCAATTCTGAACAAAGGGACGTCATCTCTTTCATGACCATGCATGTGGAGGCCACTTTAGTGCCAAGAAAAGCTTCTGCAAAGATCTTGCAAAGCGGTTTCTATTGGCCAACACTGTTTAAGGATTGCCATGCATTTTGTGTTGCTTGTGACCGATGCCAGAAATTAGGAAGTATCTCTAGGAGAAACATGATGCCCTTACAACCTATTTTGATTGTTGAGCTGTTTGATGTTTGGGGCATTGATTTCATGGGTCCATTTCCGAATTCTGAAGGTAAGTCATACATTCTTGTTGCTGTAGATTATGTCTCCAAGTGGGTAGAGGCCATTGCATCCAAAACCAACGACCATAAAGTTGTTCTTTCCTTTCTTAAGGAGAACATTTTCTCCCGTTTTGGAACCCCTAGGGCAATAATCAGTGATGGAGGTAGTCATTTCTGCAATAGACCCTTTGAATCACTAGTGCGCAAGTATGGAATCACTCACAAGGTCGCAACACCTTACCATCCTCAAACCAGTGGCCAAGTGGAAGTTTCCAATAGGGAAATAAAGCATATTCTTGAGAAGACCGTCAATCCTTCTAGGAAAGATTGGTCTTTGCGCCTAAACGATGCTTTATGGGCCTATAGGACTGCATACAAGACTCCCATTGGGATGTCTCCTTACAGACTAGTGTACGGGAAAGCATGCCATTTACCTGTTGAGTTAGAACACCGTGCATTTTGGGCTGTGAAGAAGTTGAATTTTGATCTTGATAAAGTGGTACCGTAGAAAACTTCAACTCAATGAGTTAGAAGAATTGAGAAATGATGCATATGATAGTGCCAAAACGTACAAACATAGGATGAAGGTGTTTCACGACAAGCGCATTCTGCGCAAGTCTTTCACCCAGTCGGAAAGTTTTTATTGTACAACACTAGGTTGCATTTATTTCCGGGAAAGCTACGTTCTAGATGGTCGGGGACCATTCGTGGTACGTGCACTGTCTTTCCCCATGGAGTCAGTAGAAGTTGAAAACCAAGCAAACAAGAACATTTTCAAAGTCAATGGTCGAGAGATTGAAACCATTTAGGAGCATCGTCCACCAGAAGTTGAGACCGTTGACTTGGAAGACCCCATCTATGTGGACTGATCTAGTTCACTTGTGTACATACTTATGGACTAAAAATCCATCATCTTTCCTTTTTGTTTTCGCATAATTTTTGATGTGTGCTAACCAATCTTTTTGTCTTGCGCTCGTGATTGTTTGCTTTCAAAGCATTCACCTTTCTATGGTTTAGCAACACCCTCTTGCATCCGGTAATCTCTTTCCTTTACTCTACTCATCATAGTTCTCATGGTATGTAACTGTTTAAATTTTTCCTATCTGTTGCCACATTGAGGACAATGTTTGATCTAGGTTTGGGGGTGTGATTTGCATGTAGAGTTTTTAGTCTTTTTGTTTTCCTTCTTTTAAAAAAAAAAAAAAAAAATTGCATAAAAAAAAAAAAATTTGCATAAAAAAAAAAAAAAAACTCAAAAATTTGCATAAAAACCTCCAACTTTTAGAGATTTTAGAGTCACTAGCATGCTTCTAGCTATGTTTACATAGAGAGTCGACCAAATAACAAGAACTTGGAAGTCTTGGAGAACGCAATCGGGTTCCTTAGTTGATTAGAGCGTTAAAGTTGGATTTAACCATACCGAGGGCGAATTAGGTCTTGTTTAGATATTCGGTAGTAGAATTGTGATCAACCATAGTGGAGACTACCCATTTTACATCAAGCGAGGTACCGACCTTCACTCTTTGTGACTTTCTAGAAAAGCTTTTAGAGTGTGTGTCACCGTACGTCAATTCCGGGTAGGAATGGTGAGCTACCCAACTTCGCACCACTTTCAAGACTATTTTTGATCTCTTGAGTGCTAATTCCGTCAATCATGAGGGTGACGTCTAAAGATGAAAACTCCTTCTAAATACCGATTTGCGATTAACATCACTCTCTCTCTCAATCATCAAGATCCATAGAAACACATCATCGTCGTCAAAGCGGAGCAACATCAATATATGAAGAAAAGTTGAAATAGTCCAAGGTTTATGTGCAACAAAGAAAAGAAAAGAATATGAGAATTAATGAAGTTTGTGAAAAATTGAGTTTTATTGTTATTTCCATTTCATGTACTAAGTTAAAAAAAAAAAAAAAAAAAAAAAAAAAAAATTGTTTGTCAAGTTTTTGTAAAGTTCAGAAGTTCATCATCAGCAATTGAAGACCGAAGACCGAAGATTGAAGACGTTTCTATGGTTCTTATGAGAGAGTGATATTAATTGCCGATCGGGTGAGAAGTGAGTGAGTACTCCCACCCCTTGCTAATGGTTGATTTCCTTTCTTAGAGATCATCAGAAAAAGATTCTTTTTGTCCACACTTTTGTGGAGTCTCCAGATTTTACTTCGGAAGGTTATCCTTCTTACCTACAACGTGTGCAGGATTTCTCTCTTTATTCCCCGCTTTTGCACACATGAGAGACTAAAAAGCGATCTTTTTGAGTGCAATTATCATAAAACCCTAATGGTGAGGCAGAAGTCGAGGCTTATGATCACAATCGAATCCGAATTCTTTCATATGGTATGGTTACTTCTCGCTCAGCACTTAAGGATGAGAATGCGTTCTTTGGTAGTTCTAACTTCTTGTTACTAGCATGCAGAAACTCTATGTCCTCATAGCTTCTTGGAGGCTTGAGACTCTTTTACACTTTGAAGTTGGAGAAGGTTTTGTGGGTACACCTCTTTTAAACCCTCACGAGACTACAACTCGTCCACTAGGGACACCTAGGGGTTTAAAGGCTTAGTGCATACGCTAAATGCATTCGAGAGACCTGCGACAGGGGTATAGTTAGGATTTCTTATTTTTCTGTTTCACTTGAGGACAAGTAAAATTCAGGTTTGGGGGTATTTGATGAGTGCCAATTATTGCATATTTATACACCTTTTTATTGGCATTTTACTCATCTTTTGCGCTTAGGAATCAGATATTATCCCAAATTCTGTGTTTTCTTTGTTTTCAAGAATAAATATTTGTACTAATTAATTTTGTGTTTTTAGGTAATAAATAAAGCTCGGAGAAACTAAGGAGCCAAAGAGCGAAGAATTGGAGTCGAGCATTTATGGAGCAGATAGCCAAAGCCCGCGCGCGCAACAGTTGCAACCCAACAAGTAGCAACTCATCTACAAGACATGGGCTTGAGCTAGACCGACCCGCGACCCGATCCGAGCCCGTCCACTCCAAGCCGTTGAGATCTCTCTCATCCACATCCTACGGTCGCTACAGCCTCCTCATCAACCCTCGATGCACTCACTCAACACCAAAATAGCACAACTCCTCCTCAGCCGTTCAGATTTCCCTTAGCTCCATCCGACGCTCGCTCCAACCTTCACATCAACTCCTGATGCACCCGCCTCACAACACAGCCCATATATAAACCCCCATCACCAAACCCTAATCTCATTCTTCTCCTTCTCACCCGACAACCATCACACCCATTCTTCTGTTCTCCCCCGACCAAAAATGGCAGAGCCATCTCCTCCTTTGTTTCTCTCACCACACGTACCAGCCTCAGCTCCCAACGCCAACAGCACATCAGTCATCTCTTCCGACACCCCTATTTCTAGTTATCTCTCTCTTATAGCTTCTCTTCCCAAGAGGCTATGTGAAAGATAAATGGAATTAGGGTTTACCCTTGCATGCGACACTGAGCCGAAGAAACGGAAGAGAGAGGTTTGGGTGTTTGTGAATTGTTGTTTCTGAGTAAATTTTGAGATATAAATTGTGGTTTTGATGTAAGAGAAAAGACAGCATGTTTTAGGGTTTTAATTTCTGCAACTTTAATTTGAATTTCGTTTTTACTATTACATCATGTTCTAAATACTTAAGCTAGGGTGTAATGAAACCCTTTGATTTAATATGAAGCAAGTTTATTGTCAAATTGTTCTTAATGTGTTTAATGCTTAGGAAAATAGTGATTCATTGAACTGAATGTGCTGTGATCACCGGGTACGTAGAAAGACCGGTGATACTAGGGGTGTGTAAGGGGATTTAGGCACCATTTATCCAATTAAGGCCTTTTAGGAAGGCGAGAACAAGGTAAAAATTAGCATTGCTTAGTATGAGATCGGAGGGTGGAATTAGTCACCCTAGTATCACAACAACATTAGTTCCAACACTCTTTGTATTCATCATTGCTTTAGTTCAAGAGTCACACATTTCTAACTAGTCGTTTCGACACAATCACCCATACTTTTGTGCTACATTATCCTCTGAGAATCGATAGTGAGCATTAGATTAGCTTAACAGCATACACCACTTCTCTGTGGGATCGACCTGTGCTTGCCACGCCTCCAATAGGCCTGTGCACTTGCAGTAAGACGTAGGAAAAGCTTCTTTGAGCTCCTACCACCCAACAACACTTTCTTATCCTTGGTTTCAGCATAAGTCTTAAACATGGACCTATCAAAACAACAATGACGCGAAGCACCACTGTCTATCCACCACCCATCAGATCCACCAACCATGTAGAACTCTGGATCGGAGACCATGGCAATTATAACGTCACCCACAAGATTAGCTTGTGCGTTATTCTTTTCCTTGTTAAACCTGCAATTCCTAGCCATGTGGTTTGGTTTATTACAGACATAACAAAGAAACTCAGAATTGGAATTCTGTCCATTTTTTGATGGGTGTTGGTTCTTATTTTGATTAGGCCTTCCTACTTTCTTCTGGTTCGGGTTCGGCTTCATATCCTTTTTCTTAGGTTTCAGATTAGGATGAGTATTATTGTTAGAAACAATGAGGATCTCTTCCTTCTTATCTTGTTTCCGAGCTTCTTCCTCAACCCTGAGATTAACAATCAAACTTTCAAGAGAAAATTCTTTAGTCTTGTGACGCAAAAGTATTACGAAAATCTTTCCAGCTAGGTGGTAACTTGTCAATCATTACGAAACTTGAAATTGTTCATCAGCTTTCATACCTTCGGCCACAATTTCGTGGCAAATTTTTTTGAAGTTCATGAGCCTATGCAACAACCGACCTATCATCCACCATTTGGTATCTCAAATACCGGCTCACAACATACTTCTTTGAGCCGACTTCCTCGGTGTCGTATTTTTATGTAATGCATCCCACACATCTTTAGCAGTTTTCAAAAGTTGAATAATACTCATATAAATCATCGAGATAATGCGTTAAGAATGTAGTTTTTGCAATCAAAGTCGTCATCGATCCATTTGTCAATGGCCTTTTGTTTCTCCTCGGCAGTTTGAGAAACAATATCTTTGGCACCATCGGAAGGAGATGGATCGAGTAGCAAAGCACCATCATCATCAAGATCATCGGCAACAGTCTTATCGGCGGTAGAAGTTTTATCAAAAACAGTTCCATGGTTCCGGGATGAACACTCGACACAATCATATGCGGCTTCATGAGTTTGAGATAAAAGAACATCTTGACTTTCATCTTCTCAAATACAACCCTTCAAATTTGAATGGCTTGTTGGTATCATCAACGCGCTTCCTTTCAACCTCCATAGCAAAATCAACTACCTTAAAATTGTTAGAAACAATGAAGAAATAATGAAATCGGATCTCAAACAGCTGAGTCGCGGACTAGGTCGCTATCTTTAAGGTATTTCGCGACTCTGCCTCTTGATTGTGCTAGTAGTCAAAAAATTATCGAACACCTATGGGATAAAACAGATGATTCACTCTCTTGTTCGATTTCTCTGCACCTTGAGAAATCGAACCAACTATAACTCTTTCTTTCTTATCTTGCTCAGAACTCAATAGATGTAAAAACAATCTGTTTTTCATCCTCTGTAAAAAACCAGTCTTATAAAACTCAAGAGAATCAATCAAATTTAATGAAAATAAATTTTGAGTAAATACACTCAATTAACCTTCCGTAACAGTTAGAAAACGGGCAAAATATAATTGCCTAAATTAATGAAATTAATTAAGAATATTAAGTTGACAAAAAACGTTTTTGGAAATCAGAAGTTAAATCTGCAAAAAAACATTTTGAAATCAGCAGACCTCCCAAGACCACCAAGGCCCCAAGGCCCCGCTCTCCCGGATTTTATTAAGTATATATAAATATATAAATATACATATTCAAATGCATGGGGTGAGACTTGAACCCAAGTCTATAGTGTGGGAGCCCAAAATAATACCACCACACTATCTCTCTAAGTTTGGTATAATATTACAAAACAATGTTTTTAAATATATATCCTAACAGGTATCAAGTGTTTTTGCTTAACAAAATTCGGTGCAATTGCAGTGTTGTAATGTTTATATTTGTTCAATTGCTTCCGATTAAGAAAATAATTGTGCAAGTCAATTTATTTTGGTTTGTATCTATTGTTTGTGGCTTAATAAAATACGAGATAATTTGTTTATTCCAATTGATTCCGGATAAGAGAAACTAAATTAATTTTGATCTTAGTTAGACTTATCAATTGGAGGATTCGGTTATTCAAGTCTAATCGAATTCCTTGAAAAGAAAAACTAGTCAACTAACCTAGTGTTTGTATTGTCTAAAGAGAAAGGTCTAAGTTATTGTCTGAATAATTAGAGCCTGATGAAAAAAATAAAGTTAATTTTTATTTTTATTTTGATCTTATTGAAACATGCGATTGTACATATGCAATCAGTCAAACAAGGGAATTAAGTTTCTTAGTCGATTTGTTGGACTATTAGGGAAAATTTCTTCGGGCAATTATTTCCTTGATAACATATTGAAACTAAATTACTTTGTAGTTTCGATTTTAATATTGGTTATCTAAAATGGTATGTGACACCTTCGTTCTTAACTCTTATAGGTTGTTTACAAGTCTCTTAGATTTGTAAGATCCTTTCAGTTTGTCCTTTATTTGCTCGAACCTTTGTCATTTGGTGACAAAAAGGGGGAGAAATATATGGAGTAAACAAGTGACTTTTACTCACTAGGAAAGGACAATTGTGCTTAAACATTATATCTAACGATAGAGTAACACATTGACTAAGGGGAAGAAACATATCATATAGCTGTGTATTAATTCTTACTACAAAAGGGGAATAACAAAGATGTTCGGATTGAATATTTACCTAGCTGTTGATGGTGGATTTTTGGCAAGGGCTAAAATCGTAACTTTACATATTCCTGATCCAATAGTCAAATGAATATTGAGACTTATGTCTCTCATTAAAGAATGAAAACTCATGCCACAAGAACCTCTGACTGAGTATATTGTCTCTCAGAGCAGCGGCGAATCCAGTATTTCAAGACAGGGGTAGCAAACAGAATAATATACAACAAAAAAATTTAGCAATTTTTTTTCCCATTGCACATAATAGATTGGAGAAACCGGTAAATCGACAATAACCTTATCTACTGATTCAACTCTTCTACACTAATTGGGAATGCCGATTTCAATTCTAATGTGCTCCATCTCATAAAAATGATAATGTTCAAGACAACATCTTCCGGGAACTATGGCTTGCTACTCAATCATCACTGGAACCAATATGGCAATATCTCTGTCTTGTTTTCTAATAACAAGTACACAATGTATTAATTGTGCAGTCACCTCTAATTTAAACCCCAAGGTAGTGCATATTCATAGACAACCTTGGCTTACTTATCCAGCTACAATAATCAACATCAGCAAAAGTAGACGACCATGTTATGGTCAATTTAAGATTCTGGTTCTTATATCCAAAATACAGCTGACAGGTCTAACTCTTTGCAATGACGCTGGAACATGAAAAAAAAATGAGGTTGGATACCTAGTCTATCAATTTTCCATGCAGAACCTGATAAACTAAAACCCTCAAAATTTGACATGAACCCTAGACTTAATTTAGATAGAAACTACAAAATCAAATTGACAAAAGATGGTACCTGATGTTGTGGAAGAAAAACACTAACAATCAACAACACTAGCTCTAATCTCATTGAATTTATCAGAATTACTTAATCAATTCATAGAAATTTGTTTTAGGAAGCGACGAGTTTTCCGTGGTTTCCCTCGGTATGGACTTAGAAAAGAAGAGAAAAGAATTCGTGGAGGAGGCGCAAACTTTTCTGTGGGCTTGGATAACCAGGCTTTATAGTAGAGATTTGTGAAAGCAAGGGGTCGCAACTGCACACCCTTGCTTCACGGTAGATCCGCCACTGTCTCAGATCATACATGAATGTGCAGTCTCTTAATTGAGGCAACGGCACGTTTCATGAATACTGAGCAATTTCAGTAATCACTTTTATATAGAATCGAACGATTGGACGGCTCCTAGACAGCTTGCCTGCTAGTATAGAGCATAACATCTTCAGGATGCAACAATGTTTTCCATGACTATAAAAAAGACACGTGTATAGAATCTTAATGATTGGATGGCTCCTAGACAACTTGCCTGCTAGTATAGAGCGATAGTGTCTTCAGGATGCAACATCGTTTTCCCTGACTATGCGTAATAACTATGACGCTTCAACTAGCTCATATCGCTCAATTCTCGAATAATTAATGCTCCTAGACATCGTGCCAGTATAGAGCCATTAATTAATTATTTCTAGTCACTAGATTCATTAACTGAATCCCTAGAAAATATTCTACGTTCTTCATGATATTTCATTATTTCAATTTATGGCTCTTCCCAGCAGAATTACATGGGTTAGTAATAAATATTCAACGTACGAGCATCTGAGTCACTATCGAATAAGCCCCGACAAAATGGTGCAAGTGTACTCAGCAATAATGCACTAACGAGCACCTGAATGCACGAACGAGCATTCAAAAATTACGAAGGAACGATGAACCTATGCAAAATAGGAAAGAAAATAATAATAATAAAATATTAATTGAGGCGCTAAGGGATCAAGCCCACAGGCCGGCCAAACATGCCGTCGTGGCCGGACCCACGCCTCTTCCTATATTTTATCTTATTTTATTATTTTCCTTGATCTCATGAATATTCCTTCGTTTGAACAAACTCCTTAGTTTTAAGGAAACTCCTCAGTTTCATGGTGTTTCCTTCACACCAAGGAAATAATATAAAATTAGGAAAGGTGTCACAGGACTGGGCTCATTAGCCGGCCGGCCATGCCTTGGCCATGGCCGGTCCCACACCTTGTCATTCCTTATTATTTATAGATTATTATTTTCCTCATCTTATGAAACTCCTCATTTTCATGATATTTCCTTCACATCAAGGAAATAATATAAAATTAGAAAAGGTGTCACGGGACCGGGCCACTAGCCGGCCGACCATGCCCTAGACATGGCCGGTCCCACACCTTGCGACACCTTATTTTATTATTATTATTATTGTTTTCTTCATCTCATGGAAACTCCGTCGTTTTAAGGAAACTCCTTCGTTTCAACAAAACTCCTTAATTTCATGATATTTTCTTTCACATCATGAAAATAATATAAAATTAGGAAAGGTGTCACGGGACTGGGCTCATTAGCCGGCCGGCCATGCCTTAGCCATGGTCGGTCCCACACCTTGTAATTCCTTATTTTATTATTATTATTTCCTTCATCTTATGAAGTTCCTCAGTTTGAGCAAAACCCTGATTACTTCATATTTTCTCAAATGTTGCTCAAACGCGCATCACAAAATATCAAAATTCTCAGGACTAAGGCACGGACACCATGGTGACATGAGCGTATTACCTTGACCGACCAAGGTTGGCCCTTTGGCTTGCAAGAGGCCGGTCGCACTTATTTTCATCATTTGACCTAATTTGTTCACATTAGGTTTAAACTCTTCCAAACAACTTGGAATTTCATCAAACGATCGTCAGTCGGTCCCATGACCGACCAGGGCCGGTTCCATGACCCCTTTGTCGGTCCCTCATTTCTTCATAATTAGGTTTTATTGCCTAACGCTCAGACGAGCACCATTTTAATAAATGATTAAACCAGCATTTAATCATCTTTTCACCAACTTGTCTTCAAGAGACTTTGGTATTTGCTCACTCAAGCATCTGGGCGCTACATGATTGGCCGGTCATCCCATGTAGCCGGTCCCTCCTTCACTTTAATAAATCATCAATTGATCAAAATTAGGGTTTTGAATCCAAGGTTCATAATTCCAGATTCAAACACTAATAATTTTATGTTGATCCTGTAATCAACACTTTAATTATTATACTCGGTCCAGTTGCCAGTATCTTAAATTAATATTTATTTGGTCTCGCTACCAAATAATTCATCAAACGAGCAAAATTTGCTCAGATGGGAAATATTTGCTCAGACTAGAAATATTGGTTCAACTATCAATATTCAACAGTTCATCGAATGAGCAATATTTGCTCACCTTAACTATCAACATTCATTCGACAATTATACATATGTATCAACAGATTTGTTCAATTCATGAGTCTAGAACATTTGTAAATCATGTTCAACTCAACAATACAAAGACTTATCGTCTCATCAAGTCAACAACCACACGAGACATCAATCGTGTCAAGTGGGGGATATTAAGTAGGGTTTTTGTCTGACGGCCTACGGCACGTGTGCTCATCCACGATGAGAATGTGACTAAGTCGTGCAAGCGGTTGAAGGAGTTAACGAAGTAGTGGGTGGACAATCAACCAAGTCTCCGCACGATGAGTAACTGGTTCTAACACGATTTCCACTTTCCCACTCCTTGAGTTCAGCAACCGTCACACTTACTGGGATCAATGTGTCTGCTACTTCTTGCAATATAAATAAGTCTCTGAACCCATGATTGGAACAATATAAGAATTTTGATCCGAGCAATCACTCTCAAGAATTCGATCAATCAAACAGAACTTATTCGAACTCAATAGTTCACAGAAAACTTGCAGAAATCTTGAGCACATTCACAATCCTTGATCACCATTGATCTCACACATTTCTCAGCTTCCCTCCTATAGATCGACCCATCCTCTCTTGTAACCGAATTGACTCTGGAACGGCCATTGTCTTGGTTTAGGCCGGAGTCTTACAGATTGATCTCTCGAATTCAAGCATTCCCTTTGCAGTGCATCTGTGTGAGGTTAGGCAGTTTGCTTGGTTCGAGGAGTCTCCTCCGCACGGCCAGCTCCTCAATTCCTTAAAATCCAGCAAATTGGTTTGCCCCATTTAAAGATTGGCGACCACAGTGGGAGATTAATTTCTCGGTTGCAATCTCACATTTTCACAAAATGGTTGATCTTATGTCAGGTTCAGTTACAAATCCTAACCCAAATAATACTAGCACTAGCAATAGTGGTGGTACTCCAGAAACTACTCCTGCTTCCAAAAACGGTGATGGTGATACCACTCCTCCTCAAACCAACATCGGCAACCATCCTCTCTTCGGCCGGTCTCCCGAGGAAATCCGAGAAAATCCGCCTACCATAGATGATCTCATGAAGGTGCAAGAAATTCTCGCCAAAAATCAGACTGATGTAACTACTGCTCAGAAGGAGTTATTCACTTATCTCAAAACTCCCACGGACAAGATGCCAGAGGAAGCTCAGGAGAAAGGAAAAGTCAAAGAAACATCTTCGGTTGCTGATCCTGAAGTTACTACAATCCATGTAGTAGACGATGATGAAGTCCACAAGGCTGCAGATAACCCACCAACGAAGGAACCTGCAAGCTTCATCACCCGTGAAGACCTGGAACACTTTATGGAGGATCGAGGAAAAGACAAAACACCATCTGTTCACCGTCATCAACCTTCATATCCTGCTGCTACGTAAAGAGTTCCTCTCCCGAAGGGCTATACCTCTCCAACGTTCACACTGTACAACGGAACGGGGAACGCTCGAGAACATGTCTCTCGATTCCTGGGAGCACTATGCGAACACGAACACAACCATGTCGTCCGTCTGAAGGAATTCTCGAAATTCCTGACATGCCGAGCATACACATGGTATAACAACATTGCACCAGGGAGCATCGCTAGTTGGGGAGAGATGGTTAACGCTTTCTACAGGAAATACTTCTTCGTCTCAGAGCAGATAACTCTCTCTGATTTAGAGGAAATGTCTCAGAAAAATAATGAACATCCGAACGATTATGTGAAGAGGTTCAGAGTCCAAGCTTTGGATTGTCATGACCCGAATGTCACTGAACAACAACTGGTGGACTTGTGCATTAACGGAATGATCCCGGTCTACAGAGCCTTGATGGAAAATCTCTGGTTCCGTACTTTCTCAGAGCTTGATGAAGCAGCCAAACGATCAGCGACTACTGCACCTGCTTTACTGGAAAGAGCAAAGTCTGCAAGGTCGAGTTACTATAAGTGTAGGTTCAAGATGGTGCAATCAAATTGTCCTTCATTGGGAGAGAGCCAACTGAATAAGAAATGAAGAATCCTAGGTACTGTCGCCTTCATAGGTTCATTGATCATCCAACAAGTAACTGCAATATTTTGAAGAACATCTTCAAAGAGAAGGTTGATCCATAATAGCTTCAACTGGGGACTGAAGGAATACACAAAAATCCTCTCCCAGTCAGAATCTTTACACTCTGAACAACCATTCAAAGAAGCAGTTTAATCGCTGATCAAGCATATCTGTGAAATTGTTGTATCTGTCTAAGGAACAAAGGAAAGACATGTTCACAACACCGTTCTTACCATATTCCATCTTAGAGGAAATGAATTCGAAAGAACGTTGATCGATGCTGGCACCACTATCAACATTATTCCATGAAAACCCTCAGAGCCGCAGGCATCACTCGACAAGAAGCTACTGGTGATCCCATCTCAATCATAGACCTTGAAGGAATGCTCAGAAATACTTATGGCTACATCACCCTCAAAGTGAACATAAGTTCAACCTGGACAGAAACTAAGTTTCACATAATCAGGAAGATCCAGGATATGGCATGGTCTTCAGACGAGCGTGGATCCATGCTGAAAAGATGGCTACTGATAAAGCGCATTTGGTTGCACATCCTCCGAAGAAAGTTCTGATCCAGAAGATTTGGCGGGCATTCCATCATCAGAGCACTTGGAGGAATTCCGAACTTTGACGAGGCTGAAGCAAGAACCTGCAAAAGATGCATAGACATTCATCAAGAGGTTCCGCACTCAGTCAAGTCTCATTTATTCCATGTCTATGTCATTTATTTACTCGCATGTTATCCTAGCATGGGGACTCAATTCTGCTAGCAACTTTGATATTGCAAGACGAATGGTAGCTTCACAGCATTAGTATTTTACCAAGTGGTTTTATCTGACATTTCTCTGAATCGAGCACTGAGACATTCATTACTGTGATGACGTCCAAGCATGGAAAAGAACACTTTGGGCGTTTCTTCATAGCCTTGCAATAGTTTTCATGTGTGCCACAAAATCAGAAAGCTCTGATGTCTGCACAAGTGTTGAATCCTACTACCGCAACGAAAGGAATGCTGAATCAACAGAAGATAGTTAGAGCCGAGACGATTAAACCTAAGACATGCTCAAGGGATATGACGCTTCAACGCTCAAGCATCTAAGAGCCCTTCAAATTGTACTCCCAATCAAAGAGTACACCTTCGATAATGGCGCATCTGGCTTCAGCACAAATATCTCGATGATGACACACTGATTCAACACCAGCATGATCAAAGTGTAACTGAACTATGATCGATAAGTCTTCATTATCCCATGATAAGACTTCTGAAGCAGATGCAACATCATTCATTAATGGATGGCACAAACTCCTCCAACTCTGCTAAGTGAATGAGGGATGCACTGGGGACTTGATCTTATTGGAGAAATCGATTCAAATCTATTTCAATAAATGTTATCCACATAAAAATTTATTGCAACCTGATATGATTCCATGAAACTTCATCAACGGGACCTCTCTACATCACAAGCCCCTGCACGACTGAGGAACTTCCTCTCTTTACCAATCACATCCAGAATGAAGACTGCTGCTGCTATCTACCGCAACAACGTCGACTCATTGAAGAAGCCAGTTCATAGTAAAGTCATACTGTTCAGGAGAATTCGGGTTGAACTCCAAGTACACCTTCATCTTAGGGATGCTCAACCCACCAACTAGTTCGTAAATGTAAAAGGCTCTGGAGGATCAAAGGCTATGTCGATAATCATGGTTCTAGCATTTTTGGTCTCTGGAGCAACTCCGACCATAGTATCGGCATCAACAAGGAATCTGGAGGAACTCCGTCCATGGTCTCAGCATCAGCAACGGTCTCAGGAGCAACATCCTCAGGGCTTCATCAACTATCCATTCTCTGAAGTGTTAATCGATTAATTAGACTTAACAGTAATGATTCATATCAAGATGTGTAGACATGAAAACATGTTAACATGAAAGTCTTCCCAAAGCTTGCATGATGGGCGGGCACAAGCCAAAGTCTTCTACAAGATGTTCTCATCACCTCTACAAATGAGATACAACAAACTTCAGGCCATGGGTTTACAAAAACGTACCAATGGGTGAGGAATGGGACAATGCTTCCTTGACAAAAGATGTTTGTCTACGTCTTTACTACAACATACCAAAAGGGCGCATCAATCGGACATACGAGCTGAAAGATATGGCCTCCACACTCAAGTTCATGGAATCTGAAAATTTACACGGGATTATAAGTTACGATTGTGCACACGTCATTGAGTTCCTTATACATCTCTAAATCGAAGGATTCTTTTAGTGTTCAGTCTCTTAGCTTCGAAAGTTAAGGTCAAACATCGAATTCCGACATCGTATGAAGTTTCAATGGCTTTCAGAGTGGACGACGCGCAAGCAGAAATTTCTAGACGGGATTCATGACACTCACAGTCGATCGATGTCTACCAGGTTTTTCCCTAAGTCCTTCATCAAGGTACCTCCAACTTCGACCACCTAGGTCTTTACATCAAGTTTTTCTACCTATGTCCTTTATCTAGGTCTTGTCAGAAGAAGGAAAAATGAAAAGAAGATTTCACAAAATACTGGGGATTGGCAGACCATGACCAGACACGGTCGCGGTCATTCCCAATTCAGATTGATCGTTTAGTCTAATGTTGCTCATTTCTTCATCATCTCAAGGTCTTCTAGCACAAATTATAATTTTCAGAGCATGGATAAACAAGCTAAAAAAAAATCAGAAGAATGATCGTTCAGGCGTATGGACGTTCGTACACTTCATAAAGCAAGGTTTCTTATATTCATGGAGCAAAAATACTGGAACAACGTCAACTCGGGCCTCAGTCACTTCAAATGTATTCAAAAGCAACATCTTCACGAACCTGATATGCAGAGATAGTGCATCACCATTTTGGTTCACAAGATTGCTCATGTCACCATTATCAGTTTCATCATCCTCTATTTCGTCGTTTCACACATGATGAGACGATTATATGAATTGGAGTGCTTCAAATATGCAATTCAAAGGGAAACCCAAAAAATTCAGAATGTAAGTGATTAACATCATCAACATCCTTCATCAAGCGCTCAAGACACAAGAAAATGGCCTAAAGACGCAAAACGGGTGTTTTGCAATAAGCTCTTCTGAGATGATTTTACACTTCCCTGCACAAAGAGACAAGATGGGAGCAATTAGTGAATAATCTAGGTATGAGTCATATTTCATTCTCTTCGTATGAATGGCTCCTACAACATATCCAAAATTCACATCAATTGGACGAATGAGCAAAAAGATGTGGCTGAAACATCAAACAACATGACAGCTGAAAAATTTCTAAAGACTTCCTGGAAGTTTACTATTTCATCGATTTCAACCCTTAAACGAGATCAAAACTCAAAAATCTTCTTTAGTAAAGCTAGGGAATTTCCTGATCATCAAAAAGTTGGGGTAGATCGTCAAAAACGGACACCGTATGAAGATTCTACGGCATTTTCAACAAAGACCTAACTTCTTAATTTTCTGATGACGAATTATGACGAAATTTCTCATTCCACATGGTTCTTCATCAATTCAATCATCAAGTGAATATTTCATGTAGCTATCAAGATGATTCAACGCGAAGACTTATTTGGATCCTTCACAAGTCATTTGAGGATTCAGAACATCGACGAAAACAGTTCCACCGCAGTTGGTGATACATATTGGTGCTTCGAAGACCAACAACTTGGTGGGACGATGATTTTCTCTTTCAAGCAGTAGTCCCGTGAATCCTAAACCGATCGAGATTGAGCATCCCATCACCAAATCAGTGGTGCTACACCAATTTACGCTCGTTAGACGATGCTCTATCATGCTACTGAGATCTTGGTTCAAGCCATGGTTCGCTCTTACAATCGAAAATCCGGTAACATTCTATCTTACGACTAAGTTCAATTAATTTTTTTCGTCTGTAACTAAAAATCACCATCCAGTGCTGACTGAGGAACATGACTGTCCCTCACTAAGCAGGGGACTTAATGTTGATGGTGGATTTTTGGCAAGGGCTAAAATCGTAACTTATTCCTGATCCAGTAGTCAGATGATTAGTGAGACTTATGTCTCTAATTAAAGCATGAAAACTCATGCCATAAGAACCTCTAACTGAGTATATTATCTCTCAGAGCATACATGAATGTCCAGTCTCTCAATTGAGGCAACGGCACGTTTCATGAATACTGAGAAATTTCAGTAATCACTTTTATATATAATCGAACGATTGGACGGCTCCTAGACAGCTTGCCTGCTAGTATAGAGCATAACGTCTTCAGGATGCAACAATGTTTTCCCTGACTATATAAAAGACACATGTATTGTAGGATCAGAATATCGCAACACCAAGATTCTCACGAAATCCATAAACGTCACACTACAAAGATATCGCGGGATGGAAGTAAAAATGACGTAATGGATGACGACAGCTAAAACACGAGAAAGATGTGAAGGTGTAGCGAGATTGAGGAGTGTCGCGAGATTTGACATTTGTACATTTGCGATACTTCGCAAGACATATCCGAAAATAAAGGACAGCTTAGCTGTCATCCAATATGTAATGTCCTATATAAAGAGCCGAATAGGCTTAAAGGAGGGGGAGATCTTTTTCGAGTGTTGAGCAAGACATTAAGAGAGAGTGATTTCTAGAGTGATTGTAATTCTTTGGTTTATCTCCTTTTCATCTTGTAATATTTCTGGAGTTTGATCAATAAAATTATAATTGTTCATCTTAAAATGATTTGATTGTGTGGATTCTTGTGAGGGGTGTAGTGTGGGATTTCCTGCAACTACATAATGGCGCTAGAAACAGGGAACGAGTGAAGATTGATATTGTGATTTGGAAGGATTTGAAGTAGTAGATAAAGAATTTCATATAATTTTCAACAATTCATTAAGATTAAAGAATGGCAAGAAGAAGACATACATCAAAACAACCAACGACTGTTAGAAGGAGTAGAAGACTTGCTGGAGAAGAAAGAAATGAAATGGGAGAATCTTCAAGAGCAAACACAAGAAATAATGGAGAAAATCGGGTTCAATCGCCAATTCAGCATACACCAATACAAAATAGAACTGAGGATTATGACAGAGTGAGCGTACACACTTGGCGATCGGATTCTGTAGATGAAATAGGGGAAGAGCAGCAATTAGGAGGTAATGGATAAGAGGAGAGAGATCAAGAAATGATTGGAGGAATAATTCATGGAAACGAAGAGATTACAGCGTTAGAGGCATTGAGACAAACAATACGCGAAGAAAGGCGATTAGAAACATAAGAACGTGCAAATCTGACAAGGCAAAATCATGAGTTAAGGATGGAAAACATGAGGTTACAGAACAGAAGGTCAAGGAGCACTACAAGATCAAGATCAGTAAGGGAAGAAGTAAGACGAAATGTGCCTGTAGAAAATGCTAATGAAGAAATTCAAGAAGAAATACAAAATGCAGATGAGGAGCGCCGCGAAAGAAGAGAAGTAAGGGAAAATCATTATATCCAACACGGTGAAGCTCTCCAAGATGGGCAAAATGATGGAAATCAGAGAGATAGACACCGCCAGAGGCAAAATAATCAAGAGGATGGAGAAAATCAGGAAGAAGGAAGGAGAATATTACATGGGAGAGAAGTACAAAGAAATCACCAAGCAATTCAGGATGAAATTCAAAGGCATTATACTGAACAAGCACATCTAGCTCACAAGAGGGAAAGATTAAGAGCAGAAATGGAAGAACAAGAATTACAAGAGGCAATTCGCCAAAACAATCATGATAATCGAGAAAGGAGGCGTGAGCGTAATCGCAATAATGTTAATATCAATGAAGAATACGATAGAGTACTAAGAAGAACTGAAAGACGGCAAAGAGGAGAAAATGAGAGATATAATGGTGTGTGAATCCATGAAAGGAATGAAAGAGAAGATCGCAGAGAAAGACGAGAAGAAAATGATGATCAAGAGAATCAAAACGGATATGAACACAGAAGAAGAGAGGCGGAGTTAAAAAGGCCAATGGAAGATAATTCTAGTATAAACGAACAAATTTTGAAAGAGCTAGCGGAAATGAGAGGAATGTTAAATAATAAGAAAGAAGGAGGTAGGAGACAATTAGATGAAGCTATAGAAGAATCTGCGAAAACCCCATTCACACGGGAAATACAATTAGAAAGAATACCCCCAAAATGCAATTTGCCTACATTAACCAGAATTTTTGATGGATCAACTTGTGCAATACAACACATCAAAGCTTATTTGAGATGTATGTTACAATGGGAAAATCATGACGCTATATTGTGCAAATACTTTGCATCAAGTTTAACAGGAGAAGCTTTGAAATGGTTTGAAGGCCTGCCAAAAAATACTATAGCATCCTTCAATCATTTACAGGCTATATTTTTAGGGGGCGTACATAAGTAACAATTTCTCGCGACCTGGCATTGAAGATGTATTTGGATTAAAGCAAAGGGTTGGTGAAAGTTTGAAACATTTGACCATGAGATGGAAGACAATGTGTAGCGACATGGCGGGTCGTGTTGATGAGAGATATCTCATTTTATCATTCATTAATGCTATGTTCGTAACCAATCTATACATTCAAATTTTCGAAATTAAGAACACAATCACAATGACTCGAGTCATGAGAATTACAGGAGGAATATGTTGCTCTCGAGGAAAAACAAAATGAGATGGAATCATACCCGATTGCGAACACAAGTTCAAATACAGCGAATGCAAGCTTGTTACCTAAGTTGATAAATACAGTGGCGAGCACCTCGCAAGGACAACCAAAGTTGATAATGGGTGATAATCAACAGAAGCTAGTAGCTATGGGGAGTCGTGACCAAGAAGAATATGAGAAAGAAAGAAATTTCTATAACCGTGGTGGAAATAACAAAATTCAAAGACTTGACCAGCCGCAAGAAAATTATGGAGGTCAAAGGCAAAATTATCATAGGGGACAAGGAAGCCGCATGATAGTATGGGAAGAAATTGAGATGCCACCTCTGAATGCTAGCGTGGAGAAAATATTGGAAGCTATAATTTTGATGGAAAATATACCAACACCATGGAACATGGGAAAGGAGCCACCTCCAAGCGAGAGAAGCCATGAATTTTGTTCTTATCACCATTTCCATGGACATACAACAAATGACTGCAGAAATATAAAGAGAATCATTCTCAGGATGATAGATCAGGGAAAATTAAATCATTTTTCTAGTAAGGAAAACTCAACCTCAAGCATTACCACCTCCTCCAGAAATTCACAGGGCAAACACAACAAAAGAACGTGAAACATTTGTGATAGAAGTTGGGGCAAAAGCAAAAAATATGTTTTGTAACTCTATTGTACATTCTTACAAGACGATTGAAGATTTCCACGATATTACTCTCAGCAGGGTTTTCGCAAGGGACTGCAATGACAAAGAAATAATGAACACCGCGAAGACATCGCAACTAGAAGAATGGCAGAAGCAGATCATTTTTTTACCGTGGAAGAAGTACCTGAGGCTGGAGAAATGCATGACAACCCATTGGTGGTAAGATTGGAGATCAACCCAAAACCCAGCGAGGATGAAGATGATGAAGCTGAGAATTCTTGGGCAATTAACAGAATTTCTATTGATATGGGGAGTTCCGTGAACATTCTTTTTTATCATACTTATAAAACTATGGGAGGAAAAGATGAAGATCTAATACCTTCAACGTACAAAATCTATGGTTTTAATGGTACCGCAAATAAGCCAAGAGGAGAAGTTCATATGCGAATTCCACTGAAAGGATTATCTTCTGAAATTTTATTCTGTGTAGTTGATGTGGAATCACCATACAACGCGCTGATCGGACGACCATGGTTACATGAGATCTTAGGTGTCGCATCAACTTTCC
Source organism: Papaver armeniacum (assembly GCA_023531295.1). NCBI lineage: Eukaryota > Viridiplantae > Streptophyta > Magnoliopsida > Ranunculales > Papaveraceae > Papaver > Papaver armeniacum. Next base: position 153,409 of record JAJJWW010014316.1, on the reverse strand, counting down.
ATCAATGTATCAAGTTCCCTCATCCCACCTGGTGTTGGCATCATAAAGGGAGATTGGGTTGAAGGAAAGAAGTGTTATGAGTTGATATAAAATCCTGCGAAGAAAGAGTCACGAATTTAATTTGCAAGGAATTGGAAAAACAACATCAAAGAAAAACAAAGAGGTGAAAGATTAATGGTAGATGTAATAGAGCAAAGAGAGGAAGAAATGCTGCAAGATCAAAAAATGATGAAGATAGGAAGTGGTGAAGGTTTCGCAACGGACAAGAAAATGACAGGAAAATTCAAAAATGCAGAGGCAGAAAGTAGCAGAAGTAAGAGACTTAAAGAATAACTGTAATTGTTGATTGTCAGAGAAAAAATGGGGAGGAAGACGACAAATATAAGTTATTTTAAAAAAAAAAAAAAAAAATTGTGAGTGGTTGGCGAGAACAAGGTGAAGAAAACATTTACGGTCCATCAACTGCGGATGTGAAGGCGATAAAGCGCGAGAAAAGCCTCAACCATCCTCTTTGTGGATGCGGAGAGTTAAATTCTCTTTGTAATTTGTTAGAATTCTTTTTTTTGGAGTGATTAACTCTTTTGATTGAGTAATTTCCGTATTTCTTTCTTCCTTTCTTAGTGAAGATCACCTTGCGAGCATGTTCGCTCATTGAATCTTTTATTAAGTAAATCCCATCCCAATCGAAGATTTGATTTTAATTCTTCTCACCTGCGTATTGACTTTGCCTTATCATTTTGTGTGGTCTTCCAAGTTAGACCTCCCTAGTTAGAGGTCTTCCCACCGCACCTTTCGTTCTTTACACTTGCATGTAAAGACCCATTGATCTTGCCTTATCATTTTCCTGTATTTTTGCCTGTGCGGATGTTTTTAGTTAGACAATATGATGTATATATCCTTGCGAACACATAGCCCCAGAATCATGTAAAGACCCACCGATCTCGCCTTACCCTCGTTAGTATTATTGCCTGCAGGATCATTTGCACAAATATGACGAGCCTAAATTTTTCTTGCGAAAACATAGGAATCCATGGTTACATGAGATCTTAGGTGTCGCATCAACTTTCCATCAATGTATCAAGTTCCCTCATCCCACTGGTGTTGGCATCATAAAGGGAGATTGGGTTGAAGGAAAGAAGTGTTATGAGGTTGATATAAAATCCTGCGAAGAAAGAGCTGCGAAGCAGAGAAATTGGAAAAACAACATCAAATAAAAACAAAGAGGTGAAAGATTAATGGTAGATGTAATAGAGCAAAGAGAGGAAGAAATGCTGCAAGATCAAAAATGATGAAGATAGGAAGTGGTGAAGTTTTCGCAACGGACAAGAAAATGACAGGAAAATTCAAAAATGCAGAGGCAGAAAGTAGCAGAAGTAAGAGACTTAAAGAATAACTGTAATTGTTGATTGTCAGAGAAAAATGGGGAGGAAGACGACAAATGTAAGTTGTCCAAAAAAAAAAAAAATTGTGAGTGGTGAAAATGGAGTCGTGTAAGAGTGGATATGAAGAAGAAGAAAATATATTTTACAAATGGCAAATACGTTGCGAAAGTACAAAAGAGCTTATATAGGCAGAAGAATCAACAAAATAATCAGAAAGAGGCGAACTTACTATGGCGTACACCCTAGTTCGCGAACACAATTTAGCAAGAGGCAAAGTACCTAAAGTGCATCATAGTAGGCGATACCTATATTACATATAACAAAGAATTTACAAAATAATCAGAAAGAGGCGAACTTACTATGGCGTACACCCTAGTTCGCGAACAAAATTTCTTCGTCATAGTAGGCGTACATATAACAAAGACTTAACAAAATAATCAGAATGGGACGAACCATCATGGCGTACACCCTAGTTCGCGAATAAAATTTCGTAAGAGGCAAAGTACCTAAAGTGCGTCATGTAAGGGGGTATCTGTAACGTGGCTCAGGGAAAAGGTTACACCGCCCCTGGAACCTGAGTCATGAAGATTTGGGGTAATAAAACCCATCCAGGAGAGGTACCTTGGATTTTAAATCTAAGCTAGTGACTTAGATTGGACGACCGGGGGTCTCTTCTAAGGAGTCAGCATTTGACCAAGGCGCCGAGGTACACGGTTGAGCCAAGGGTGCCTGGGGCATTTGAAGTGTCTCGGCCATTCTTGGCAAGTCTCGGCTTATGCTGCACTCGGCCCGAAGAAAACTCCACTTAGGGTGCAGTCTCGTAACCATAAGCCATATAGGCAAAAGGGATAAGAGGCTGCAAAAAAACTGGTTTGTTGTTAAGACCGGATGGGAGGAGCTAGCCTTGTATGGCAGAAGTACGCCTCCTTGAAGGGGCAACCAGGGGGAAGATAAGGGCGGCACCCTCCATTAGGGAGCTGATAGTGTCAAAAAAAGACGCAAATGTCATGAGACTTTATGTTCGCAAGAATATTTAGGCTTGTCATATTTGTGCAACAATCCTGAAGAGGCAAAAATACAAAAGAGTAGATAAGACGAGATCAATGGGTCATTGCATGCAAGTGTAAAGACGTCCTGCGATTTCGTCGCAAATACGACAATGTCATGGGGCTTTATGTTCGCAAGGATATTTAGGCCTGTCATATTGTCGCAAGAAAAATATCCTGCAGAGGCAATAATACTAAAGAAATGATAAGACAAAATCAATGGGTCATTACATGAAAGTGTAAAGACGTCCTGCGATTTTGTCGCAAAAATGAGAGGTGGCAAAATAAGACCTTTAACTAGGAAGGCAAAATAAGACCACACAAGAGAAATGATAAGGCAAGATCAATGGGTCATTACATGAAAATGTAAGGACGTCCTGCGATCTTGTCGCAATGATAAAGTTCAGCAGAAAATATCTGTGAAATTATGCTTAATCTCCCATTCGAATACAAATAACAGAGGCAAGTATGGGAATGAACAAGAACATGTTATTTGTCTTCATATGACAGATTTATGCATATATTGATTAACCATATTGCAAAAAAGAATTGCCCTTTATGTGCAGGAAGAAACAAGAAAGATAGAAATTGTATTCAAAGACTCAAGAAATTCGCAGCAAAAGAATAAATCCAAAGATGGGAGATTGAAAAAAGTGACTGTACAAATATTACAAAGGGAGAAAAAGGAAAATAAAATTATTTCTCATTTGATTTTTCCTCTTCTTTATCTTCATCAGATCCTTCAACTTCTTCATCTTCATCAGATTCCTCTTCTTCTTCACCAGCATCGCTATCAGAAATATCCAGAGAAGGCATATTTTGGGGGACTTCATCAAGAAGGCAAGGGTACTTAGACTGAGGGATGCTATTGTCATCGCAGATCATCTCAATAGTTTGATTGCGAAAAAGAATAGCATCATTCTTAAAATTTGCGACAATGATCTTTAGTTGGTTCTTCAGCCTAGAATATTTATCATCCCGAGAAGAAAGATTTTTGGCAAGTTGCTCTTTCTCAGATTCAAGTTCTTCAATTCTTTTTCTAACCTTGCTTCAACTTCTGCGTAACATATAACATTGAATCAAGAACTTGATGACAATTTTATGCAAACAATTAAATAAAGAAGAATAATTAACAACCTTCTCTCGTCGAAATCATATCTCTAACCAAGGCCGTATGCTCAAGCTTGAAGACTAATGTTAACACCTAAATTATTTCTAGCATCATCTAGAACCTTCGCAGCCCAAGCAAATTCATCATCATTGTTTATGAGAAGAAGGGAACGAATTTGATTCTCTCTTTCGCTAAGAATAGCATTTTGACGGATGGATTCATTCCGTTCAATTTGAACTTCAAGAAGAGTCTTTTGGAATTTCGCTAATGCTTGAGCACCTTGTCTAGCAATGCGATCTTTATCATCTATGAGATCACTAATTTTCTTCCTTAAAATACTAATTTTCTCTTTAGAACTAATATACAGACGTTTAAGTTGGTTAGCTAAGCATAAGCTAGATCTATGATCAAGTTCTAAGAGGCGAAATTTGGATTGAAGTTCATTTAGAGGAAGAGATTTAATTTTGTTATTTGAAAAACTATCCAAAGAATCGTTGAGATGAGCAAGAAGAGCATCATCATCCATAGGTTCAGGAAATGAATGAAGAAGAATGGCTTCCTCAGAAAGGTTATAAACGTCTGCGAAAATGATAAGTCAGATGAGGGAAGATAACAAGAGAACAAAACAAAGGAAAAGGGAAAAGTTTCATACCATAAAGTTGTTGGTTGGAGCTCTGAAGGCTAGAAATCTTATTCTTCTGAGTGGCAGAGTCAGCTTCTAATTGCTTGTTCTTCTCGCGAAGAGTGGCAGCTTCAGTTTCCAATTCTTCATTTCTTTTGCGAAGAGTAGTAGCTTCAACTCCCAATTCTTCATTTTTCTTGCGAAACTGAAGATTCCTCTTTTCGAGAATACTGCGCCTCTTTTCAAGATCTGAGGCAACATCAAAGGAAGCTCTCCCGGACTACAAAAGAAAACAAAGAAATTAAAAAGATATAATTTAAAATCAAAATTATGAAAAAATAAGAGAATGAAAACATACCAAGACACTAAGTGAATTTAAGAAGCTTGGAGTCACTGATCTGGAGACTCCATGAAGAGAACTATAACTCTCAAGTAAAGGTGAATCGCAAATACTCGCGAGAGCCTTGCATGTACTAGAAAGGTGATCGTCACCCATCCCTTGCATAGAATCAGAAAAGATGCTAGACAGCTGTGCCATAGAAGATCCAGCTGGAGAATTTGAAGAAGGGATATCCACATCATCATATTCCTCATCACCAGAATTTTCACTTGACTGAGGATTCGAAGGAGAGGGGAGATGAAGTTTTCGCTTCTTCAGAGGCGGAGCAACAGACTTCTCCTTGCGAAGAGGATTTTTACCTCTACCTTTGGCCTTCGCAGTCTCAGGGTTTTCTTCTTCTCCAACAACTACAACACCAACCTTCGCACATGAATGAAGATAAGAAACAGAGGCAACAATATTGTTAAAATATATAAAGTGTTTCTTACTTCATCCATGACGGAGCGAAGAGCAGCTAAAGTGCTAACTTTCCCGGTCCGGTTGTAGCTCAATCTTAACTTTTCAATCTAAAAATTTTCGCGAAAATCAAAGGATAAGAGAATAAGCAACCAAGGAAAGATTACGAAGTACGCAAAGTTGGAAGACATACCTCTTTATTCTTCTCGGGCCAATTAAATACCCAAGGTCGATAAGTAGCGAAGTTCGCAGGAAGTACATTCGAGCCTGCGATATAAGGCCCCTTTAACACTAAAGGAAAAACACACCATCTATCGTCTTTAGAGTGACGCGGGATGTTGTTTTTACCAGAATGCCAATCAATGTCTTGCATAAGGAGTTTATCATCAGCAACATCATCCTTTCTTTTTAGACGGACACCCCAACTAGTATTATCTTTTCTCATAGGAATGAATTCATAATTCTCGTAGAAACTCTCGACTATGTATCTTTCAGCGAGTATCGCCAATTCCTTAAATTTTGGGTCCTTAACTTCTGTTGGGTAAAGAGACCCATTACCAGCGCCACGATTGGCGAACTCAAGTATTAAGCGAATGCAATCCCCGCTTAGTTGATAGACATCTCGCGAGAAGTTCGCATGAGCACGAATTCCATAGAATAACGGAAGGTTAGGGTTATAAAGAGGAATGGGAAGGCCGGCGAGAATTTGACCAAGCGAAATTATGATTTCATGATCATCACAATGATGATCAGTGAACAACTTGGCAGAAAGAATGGATTTAGATTCCTGACCGGGAATGGTGGTTAAAGTAAAACCTTTTCCTTGAAGATCTTTTTGAATTTCTTCAAAAGAAGCTTCGTATTTGCGACCGTTTGGAGACATTTTTCAGTATGGGAATGAATGAAGAACTGAAGATCAAAAGAAAGAAGAAGAAGAAGATTTACAGTAGCAGAAACGGAAATTACGGAGGAGAATTGAAGAAAAATTGCAGAGAGAAAGTAAAAAAGAAGAAGAGGAGGGTGAGAAAACTATATATAGAGAAGAATTCTCGAGAAGATAAACGCATTTAATGCGAGAAGGGACGTGAACGGTTGAGAAATAACGGTTGAAAGAGACGTGTCAAGAAATGGGTGGAAGAAAAGATACGTGTAATAAATTCTGCGTAATAGTACGGAATCATACAAATACAGAAAAATATGAAGAAATGAACAATTTGCGGCATTTTGAAAATACTAGTTCTAATGACGTTCTCTTCTTCGCAGAGAAGACATGAGAAGAGGCAAGATGTAGGATCAGAATATCGCAACACCAAGATTCTCGCGAAATCCATAAACGACACACTGCCAAGATATCGCGGGATGGAAGTAAAAACGACGTAATGGATGACGACAGCTAAAACATGAGAAAGATGTGAAGGTGTAGCGAGATTGAGGAGTGTCGCGAGATTTGACATTTGTACATTTGCGATACTTCACAAGACATATCCGAAAATAAAGGACAGCTTAGCTGTCATCCACTATGTAATGTCCTATATAAAGAGCCGAATAGGCTTAAAGGAGGAGGAGATATTTTTTGAGTGTTGAGCAAGTCATTAAGAGAGAGAAAGTTTAGAGTGATTGTAATTCTTTGGTTTATCTCCTTTTCATCTTGTAATATTTCTGGAGTTTGATCAATAAAACTTATAATTGTTCATCTTAAAATGATTTGATTGCTTGGATTCTTGTGAGGGGTGTAGTGTGGGATTTCCTGCAACTACATGTATATAATCTTAATGATTGGACGGATCCTAGATAGCTTGCCTGCTAGTATAGAGCGATAGTGTCTTCAGGATGCAACAACGTTTTCCCTGACTATACGTAATATATATGACGCTTCAACTAGCTCATATCGCTCAATTCTTGAATAATTAATGCTCCTAGACATCGTGCCAGTATAAAGCCATTAATTAATTATTTCTAGTCACTAGATTCATTAACTGAACCCCTAAAAAATTGAATAGGCGAGGGTACCCAAATATACCTCAAGCTAAAACTTTTCCTACCTATAAGTCCTTTCTCCGAAAGTGATTGTCTATAGACTGAGTCGAGACAATACAACTAATCGGTTCACACTTCGTGTGATCGTCTATGGATACGAGATCGAGACAATACAACAACGAAGTATGTTTACTTGATACAAAGGTTCGGACTTAACCAAACACAATAGGATTTCTTATCAAGTAAATAGGAATTAACGTTTGTGTGATTTACTTTAATTATAAGAAAATAATTATAATGCGGAAAATAAAAGTAAATGACACGGCAAGATTTTGTTAACGAATAAACCGCAAATGCAGAAAAACCCCGGGACCTTGTCGAGAATTGAATACTCTCAGGATTAAGCCGTTAAACAAAATTACACCTAACTTCGTATAGTTGAGACCAAGTAACTAACCCTATAGTTCACTTAGTTCCGTCTGTATTCCCACGCCTCCGACTTGTGAATAAGTCACGTACTTGGAACAATTCCTTTGGTTCGTATTCCAAACAGTAAAGGAACAACAAATCTGTTTGGTATCAACTCTATTCAACCAAGTGATATGAGTTGGACAAAGGCTCTTCTGTTTATCTTAACATAAACTCCTTCGTCGGGTCCTTAGATCTATCTTATGTTCAATCATCCAAAGGTAATCGTTTAAGATTAAGCCAATCAATACCTTTAATCACAAGGAAACGTATTGATGCCGATCTACTCAATTAATCAATCCAATCTACCATAAGGATAAACCGATTATTAATTGGATCCTCTTTTACCGAAACAAGTATTGTGCACACCAAAGAATATAAAACCCAAGTCATATCTTTAATATCTTCTTTGTCTTCAAATCTTCAAATCTTCTTAAATCTTCAATAAAAACCTGCACACAATCACTTGAATCTCTTGTGATCAATCACGCACAGAACGGAGTCTGTTAACAATGGATTTTCACAAGATCATCTTTAGAACTAACAACAGTCTAAAGATCCCTGTCGAAACTCTGAACTAATTTGAGTGAATCTTATATCATAAGAGAAGATTCTCAAGAATAAACAAACTAGGTGCAATCAGATTTCAACCACCGTTAGTCAATCAAATCAATCGAAAACAAAGATAAACCGCAATTATCTAGTTTTCCACCAACGGGTCGCACTAGAGCTTATCAATCCCAAAGAATACTTTAAATTGAGCGGCCGTAAGAGATTTCTCCTAATTAGGTTACTCTCCTCTCCGAATAGGCGGCTACACCAGTAACAACAATAAAAGAGTAAATCTGTTGTTACGAAGGATTAGTTTGCTAGAAAGGAAAACTTCGTGTAATTATAGACAAGGAAGTTTGGACACCAAGGAATTTCCAAAACGAAAATATTCTCAAGATATTCATAAAAGCACATATTTGGTTTTCATAATTCCTGGAAATGCTCTGTCCAAAAATAACGATCGAAATCTCTCAGAAAATCTAATTAGTAAATGCACATTGTTAATTCTATAATTTCCCTACAAAATGAAATTAATAACCTTAATTAAAAGATTCTTAACTTACTTATGTTTCGATCCTGGGATTCTCTTCCCTTAGCCGTTAAGGAATATCTTTGAACAATTATAGAAATAATAAACATTCACAGCACATGTTCAAAGTTTGTCGACATCTTAACTTTGTAAGTTCTCTTTCACACTTACAACCTTGAAACCGATTTTCCACACTTCCAAACAAGTTTAGAATGGTTCATCTGACTTTCAAGAACTATGTGATTGATCAAACCAATATTCAATCACAATCATGGGTTTACGGTTCTATCAAAATAAGTTTCGGTTCTACCTCCATGTGAGTATTGTACATAGTCACACTAGCTTCCCAAAAGTTCGGTTGACTAGGTACTAGGATCGGTTCCTCACATATATATGGTATCTAACTTATATGTGTTGCACATGTCCATAGGATCGGTTCCCCTTTCTGCTATAAACTTTGCGGCACCCCATATAAGGATCGATTCCCTTTGATGTACTGCACCCCTTACTAGGATCGGTTCCCTTTCCCTTACTAGGATCGGTTCCCTTTCCCTTACAAGGATCGGTTCCCTTTCCCTTACAAGGTCAGACATACAAAATCCGATCATACCACAGGTGATTACTTAAGATCGGTTTTACTAATAGAAGTTATACCAATACATAAGTCAGGCCTTTGTGAACAATTCTACCAAGAACACAACAAGTTGTGAGCGGTTATACTCTATCACACATATTGGTTGTTCATAAGATATGCAATGAATAACAAAACCAATAACACCTGGCAATTTCCTTTTCGGTTCACAAACAAGTTTATGAACTTACTTCCTTAGAACACATGTAAACATTGTTCCCTAGGATGAAATCCTCACCTCATACCCATACATAATCACAATAGCATTCAAATGATTATGGCGATGTCTTATCTACAAAGTTTAATGGTTAAGCAATAAACCTCGTATTGTATTCCTTAATACTATGTCTATCTAGAGTTCAAATATGCTTCACAGTTATGTTTTCAATATGCACGACTTGAAAGATACGTTAGGGAATGAAACAGTTCAAGTCAAATATCACTAACCTCAAGTGGAAGGATGATTGTTGTCGTTGTAGCTCTTTGCTTCTTCACATCTTCAAGTCTTCGCAATACTTGTAATGTCTCATATCCTAATACTTTCAAGCTAACCTATACGAAGTTTAACTCTAGTACATAATCAAGCGACTCTTAACATGAGTTTTGATTCACTAAAATATGACAACCAAACTTGACATACCAACGCCTGGTGCGTTCAACCGAGCCATGCTCTAAAAATCTCCCCCTTTGTCAATTTTAGTGACAAAACTCTTACATCATATGGATAAACAAATTACTATAATTCATTACAATCCGCTTGATTCCCGATTCAACAGCACAGTGAAACTGCTTAATTCAATCCTTGAAAATGTCGTTGTTGACATTATAATAACAAGGCTATTACTCCCCCTAAGGAAGATAGGTAGATATTCAATCCGCACATCTTTGTTATACCAATCATATGACATGTTACTCCCACTTAGTATGTGCTTTCACTCTTTCATTAGATAAAAATATTCAAGTACCAATGTTCTTTTCCCTAGTGATGCCAATTAGTATAAATATCAATGCCGGCATCACCTGTTTACTCCATATATTTATCCCCCTTTTTGTCACAAAAATGACAAAGAAACGAAAAATAAAGGACAACACGAAAATAATCTTACAAATCTCAGAATAGACTTGCAAACCTGTAGAGTTAGGCACGAGGGTTCCACACATCATGTTCTGATAACCAATATCAAAACTGAAACTACAAGTAGTCTTATTTTGATATGTTACCAAGGAAAAAATTGTCCAAAACAATTTTTCCAATTTAGTTTAGCAAACCAAAAACAACTAAGCATATTAGTCCCTTTGCTAAACCGATTTTTCAAAAACAACCGCTTAATTCGATAAGACAAAAATAAAGATAAACTCCATTTTTCTCATCAGGTTCTAATTATCCATAAACTTAGACCTTTCAATTTTAAAGAAGACAAGTACTAGGTTAGTTAACTAGCATTTCTTGTTTAGGCATTCGATTAGACTTGAATAACCGAAACCTTACTTCGATAAATATAACTAAGATCAGAATTAACTTAGTTTCTTATCCGGAATCGAATTGGACTAAACAACTCATCCCGTACATATATTATTTCGTTAAGCCATAAATAATTCATACAAACCAAAATAAATCAACTTGCATAATTATTCACCTCAACCGGAAGCAATTGAAACAACATAGACAATATAAGCACCGCAATTGCACCGTAATTTTGTAAGCCTAAACGATTGATACCATACAAAAACATTATAACAATAGTTTTTCTTAACCGGAACCAATTGAATCACACACACACATCAATTGTACCGAAATTTTGTAAGCCTAAACAATTGATACCACACAATAAAGCAAGATAACAATAGTTTTTCTTAACCGGAACCAATTGAAACACACATCCACACACACATCAATTGAACCGAAATTTTGTTAAGCAAAAGCAACAAATATATATATAATATAAACTCAGGCTTTTCTTAAACAGGAAAACAATTAACTAACATGATTGTTACCTCAAATTTCGCATCCACTTCTCTAATATGATTGCATCTTCGTCCAGGGAGAATTGATATCGAAATATCACCAAGTTGTCATCCTTATGCGTGAACAAAAGAATAACAACACACCTCAACCTTTACCAGAGAAAGGTTGAAAACCGATTTTAACAATTGCAAGCAAAAGTTGAAAACCGTCGAAACACATATGCTTTTATGCTAAACCAAAACCGATTCAACATATTGTGCCTTTTTCACATATTGTTTCTATCAGAACCCCTCATAATCCTTTGATAAATCCTACCTACAAGGGCTAGAACTTAATCCCGCTAAATCAAAAACTCACCCAAACCATGAGGGTTCACAATATATGAGATCGAATATCAAGGTAGTAAAACCGAGATCAAACAACCCTGTTTATGGGTGAAAACTATTTCTACCGGTTTTGGTAATTTGGGGTGTGTGGATGAGAAATGAATCTAAACCCTAAAAAAATGCATTGCCCGGGAGTGCTTGTAGATTCGAGAAATCAATCTGTGAAAATATGGCCTAAACCAAGAAATGGCCGTTCCAGACTTGTTTCGGTCACAAAGTGAAGGAGATGGGGTTGATCTTAGGGAGGGAAGCGAAGAAGGTGTTGAGATTGTGAAGGTGTTGGCTATGTATGACTTGTATCAGAAAGCTGAACTGGCTTACAAGATGTAAGCTATCAGTTCCGGTGTTTGAATACGGTTGTATCAACACTTGTCTCTAATGTCTTGACTTGCCTTGTTTCTGTTTGGAAAATAGGGAGGAGAACCTATTTATACAAGTCTTTAAGCCTAACCCTCGTATCTCGTGGGAAGTGGAGAAAGTGGAGTGATGGAGTAGTGGAGTTGTGTGTTGGTGTCACACGACCAGTCTTGCCCACCTCTCCCATCATCACTAACCGTCCATGACTTCCTGACACGTTCTTGTGATGGCGCGTTGTGCGCTGCACGCTGTAAACCGCCAGACCAATACCCCAGTATGTATCCCCCAGTTTGTGACATGATTGATGTCTCGAGTGTGTGGATCGTGGGACCCACAGAAAGTAGCATGTAATGATAGATTAAATAACTAAGTTATTAGAAAGTCGATACTTGTGAAGTATCGTGTGTATTCTATGCAGGTACTGCATCGAGTATATTCAGCATGTATGAAGCATCGTTGTTTGAGTGTCTCAAAATAGCCTCATGTCCAGCCTACTTCATGTGATGGTTTGGAGGTTGCGCAAGCAAGTCCTCCCTTGGCCGACCACATGGTGTGGTAAAGTGATGGGTGGTGATCACCATGACGCCTCACTGACCAATTAACTCCTGACCAGGGATGTATAGCCAAGCCGGTGAAGTTGGACGGATGAGATGATCTTTGAGACACTCATCTGCGACCGTTGGTGGAATTAGGGTTTTTGAAGAGGTGCGCAAGCATCACTCTTCAGCTTGGTCGAATCCAAGCTTGGGATACAATTTTGGCAGGGCCGATCGTGCATGTGTGTAGACGACATGACGGTGTAGGCGCCCATACATCATTGTCTCGTGAAAGTGTGATCTGGGCCACTCAATTTGTCCGGCGAAGTTGAGTGGTCGAGATCAATTTGCAACAGAAATCTGGTGCCGCAAAAGCCGCGCATCATACCAAGTTCGGGCACGCGTTTCAAGACGACCAAGCTTGGTCGGTCTTGGCTGATTAGTCTAGTATACAGACGGCGGGCTGGTGTACACGTCCATACCTTAATATCCCATAGAAACGTGATCTAAGCCATTCAATTTGTCCGGCAAAGTTGAGTGGTCGAGATTAGTTTGCAATCGGGAGGTGTAACCATGCCTAGTTCGGGCGTGCGAATCGAGGCAACCAGGCATGATATGCCTTGGCCGATCGGGTGTGGAGATAGATGGGCCCACGGTGGTCATGTTGATATGCACCGGACCTGCTTAGTCTAATCCTGGACCCTTCATTCGTGCAGGAGAAAATGGACGTTTGCGATCAATGCAAACCCTAATTAGGTTTTTGTCGGCCGTGCGGCATGCCCACTTTGGGCGCACGATCTGGAACGACCAACTATAATTGGTCCTGACCGATCGGTCATGTATGTAGGCGGGCCAACGGTGTTTGTGTTGACATGCTCTGTGCCCTTTGAATCTGTAGGATCATAATATCGCAACACCAAGACCCTTGCGAAATCCATAAATGACACATTGCGAAAATGTCGCAGATGGATAATATAAATGATGCAACGGATGACGACAGCTCGAACACGAGAAAGATGTGAAGACCCAGCGAGATTTAGGAGTGTTGCGAGATTTAACATTTGTACACCCGCGAGAATGTCGCAAGTCAGATCCGAAAATGAAGGACAGCTTAGCTGTCAACCACTATGTAATGTCCTATATAAAGAGCCAAACAGGCTAAAGAGAGGGAGAGATCTTTTTCGAGTGAGGAGCAAGTTATCAAGAGAGGGAAAGTTTAGAGCGGTTGTAAATTCTTTAGCTTATTTCCTTTCCATCTTGTAACATTTGTGAGTTTTAATCAATAAAGAATATAACTATTCATCTTAAAATGACTTGATTGTGTAAATTCTTGTGAGGGGTGTAGTGTGGGATTTCCTGCTACTACATATGGCGCTAGAAGGAGGGGCTGAAGATTAAAGATTGGAGATTGTTGTTAAGATTGTTCAAATTAAGAAGATGATGAAACAAGTTGATAAATCGTTTAAAGTACAAAAAATCAAAATCAAGGAACGTAATAGAAAGTCGGAATGTAGTTTGATTAAAAAAACAATGATTAGTGAATTCCATGAAAATATCAGAGGGAGAATACATAAACGAGATTTTGAAGGAAAGAAAATCGTAACAACGGAGAAAGCGTCACCCATGAAAGATTGGGAAAAACAGAAGATTACATTCACAGCAGCAGAGATATCAAGAGAAAACTTAAACCACACATCTCCTTTGGTAATCACAGTAACCACACAGAAAGAAAAAGAAAAATTAGCAAAAATTATGGAAGAATGGGCGGTAAACAGAACTCTAGTTGATACGGGTAGTTCGACGAATATAATCTTTTACCATGCATATAGAGGAATGGGATACAAAGATGAAGAGATGTCTCCTTCAACTTATCATATTCATGGCTTTGGCAAATCTATAACAAAACCAAAAGGAGAAATAGAGGTGCGAATTTTGCTGGGGAAGATTGAAATACAAACGGCATTATGCGTAGTGGATATGGAATCACCATACAACATGTTGTTGGGAAGGCCATGGATTCATGCGATTAAAGCTGTAGCATCAACATTACATCAATGCATCAAATTTCCTATGCCAAGTGGGATTGGTAAAATTAGAGGGGAAGCTGATAAAGCGAGATTATGCTATCAAATTGAAGTGAAACAATATGAAGGACGTGCAAAGAAACGAAAAGATCGCAGAAAAATGGTGAAGGAAGCAAAGAAAGAGGAGGAATTTAGAGCTTATATGATAAGAGCAGAGGAAGGAAAAGGAATACCCAGCAAAATCTTGGAAGAAGGAACTGAGCTTGCGAAGGAGATAAAAGAACCTACACCTATGGGAGAACCTAAGGCCAGTTACACTGCGGCAGAACCAACGAAGGAAGTGAATGTTGGGACCGAAGAAGAACCCAAAATACTAAAAATTGGGACCAAGATGGAAGCAGATGAAGAAGAAAAAACTATTGGTCTGTTGCGAGAATTTAAAGATATTTTTGCATGGAACATGGATGAGGTGCCTGGAATAGATCCATCTGTGGCATGTCACTGATTGGAAATTGACAAAAATGTAAGGCCATTCAAACAAAGAATCGGAAAAATCGCGACAACGTATCATCCTCAAATAGAAAAAGAGTTGCAGAAGATGCTTGATGCAAGGATTATAAGACAAGCAAAATACCCAGAGTGGATAGCAAATATGGTCGTAGTTCCAAAGAAGAAAAAAGGGATAAGAATTTGTATAGATTTTACTGATCTAAATAAAGCTTGTCCGAAGGATAGTTTCCCATTACCGGATATTCCACAAATGGTTGAATCAGCAGCAGGAAATGATAGAATATCTTCTCTAGACGGATATAAAGGGTACAATCAAATTCCTCTCGCTGAAGAAGATCAGGAGCATACTGCTTTTTTCGCTCCAAGATGGTTATATTGTTACACAAAGATGCCATTTGGTTTGCGAAATGTTGGAGCAACATACCAAAGGATGGTAGAAAAAGTGTTTGCGAAATGGATACACAAAACATTGGAAGTACATGTAGATGATATGTTAATAAAAAGTAAAGAAGCAAAAAATCATGTCCAAGATCCGAGGGAAATTTTTGAACAAATGAGACATTTTAACATCAAGGTAAATCCAGAAAAATGTATTTTTGGGGTTGCATCGGGAAAATTTTTAGGTTACATCGTATCAAAAGAAGGAATACAAGTTGATCCAGAGAAAGTTCAAGCAGTTCGCGACATGCCAACACCGGCGACGGTAAAAGATGTACAGAAGTTAAATGGACTCTTAGCTTCACTGGGAAGGTTCATTTCGCGATCATCAGACAAATGTAAACATTTTTTCAATATACTCAAAAAGGGGGTGAAGTTTAGATGGACAGACGATTGCGAGAAAGCTTTTCAAGGAATAAAAGAACATCTGACGAATATATCTATTTCGCAAAAGGCAGAACCAGGAGAAGAATTATTAATCTATCTTGCGACAACTTCGCATGCGTCAAGTGCTGTGTTATTGCAAGTAGACGCAGGAGTTGAAAAACCAATCTATTACATCAGCAAAACCTTCAATGCTGCAGAGAAAAATTATTCAAAGATTGAAAAACTAATTTTGGAATTAGTTTATGCAAACATTTAAACTTCGAATATATTTTCAAAGCATGAAATAAGGGTACTGACAAAAATACCAATCGAGTCAGTAATGAAAAATTCAAAAAGATAAGGCAGAGTTGAGAGATGGAATGCACATATAGGACATTTCAAAATCAAATATGAAATACTATCTTCACCAAAATCGCAAGTTGTTGCAGACTTCTTAGAAGAATTTCCCTTAGAAGATGATGAAGCAGTGGAAGAAATGATGGATATAGAAGAAGAGCATGGAAATCCAAGAGATCTATTAACAGAGCCAAACAAATGGGAAATATTGGTGGATGGATCATCAAATGGGGAAGGTAATGGAGTTGGAATTGTTTTGATTTCGCCAGAGGGCAACAAAATGGCTTTTTCCTTCAGATTGGAGTTTGCATCCACCAATAATGAGAGACAGAATATGAGGTCATGATACATGCCTTGAAGTTCGCAATAGAAATGAAGTTGGAAAATGTAAGAATCACCAGCGATTCGCAATTAGTCATTTGTCAAATAAAAGGAGAATACACTACAAATGAATCATCCATGAAGAAATACAAAAAACTTGTTGAAGAGTTGTCAGCGAGAATCCCAAAAATTAAATGGAGACACAAATCAAGAAAAGATAACAGACTCGCAGATGCTTTTGCTTTCATCTCAAGTATGATGACATACCCACCTGCGAGATACATAAAGATACAAAAACTTTTATCACCATCAATCAATAAAGAAGAAGAAGAAGAAGAAGATGAAGAGGTAGATGTAATGATAATAGAAGATGGAGAACAAATACCTAGTATTGAAGATTGGAGAGCAGAACTTCATGCATACCTAAAAAGAGGAGAAACACCAAGGAATAGATTGGAGGCGCACAAATTAAAAAGCCGTGCGACAAATTATGAACTAAGGGATGGAATATTGTACCGGAGATCCTTTAACGGACCTTCACTCAGATGTTTAAAACGGAAAGAAGGAGAAGAAGTACTAAAGATGTTACATAGTGGGGATGCTGGCAATCACAGCGGTGGAAGATCTTTGGCATACAAAGCGAAGATGCAAGGTTATTATTGGCCATTTATGCACGAGGATGCGAAGCAAATATCAAGGCGTTGCGAAGATTGCCAAAGGCACGGAAAGAAAATACATGCACCAGGAGCACCATTAACATCTTCAACAAGTGTATGGCCTTTTGGAAAATGGGGTTTAGATATTGTGGGACCATTCTTACCAGGAACTGGGCAAAGAAGATATCTGATTGTCGCTACGGACTATTTCACAAAATGGGCTGAAGTAAAGGCAGTACAACACATTCGCGAAAAAGATATTTTTACATTCATATTTGAGAATATCATATGCAGATTTGGAATCCCCGCATAGTTGGTGTCTGATAATGGGAAACAATTTGAGGGACAGAATATAGAACTGTTACTTAATGCATTTAAGATAAAATGTGGAAAGTCAACTCCTTTATACCCTCAGGCCAACGGACAAGCAGAAGCAACAAATAAAACAATCGCAGATATATTGAAGAAGAAATTAGAAGGGCATAATAGAGCATGGTGTGAACAAGTGCATAATGCAGTATGGGCTTACAAGACAACCAAAGCGAGAAGCTACGGGAATGTCACCTTCTGTTTAACATATGGAGTTGAGGCTGTATTACCAACAGAAGTTATTATTCCAACAACAAAGAGAGAAGCTTGGGAGAAAAATCTTAGTGCGGGTAATATTTTAACCACACTAGATGAATTAGAAAAAAAAAAAAGGGAAAGAGCTCTACAACATATGGAGAATTACCAACGAAGATTATCCAGGGAATATAATAAACGTGTTAAGACACGCGAATTTCAACCAGGTGATTTGGTACTGAGAGAAACACCAACATATCAGCGAGAAAGTGGTGGCAAGCTTGCGAAAAAATGGGATGGACCTTATATCATTAAGGATATAGTTGGAACAGGGGCCACAGATTGGATAGACCATGGAATAGGTTATACTTGAAGAGATATTACCCGTAAAAGATTGTAGGAAAAGATTAGACTGTGAAATAATGTATGATTGAAGCAAAATGAATTTATATGAAAATCTTGTGAAAGAATTACTGCGAGATTGTACAAAATAAAGAAAGAACATGCGAAAATCTCGCACAGATAATGACAAGAGATAATCAAAAATGACAAGAGATAATCAAAAATCAAAATTTCGCAAGAGGCAAATGTAAGACCTAAAGTACGTCATAAAAGGGGGTACCTGTTAACATGGCTCAAGGAAAAGGTTACACCGCCCCTGGAACCTGAGTCATGGAGAATTGGGGTCAATAAAGCCCATCCAGGAGAGGTACCTTGGATTTTCAATCTAAGCTTATGACTTAGATTGGACGACCGAGGGTCTCTTCTAAGGAGTCAGCATTTGACCAAGGCGCCGAGGTACACGGTTGAGCCAAGAGTGCCTGGGGAATTTTAAGTGTCTCGGCCATTCTTGGCAAGTCTCGGCATATGCTGCACTCGGCCCGAAGAAAACTCCACTTAGGGTGCAGTCTCGTAACCATAAGCCCTATAGGCAAAAGGGATAAGAGGCTGCGAAAACAACTGGTTGTTGTTAAGACCGGATGGGGGGAGCTAGCCTTGTATGGCATAAGTACGCCTCCTTGAAGGGGCAACCAGGGGGATGATAAGGGCGGCACCCTCCATTAGGGAGATGATAAGTGTATTAAGACGCAAATGTCATGAGGCTTTATTTTCGCAAGGAAATTTAGGCTTGTCATATTTGTGCGACAATCCTGAAGAGGCAATAATACAAAAGATAAAGATAAGACGAGATCAATGGGTCAGTACATGAAAATGTAAGGACGTCATGCGATTTCGTCGCAAGACGGCAATGTCATGGGGCTTTATATTCGCAAGAATTTTTAGGCATGTCATATTGTCGCAACAAAAATATCTCAAAACAATACTAAAGAAATGATAAGGCAAGATCAATGGGTCATTACATGAAAGTGTAAAGACGTCCTGCGATTTTGTCGTAATGACAAGAGGTGGCGCAATAAGACCTTTAACTAGGAAGGCAAAATAAGACCACGTGATTCAATAAAAGATTTATAAAAACTAATTATTATTTATGAAGGTCATCCATCGCAAGAAAGATAATGAGAGGCAGTATGGGAATTATTCAACAATGGACATTATCTTTCTCGCAAATAAACACAATAATAAAGAAATAAGTGCACCTCAAAGAGGACTGAAATGCATCATATGCAAGAAGTTATATAGGTGAAGAGGTTCAAAGAAATAAAATTACAAAAGAAGTTCAACTCTCAACATCAACTTTTTCGCAAGAAGGAGATAATGGACATCCTTCATTAATTTTATCACTCTCGCTAGCTTTCTCGATCTCGCTGGCTTTCTCAGCTTCGCCAGTTCTTCCTTCATTTTGGTTTATTTCAATTTCTCCTCCATCTGGATTATTATCAACACCTTCATCATTTGGAGGAACCTCTTCTTCATTTGCGAAATCTCCGCCACTTTCATAATGATAATCGTTGTCCGGAGTACCAGGGACTTCATCATCATCTACTTCCAAAGGCTCGATGGATACAGGGGAGAGAGATTTGGATAATAAAATTTTATTCACAATAACTTCAGCCCTAAGATGAACTTGGCGAAGAAGTGCCTTCTGGTGATTCCTACTTTGGATATCTTTGGAATAAGAGAGATAATCAAATCTTCTTTCTGCCCGATCGCGAGAACGAGCAAGATAAGTAGCAAGTAATGCATTTTCTTTGCGAATCTTGGCATAGTTAGATTCCAAAGTAGAAAGGGAGGAGCGAAGATCTTTCTCAGATTCTGCAAAAACAAAGAATAAAGAAAATCATATAGGCGAAAGATTCGCAAGGAAGACATAATAAAAAGACTTAACAAAGAAAAAATGGTTGAGGCAGTCAAATTTCATGACTACCTTCCTTTTGCGAGATAAGATATTGAGTTAAAGCCAAGCAACTATTCTCCAAGTGATCCATGGCATTGTCAAACTTATCACCAACCAAGCCTTTCAGTCAAGATCGTAAACTTTTTTCATTAGAAATAAGTAAGGTGCTTTGCTTCGCGAGAGAGGTGTAGGATTCTTCTAACTTGGAATATTGATCTTTGAGTTGACTTGCTTTTATGCTTAAAGCTATTCTACCTTGAATAAGTTTATCTCTCTCCGCAGAAGATGATTTTGTTACTTCTTTGAGTTTATTTCTCAATGAGCAGAGAGGTCGTTCTTGATCATTACATACTTTTTGGCAAATGTTAAGTTCTTTCGAAGAGATCGCCACCTTATTCAAAAGAACTCGTTTCTCCTGAGATAGGGTTTGATTCTCATCTGATAAAGTTTCCAACTCCAGATTAGCTTTAGTCAAAAAGTAAGAGAGGCGAGATAATTCATCACTTAATAAATTTTGCTTTTGGACTAATTGAGCATTCTCCTTGGTAAGGTTATCTATTTGATCAACAGAGTACGTATGAAGATTATCTAATTGGTTATATTGATCCATCCAAGCATCTCTATCCATTCGGGCTTCTTCGGCGACGGATTCAAATTGATATATCTCCATTTTTCGTTTCTGGTTTAGAGCTTAAAGGGGAAATAGAGATTTAAAAAAAAAAAAAAAAAAAAAAAAAAAAAAATATATGAGGTTTTTACATTTTAATTCTTCATTCTTCCTGTGAAGATTGTCACGATCCAGCGAAACATTTTGAAGTTTTTGATTCTCAAGATTAAGAGTGTCACATTTCAAGGTCATAGCTTGGAGGTTACTTTTCAAAGCTTCAACTTCCTTCTCTAAAGATGTTTGCGAAACCATTCTGTCAGAGCCAAAATATTTACTTAAAACCTCGCAAACACCAAATCTGATAGGATCAGTGGAAGTTTTCTTGACATCATCTAGAAGGTCGGATAAAACCTTGAAAGCAATATCCATCCCTTCCAAATTTTCTTTAGTAAAAGGGAGAGATTCGGATGATGAAGCGATGATGGCAGAAGGTGGGAGAGTTGAATCATCTTTCGCCATAGATATGTCATCGGAAGACAAGATTTGATGAAGGTTAATGACTGGGGTTGAGGCAATGTTAAGAGAAGAGGCACTGACAGTAGAAGAAGAGAAGGGTTCGTTCGCAACAGGGTTTTTGTGAGGAATTTCATTTATAGAAAGATTAGTTACAGGGGATGAATCTGCAGCGACATTTTCGCGAATGAGAAGAGGAGATTCCGCCTGCGAAGATGTCGCAGGAGGTGTTGAAAGCTTAAACAAAGGAAATGGAACAGCTATTTCAACATTTTTAGGATGGCGAGGTCTTTTGGGGGGCCTCTCGACATTTGCATCACCCTGCGAATCACAAATCATATAAGAAACAGAGGCAACAATATTGTTATTAAAAGAATAAGTGTTTCTTAATACCTTGCTATTCGCAGGCTTTCTTTTGTTCACAACGAGTTTTTGCTGCGAACTTTTGGGAACATTAGGGTTTTGGATCGTAAACTTGGTGTTGGAAGTGTTTTTGCTGAAACAGAAACAGTATGGGAATTATCTAAAGATGAACAATATCAAATAAAATAATTTCAGTAGAGAAAATCAATTTTAAGAAGATCAGTTTCAGCAAAATAAACAAACCTTGATGGCTCCATAAGAACAGCAGCATAAAGATGGAGAGAATTTACGGAAAGATGAATAATAAAAAAATTACAGACGACAAAAAGAGGATTTACAGATGAAGAAGACGAAGTAAAAGAAAGAAGACATTTTTACGATGGATCTCTTCTTAAATAGACAAAAAAATGATGACCGGTTAGCATTTAAAGTGCCGGTGAATAGGGGAAAATTTAACACGTGTAAACGGTTATGCTTAATTCACGGAATCTTGTCGGCAGAAAGAAATAAACAACTGCGGCATTTTGAAAGTATTAATTCTCATGACATTCTCCCCTTCGCAGAGAAGACATGAGAAGAGGCAAGATGTAGGATCAGAATATCGCAACACCAAGACCCTTGCGAAATCCATAAACGACACATTGCGAAAATGTCGCAGATGGATAATATAAATGACGCAACGGATGACGACAGCTCGAACACGAGAAATATGTGAAGACCCAGCGAGATTTAGGAGTGTTGCGAGATTTAACATTTGTACACCCGCGAGAATGTCGCAAGTCAGATCCGAAAATGAAGGACAGCTTAGCTGTCAACCACTATGTAATGTCCTATATAAAGAGCCGAACAGGCTAAAGAGAGGGAGAGATCTTTTTCGAGTGAGGAGCAAGTTATCAAGAGAGAGAAAGTTTAGAGCGGTTGTAAATTCTTTAGCTTATTTCCTTTCCATCTTGTAACATTTGTGAGTTTTAATCAATAAAGAATATAATTGTTCATCTTAAAATGACTTGATTGTGTGAATTCTTGTGAGGGGTGTAGTGTGGGATTTCCTGCTACTACAGAATCTACATCTACACCCTCCATTTATGCCTGCGAAGATGGATGGTTGAGACTGTTTTGCGACGCATGTAATGTGCCGCAAACCCTAATTTAGGGTTTTTCGTCCGTACTGCTTTGGCTTGGACGGTTTGGCAAGTTATGCCACCCTTTTGGGGAGACAGACCATGCGGGGCCCGCGTTGGGTCGGTAGTGAATATTCCAATACCTTCTTGGGGTCATGGATTCAATCTAAGCCATCCAATCATGCTGGTGAAGTTGGATGGTCGTGATCGTTTCTGAGACTGATATGGACTGTCCAGATTCAAACATGCTCAATCGGGCTAGTATAACACACCGAGAGTTGTATGCTCAATCAGTCTAGTATAACACACCGAGAGTTGTAGCATGTACGGGTATTTCGTACATGCTTCATTATCAATGCTTGGAGGTTCGTGTTGCTCTGCTGAGAACAACACTCGGTCGTCATGCCGCACCGTGTAATGAGTACAGAAATACAAGGTGGTTATGCATTAATTAATAATGTCTTTGTAAATTCACAGGGTATATGGGATTGTTGCCACATGCTCCAACCTGGATGAATTTCGTGTGTTTAATTCACAGAATACTGGGATTATTGCCACATGCTCCATTCTAGGTGAATTAGTAAAGTGAAGAAGTATTCATCACTTATCAGCGGCTTTATTCTTTGAAGGATGTCAGAGTATAAATTTGGTTTTACAATTTTATCCCTAAACTAAAATCCACCATCAACATTAAGTCCCCTGCCTAGCACATAATGGTTACACTATTGTGGGGTAGGCATTAGATGGTGACATATACAGATAAAACTTATGAGACGAAGTTAGATGTTACCAGGAGAGACGAGTCGTCTGGTCCTTGGAGCATGTCACGTTCAAGAGGCGTTCAGGCGAGCGTTCCCCTAGCATGATGTCGGTCTTGCCTTCGATCGACCTTGCTATACCTGCTTCGGTCGAGAGCCTTCTTCGTGATTATTCCGCTCGAGCGTGGGGATGATGTGCCTGCTGTAGGATCAGAATATCGCAACAACAATACCTCGCGAGATTAATAAACGACGATATTGCGAAAGTGTCGCAAATGAGTAATATAAATGACGCAATGAATGACGATAGCCAAAACACGAGAAAGGTGTGAAGATCTAGCGAGATTAAGGAGAACTGCGAGTTTATGTATTTGAACACTTGCGATATTTCGCAAGTCATTCCCGAAAATAAAGGACAGTCTAGCTGTCATCCATTATGTACTACCCTATATAAAGAGTTGAACAAATCTGTTGAAGGAGAGATCTTTTTTCGAGTGTTAGACAAGTCATTAGGTGAGAGAAAGTTTGTGGTGATTGTAATTTCTTTAGCTCTTTTCTATTTTATCTTGTAAACATTCAAGGAATTAATCAATAAAATCATAGTTGTTCATCTTCAAATGTCTTAGTTGTGTGGATTATTATGAGGGGTGTAGTGTAGGATTTCCTGCAACTACATATTGGCGCTAGAAACAGGGATGTTTGAGCAAGGATTGACGTCGTGATTTGAAAGAATTTGGAGTGGTAGGGAAGGAATTTCTTATAATTTTCAACAGTTTACCAAAATTAAGAAATGGCTAGAAGAAGAAATGCATCCGAGCAACCAACAACTGTTAGAAGGAGTATGAGAATTGCTGGAGAAGGGAGAAATGAAATGGGAGAATCCTCCATAATGAACATAAGGAATAATGAAGAAAATCAAATTCAATCACCAATTCAACCATTAGCAAATAGAACTGTGGATTATGATAGAGTAAGCGTGCATACTTGGAGATCAGACTCTGTGGAAGAAAGGGGAGAAGAACAACAATTGGAAAACAATGGACAAGAGGAGAGAAACCGAGAAGAGACTGGAGAAATAATTCATGGAAATGAAGAAATCGCAGCATTAGAGACGTTGGCGATTAGCAAACAATACATGAATTGAATGGAAAACATGAGATTACAAAACAGATTCGAGAAGCACTACAAGGTCAAGCTCAGATCAGTTAGAGAGGAAAGAATGAGAATTTTAAATTCAAGGAAGAAAACCAAGAAGAAGCACAAAATCGAGGCAAACATTGAGAGAAGAGAAATGATGGAAGATCGTTATATCCCACGTCCCGAGACTCTTCAAAATGAGCATTGAATCAAGGAAATAGCAAATTGGGGAGGGAAATAATCAGGGAAGCAAAAAGAGATTGAAGATGAAATTTGAACACTGAACAAGCACATCAAGCACCGTATTTACTATCTATTTTTCTTGCTTATTATGTATTTTACGTGAGTTATTAGGAAGTCGCAGGAAAATCATTCAAATGGAGCAAAAAGGAGTACAAAGAATTTTACCGAGCTAATAGACGAACACCCCAGCCTTAGACAATGAGTGGGTGTTTATAGTCATTTCCGGCTACCCTTTATCCTACCAATTTGATAAATCCAGTTCTTACATAATACCCGAGATTCACTTCTTCTTCATTATCAATCATCGAGGCATAATTAATCGAGAGAGAACAACAAACCCACGCGCCGTTATGGCAGGACAAACAATGTGAATAAATGGAGTAATGTGGAAGGCCGAAAGCTGAATCATTGCGGTCTTTGAAGTCGATGGCTTGAATGAATATGGAGGTGGGCTTGGAGTTGATGCAATGGCAGGCAAATCGAGGCAAGGTTCTCAGGTCGATGAATGGAAAATGGCAGGTCTCAGCGGAATCATAGGCTTGCGCTCAGTGATGTCGAGAAAATAACAAAGGGTTTCATGGAAGATCAATGGCAAAGACTCGAAGGGTAGTTGTGTATTGCAAAATGGAAGACATAGGTACGCCCAAGATGGCCGTCATGGAGGTGTGAAGCACAATGATTGTGCTGCAGGAAATGGTTGTCACCCATTCAGTTTTGACTCACCGACTGATGATCCGACCCACGAAAATCAAGCCGAAGAAGGAATTTTTCTACACGAAGGACTTTGAAGACTAGACCCACTTTAGAAGTTGGAGAAAGTTATAAAAGGAAGGTCTTCTAAGGGAATTCTTTTGAGAGCCACTTTTGTTTACGCTTCTAGGGTTTGGTTGTGTTCTTCTTCCTTGTTTTATTATTGAATATTGATGATGATGAACTCCATAGCT
The DNA here is from genome assembly GCA_023531295.1 of Papaver armeniacum. Classification (NCBI taxonomy): domain Eukaryota; kingdom Viridiplantae; phylum Streptophyta; class Magnoliopsida; order Ranunculales; family Papaveraceae; genus Papaver; species Papaver armeniacum. The sequence continues at coordinate 127,832 of JAJJWW010014316.1, read as the reverse complement.
AAAGTAGCTAAACATATTATTGGTTAATAAAAGTTGATGCTTTTGATTCCAATGAATTAGAAATTGTTTGTGATTCACAATTAATAGTGTTATAAGATTGAAAACTTGTTAGGTGAGTCCTGATTTGTGTTCATCTCTAAAGCTATATTAGGGTTTTCAATACGAAAAGTTGTTTATCCCTGATTCTAAGTAGCATAATTGTGGTTAGTGCTTGTAGTGATACATCCTATTAGTCACAAGTGAATCATAACTTTGTTAAAACGGTGCTTTTAAGATCACGAGTCTTATTCCATAAATCTTAATGCTCTTAGGGAGTTAAACTTAATCGTGCTTTTACACTTTAGGTGCTTTCGACTAAGAATTCACATATACATCTTTAATGTGGTTGTGATGAAAACAGGGAATTAACGGTTATACTTTGCGATCAAAATATCCTAGGACTTTTAATAAATACGAGATTCAATACCAATTCTAATCATTGATGAAAATACATGTTTGTTGATACCATCCCTTGACCAATATTCTCTCCTTATTGATTTCTCAAAACTATTTACTTTGCTTTCAACTATTTTTATTTTAAACAACAAACATACCTTAAGTTACTTTAGAACCGAGCCTTCCAATACGAACTCTTCCCTTACCTAGTGATTTAAATTTAGTGCATATCGCCTTGCGCCAAGGCATACTTATTAAGTTTTTAGTTTCTTTAAAATTTCGCTTTATCTTTGCTTTTCGTTTCTCTTGTTTCACTTGTTTGCGAGAATTGCAGGTGTGCAAATCTCTCGAAGGATTGGAATTATCCAAAATGATAGCTACTTGACGCGCACAATACTCCAAATCCAAGTAAAGCATGAGAAGATCGAAACAATGGGTGATGCAAATCGCTCACTCAAGGACTTAGCTTCTCATAGGCTTGATACACAACAGTGGGTGTATTCAAACGAACCTCTACTTTTGAGATAAAGCCCTAAGGCAATGGATAGTGCTAATTTATGTACTATTTACCTCCCTATGTCACAAACATGGAATGGGTCAAGAAACTTCTTTTTGGAGAGATATTTTCCGCATCAAAGGCTACTCAAATTCGCAAAGAAATTTGTGGGATGAAGCAAAAACGGGAGAATCCTTATATGAATGTCGGGAACGATACAAGAGATTGGTTGCAAGTCCACCACCAATTTAGTGACGCCATGATCATCCAATACTTCTATGTGAAGGACTTCAAATGATATGAATCTTGGCCGAGAAGAAAGACCGTGGCACAAGCTAGGGAGTTGATTGAAAACATGGCGCCGAACTCACAACAATTTTTGAGTCGCGGTTCTGATGTGGTTCTAAGAAGGGTGAATGAAGTGAGTGAGGTGGAGGACCTTCCAACAAATGGGTAACATGAACGAAGCAACAAGTTGCAGCTGGTTGTACCCAACTTCTTCAATCTTATGAAGACGAGAATGCGATCTTCCAAATCAACAAAGACCTGCATGATCCCTACTCAAACACTTACAATCCGGATGGAGAGATCACCCCAATTTTAGCTATGCCAAATGTTTGGATTTCAACAACAACAACAATTCCACTGAGACAACAATTTCATCTCGATGCAAAATCAAGGTCTTTGAGTATTGACTCAAAGCTTCAAACTTTATGCAAGGTATTTCTACCATGTTCAAAGAGTTCAACAAGAGACTAAGAGTGCAATTAAGGAGTTGCAAACACAAATGGGCTCCATGGCTATTGGATATCAACAATTTGAAGGCACAAAATAGTGAGACTCTTTCAACCTATTAACCCAAAAGAGGGTGTCAATGCTATTACATCAGGAGCTTTGACACTATTTCTAACTCTAAACTCCTGCTTACTTATGTTCCTCTTTACCTTTTCCTCGAGATTTGCAAGTTCTAAGAAGGCAACTAGAAGGAGATTTTTAGACGTTTAAAAAGATCCATGTGAACATACCACTCATGATGCTATGAATGCAAAGGTGTTAAAGGACTTGTGTACCAACAAACAAAGGCTTAATGAAGAGTGTGGGGGAGAATGATCCCACTTAAGGGAAAACAAAACTTTTCACAAAGCTATATGGGACTTAAAAGCTCATGGATCTTGGTCCTTAAAAAGGCGAAATTGTATTATAATTAGCCGATCGGTCTACCCAATGGGTGGAGGATGTTCTGCAGAATCAACTTGTATTTCAACAAGAGATGGATGAAGGTGCTCCGACTGCCTCTTCCATTGCTACTTGGGCGTCCCTTCATGAAAACGGTAAAACCATAATTGATGTGATAAGGAACGCTAACTATGGAGTCAGACAATACGTTTCAACATTTTCGAGACGGAGATATCCTAGCGATGTCCACTCTTGTTTCTCCATTGATGTGATGGATACATTGGCACAAATAAATGTTTGAATTAAACTCTGATGATGCTTTGGAAACCGTGTTAACACATCCATAGATAATGAGGTGCCCGAAAACTCATAATATCTCTTTTATTTCTTACCATGCAAGATGAAAAGCTTGACCTTCAATTGTTAAATCTCCAAAGTTAGAATTGAAACACAAAAATTCGAGGATGGCAAAGCCTACTAGGGAAGCGCAACGTCAGTTTGAATCCTCCCATGATGGAATGGAAAAGGAGATACTCAAGCTTTTGAAGTGGGTGTTATCTACCCCATATCCGATAGCAAGAATGAGACCAAAGAAACCTTTGATAAGAACATACAACTGAAAAAGATGTGGTTTTTAACTTTGATGAGAAATGTATGGCAGATTCAATCGGAAACTTTTGATTTCAGATTGGAGTAAGCCGCGTTGAACATGTGTGATGCTAGACTATGCTGGGTTGGTGCGGAACGTGAGGCTTCCCTCATGCTATCTATTATGCTTCTAGAACGTTAAATGAGGCTCAACAAAACTACACAACCACTAAAAGGAGTTATTAGCCATTGTTTTTGCTTTTGGAAAAGTTTCGGCCTTATCTAATTGGTACAAAAGTTGTTGTTTTTTCGATCATGCAAAGTACTTGCTTACAAAGAAAGAGGCGAAACCGAGGCTCATACTTGATTTTACTTTGCAAGAGTTTGATATTGAAATCACAAGAAAAGGGATCTAGCACTTGAGCCGAACAAGGAGACTATCCCGCTGCGTGAAAGTTTCCTAGATGAGCAACTTTTCTCAATTGCCTTTGAGAACCATGGTATGCCGATATTGTGAAAACTTAGTTTCTAAACAAATCCCACGTAACTTGTCTCGTGGCCGAGAGGGACAAACAAGAGGTTAGGGAACCAATACATATGGGATGATCCATACTTATGGAAACATGGTAGTGACCAAGTGATACGAAGGTGCGTGGCCCTAATCAATTTAACTCTATCTTATCTTTTGCCACTCATATGCTTATGAGGACATTTTGGGAGTAAGAGAACCGCGCACAAGGTACTTGAAAGTGGTTTTTATTGTCCAACTTTGTTTAAGGATGCACATATATTTTGTACAATCTTGTGATAGGTGTCAAAGAACCGGCAAAATCAGGTGTCCGAAATCAAATGCCACAAACTTTTATTCACCCTCGAAGTTTTTGATGTATGGGGTATTGATTTTATGGGGCCTTTTGTCAACTCCCATGGGAATTTTTATATCTTACTTCATGACTTCAAAATCTCGCAAAGCTTGTTAAGGAAGTACAATGTGTCGCAGATTGCAACACCTTATCATCCCCAAACCAATGGACAAGCCGAGGTGTCTAACCGGAGGGCGAAATCAATTCTAGAAAAGACTATGGAGGGAAAGATGGAATCGACTTAATGATGCTTTGTGGGCGTATAGAACCGCATATAAAACACCTATTGAATGTCTCCTTTTAGGTTTGTGTATGGTAAACCTTGTCACTTACCCGTGGAAATTGAGCGGCGTTTTGGGCTATTAAACAATGCAACATGGAGATGATGGGGCTGGAAAGAACTAGAAACTCCAAGAAAAGGAGCTCATTTTGAAAGTTCACGGATTTACAAAGAAAAGACAAAGCATTCCATGATAACATGATTTCTAGAAACAATTTTGCATTGGAAAGTGCTTTGTTTAATTCTCGCTTGCATTTATTTCCTGGGTAAACTAAGGTCACGAGGAATTAACGCATGGTGCATTGGGAAATTCGATGAGGAAAGAACTTAAAGTTAATGGGCAGAAACCATATTATGAGAACTAAGTGGTGGAAGGAGTTAACTTTGTGGATGTGCTCCTCCGGAGGGAGCATGTAGGGGAGGCAACCCAAAGGATGAGTATTTCTTGTCTTGTAATTTCTTTTCTTTGTTTTTAGTTTTTCTTGGTTTTTACTTTGTTTTTGCTGATTTCTTATGATTTCCCAATTGACTTACTGACGAAGAGGACAATGTAAATTTAAGGTGGGGGAGTGGTTTTAAAGTTTTTGCAATTTTTCAACTTTTTTGTGAACTAGTGAATAAGAAAACGTAGTTAGAATCACATAAGATATATGTCGCTAAGATTACATCGAGAATCTCACAATAGACCGAACTTTGATAATTGTATGAGAGTTAAAGTTGATTTTAACCATGCTGGCAAATAAGGTGCAATGACAAACAATACATGAAGAAAGGCGATTAGAAGGCGAGGAACGTGCAAATTTGACAAGACGAGAATCATGAATTGAGGATGGAAAACATGAGATTACAAAACGAAGGTCGAGAAGCACTACAAGGTCAAGCTCGGATCGCTTAGAGAGGAAAGAATGAGAATTTTACCTACATAAAATGCTGATGAAGAAAACCAAGAAGAAGCACAAAATCGAGGCCACGAGAACATTGCGAGAAGAGAAATGATGGAAGATCGTTATATCCCACGTCCGAGACTCTTCAAAATTAGCGAGAATGGTGGAATCAAGGAAATAGGCGGCGTCGGGGAGAATAATCCGATTGATGAAGAAAATCAAGAAGAAGGAAGAAGAATATTGCATGGGAGAGAAGCACGGAGGAAGCAAAAAGAGATTGAAGATGAAATTGAAAGAGACTATGCTGAACAAGCACATCTAGCCTGCGAAAGGGAAAGATTAAGAACAGAAATGGAAAATCAAGAATTGGAAGAGGCAATTCGCCAGAATAATCATGATAATCGAGAAAGAAGGCGAGAACAAAATCGAAACAATGATAATATTAATGAAGAATATGAAAGAGCACAAAGGAGAGCTGATAGGCAACAAAGAAGAGAAATTGATAGATATAACGGTGTGCGAATTCGTGAAAGAAATGAAGGAGAAGATCGCAGAGAAAGACGAGAAGAGAATGATGAACAAGAAAGTCAAAGTAGACATGAACACAGGAGAAGAGAAGCGGAACTAAAAAGACCAATAGATTCAAATTCTGATGTAAATGAACAAATTTTGAGAGAATTGGCAGAAATGAGAGGAATGATGAACAGTAAAAGGGGAGGAGGAAAGAGACAGTTGGATGAAGCCATAGAAGAAGTCATGAAAACTCCATTCACACAAGAGATACAATTAGGGGGAATACCACCGAAGTGCAACTTACCTACATTAACCAGCATTTTCGATGGAACAACTTGTGCGATACAACATATCAAAGCTTATATGAGATGTATGTTATAATGGGAGAATCATGATGCTATATTGTGCAAATATTTTGCATCAAGTTTGATAGGAGAAGCTTTGAAATGGTTTGAAGGATTACCGAAGAATACAATAACATCTTTCAATCACTTGCAGGCTATATTTTTAGGGGCATATATAAGTAATAATTCCTCGCGACCAGGTATTGAAGATGTATTTGGGTTAAAACAAAGGGTTGGTGAAAGCTTGAAACATCTAACTGTGAGATGGAAGATAATGTGTAGCGAAATGGCTGGTCGTGTGGAGGAGAGATATCTCATCTTATCATTCATTAATGCTATGTTCGCAACAAATCTATTATATATTCAAATTTTTAGAGTCAAGAATACAATCACAATGACTGAGTTGCGAGAGCTTCGGGAGGAGTATATTGCTCTAGAAGAAAAGCAAAATGAGATGGAATCATACCCCGTCGCGAATACAAGTTCAGGAGCTGCGAATGCAAGTTTGTTACCCAAATTGATAAACACTGTGGCGAGTACCTCGCAAGGTCAACAAGGAATGATGGTACCGGATGATGGTCAGCAAAAGTTGGTAGCCATGGGAAGTTGCGATCAGGAAGAATTTGAAAGAGAAAGAAATTTCTACAACCGTGGCGGAAATAATAAAATTCAAAGACTTGATCAGCCGCAAGAAACCTATGGAGGTCAGAGGCATAATTATCATAGAGGGCAGCGAGGTCACAGGGTAGTATGGGAAGAAATCAAGATGCCTCCACTAAACTCTAGCGTGGAGAAAATATGGGAAGCTATAATCCTGATGGAAAACATATCGGCACCATGGAACATGGGGAATGAACCGCCTCCAGGTGACAGAAGTCATGAATTCTGTTCCTATCACCATTTTCATGGACACCTAACGAATGATTGTAGGAATGTAAAAAGAATCATCCTCAGAATGATAGACCAAGGGAAGCTAAATCATTTCTTAAAATGTGAAGAGAAGACTCAACCATTACCAACACCTCCAGAAATTCACAGAGTAAATACAACAAAATGGAAAGAAACGTTTGTAGTAGAAGAGTTGGAGCGAAGGCCAAAAACTTATTCTGCAACTCTATCATACATTCGTACAGGACAATTGAAGATTTTCATGATAGTGTTCTCAGTAGGGTTTTCGCAAGAGATGCTGACAATAGAGAAGTAATGAACATCGCGAAGACATCGCCACTAAAAGAATGGCAAACGCAGATTATTTCTTTTACCGCAGAAGAGGTACCTGAGGGTGGCGAGATGCATGACAGTCCATTAGTGGTAAGATTGGAGATTAACCCAAAACTGTTGGTGATGAAGATGATGGAGCGAGAAAAATTCATGGGCAATAAATAGAATCTTAATTGATACTTGGAAGCTCAGAAACATCCTTTTTACCACACTTACAAGACTATGGGAGGGAAAGACGAAGACTTGATACCTTCAACCTATAAGATTTATGGTTTTAATGGCACTGCCAATAAACCTAAAGGAGAAACTCGTATGCGAATACCATTGAAAGGATTATCAACTCAAATCTTGTTTTGCATAGTCGATGTGGAATCCCCCTATAATGCATTAATTGGGCGACCTTGGTTACATGAGATCTTGGGTGTAGCTTCGACTTACCACCAGTGCATCAAATTTCCTCATCCCAGTGGGGTTGGAGTTATTAAAGGAGATTGGGTTGAGGGACAAAAATGCTATGAAGTTGATGTGGAATCTTGCGAGGAAAGGGCTGCTCAAAAGAAGAACTGGAAACAGAATATTAAAGAAGCACAAAGAAGGGACAGACTGATGGTGGACGCAATAGAAGTAAGAGCTGAAGATACATTAAGAAACCAATGTCTGAATACTGTTGGAAATTGTGATGACTTCGCAAAAGGGAAGGAAATATCAGGAAATTTAAATGAAGAGGCATAGAGAAGTCTCGCGACATAGAACATATGAAAATCTGGTTAAATAATTAGAGCGAGATTGCAGAAAATGAAGCAAGACTATGCGATAATTTCGCAAAGATAATGAGAAGAAATAATCAAAAATCAATGAATGATTGAACGAATTGACAAAAATGAAAGAATGAGTGAATGGGACGAACCTTTATGGCGTACACCCTAGTTCGCGAATGATATTTCGCAAGAGGCAAATGTAAGACCTAAAGTGCGTCATATAAGGGGGTATCTCTTGACATGGCTCAGGGAAAAGGTTACACCGCCCGGAACTGAGTCATGAAAATTTGGGGTCAATAAAGCCCATCCGGGAGAGATACCTTGGATTTCCAACTATATAAGGTTATACCCTGGTTGGACGACCGAGGGTCTCTTCCAAGGAGTCAGTGTATGACCAAGGCGCCGAGGTACACGGTTGAGCCAAGAGTGCCTGGGGCATTTGAAGTGTCTCGGCCATTCTTGGCAAGTCTTGGCACATGCTGCACTCGGACCGAAGAAAACTCCACTTAGGGTGCAGTCTCGTAACCATAAGCCCTATAGTATAAGGGATAAGAGGCTGCGAAAACAACTGGTTGTTGTTAAGACCGGATGGGAGGAGCTAGTCTTGTATGGCCGATGTACGCCTCCTTGAAGGGGCAACCAGGGAGATGATAAGGGCGGCACCCTCCATTAGGGAGCTGATAAGTGTCTTAAGACGCAAATGTCATGAGGCTCTATTTTCGCAAGAAAATTTAGGCTGTCATATTTGTGCGATGATCCTGAAGAGGCAATAATACTAACGCGAGGGTAAGACGAGATCAATGGGTTTTTACATGAAAATGTAAAGACGTCCTGCGATTTCGTCGCAAAGACGACAATGTCATGGGGCTTTACGTTCGCAAGAATATTTAGGCATGTCATATTGTCGCAAGAAAAATATCCTGCAGAGGCAAAAATACTAAAGAAATGATAAGACAAGATCAAGGGGTCGTTACATAAAAGTGTAAAGACGTCCTGCGATTTTGTCGCAAGACGGCAATGTCATGGGACTTTATGTTCGTAAGAATATTTAGGCCTGTCACATTGACGCAAAAATGAGGGGTGACAAAATAAGACCTTTAACTAGGAAGGCAAAATAAGACCACACAAGAGCAATGATATGGCAAGATCAATGGGTCATTACATGAAAATGTAAAGACGTCCTGCGATCTTGTCGCAATGATGAATTTTAACATAAATGAAGATAAGACCACACAAGAAATTGTGTAAACAAATAAACTTGCGAAAATGACTATATTTCTTCATTTATTTGTGAAGAGTTAGCAACAGCAGTTGCGAAACTAAGAAGTATTATTACTTAAAGATTATCGATTTAATCTCTCATGTGAAAATAAATAACAGAGGCAAGTATGGGAATGATTAGAGTAAAAACTTGTTATTTATTTTCATATGATAGATTTACAGTAAGAGATTACAAAAATGGAAGGCTAGAAGGATAAATGTACAAGTATCACAAGAAGAGAAAAAGGAAAATGGAGTAATCTCTTAGTTCATTCTTCTTTTTCATCGGACTCTTTGTCGGATTCCTCTTCTTCGCTAGCATCACTATCAGAGACATCCGAGGAAGGCATATTTTCAGGAACCTCATCAAGAAGACAAGGATATGAAGAAAGAGGAATGCGGTGGTCATCACAAACTGTCTCAATAGTTTGATTGCGAAAACGAACAACGTCATTATTGAAATTCGCTATTGTAGTTTGTAATTGCTTCTTCAACCTGGAATACTTGTTGTTGCGAAGAGAGAGGTCCTTTGCAAGTTGTTCTTTTTCAGATTCAAGTTCTTCAATCCTTGTTTGATACCTCTTCTCAGCTTCTGTGAACGTATGATAATGAGTCAGTAACTTAATAGCAGTTTCACAAATAAGAAGTGGTAAAGTAAAGAAGAACAGTTAACAACCTTCTCTGTCAGAAATCATATCTTTAACCAAGGCAGTATGCTCAGTATGAAGGCTGATGTTAACACCTAAGTTATTTCTGGCATTATCTAGAACTTTCGCAGCCCAAGCGAATTCATCGTCACTATTTATGACAAGAAGTGAACGAATTTGGTTTTCTCGCTCATTAAGCATGGCATTTTGGCGAAAAGATTCATCTCGTTCAATTTGAACTTCAAGAAGAGTTTTTTGGAATTTCGCTAATGCCTGTGCACCTTGATTAGCAATGCGATCCTTGTCATCTATAAGGCTACTAATTTTCTTTCTAAGAATGTTATTTTTTTCGTGGGAGCTAAGGTATAAACGTTTAAATCGGTTGGCTAAACCTAAACTAGATCTATGCTCAATTTCTAAGAGATGAAATTTGGTTTGAAGTTCATTTAATGAAAGAGAGTTAATTTTGTTTGACGAACTACTTAAAGATTCGTTGAGATGAGCGAGAAGAACATCATTATCCATAGGCTCAGGAAATGAATGGAGAAGGATGGCTTCCTCAGAGAGATTATAAATGTCTGCGAAAATGATAAGTCAGGCAAAGAAAAATAAATGACAAAGTAAAAATGAGGAAAATAGAAGAATTTTATACCATAAAGTTGCTGATTAGCACTTTGAAGGGTAGATATTTTATTCTTCTGGGTAGAAGATTCAGCTTCCAGTTGTTGAATTCATTCCCGAAGAGAAGCAATCTCATTTTCATTCTTCTTGCGAGATGTCGCAACTTCAACTTCTAGTTCTTCGTTCTTTTTGTGAAGCTGAAGATTTTTCTTTTCAAAGTTGTTGCGCCTCTTCTCAAGATCTGAGGCAACAGCAAAAGAAGCTCTTCCAGACTATTAAAAAAAAAAAAAAATGATAAAGAAACTATTAATATATGATTTAAAATTAAAAGTATGAAGGAATAGAGAAACATAGACATACCAAGGCACTGAGTGCATTCAAGAAGCTGGGAGTCAATGATCTGGAGATCCCCTGAAGAGACTCATTACCCTCCAGTAAAGAAGCATCACATATACTAGCGAGAGCTTCGCATATACCAGAGAGGTGGTCATCTCCAAGTTCTTGCATGGAGTCTGAAAAGATATTAGATAATAAGGTCATAGGAGATTCAGTTGGATGATCCTCCTTCGCAGTAGAAATGTCTGCATCATCGTCTTCTTCATCAGAACTCTCGCTAGATTGAGGACTTGAGCGAGAAGAAGAATGGGTCTTTTGTTCTTTAGAAGATGGGGCAGCAGATTTTTTGCCAAGAGGGCCTTTACCCTTTCTTTTGTTCCTCGCAGCTTTTGAAGTTTCTTCTTCTCCGGCAATTTCAAAGACTAATCTACATACACGAATGAAGATAAGAAATAGAGGCAACAATATTGTGGATAACAAGAGAAAATATTTCTTACTTCATCCGTGATTGAGCGAAGTATCGCCAGAGTACTTGGCTTTGGATTTCTTTCATAACTTTTTATCAATTTAGCAATCTGAAAATTTCGCAAGCTTAGTAGATATAAAAGGAAGGAAACATCGCAAAGCAAATGAAAATTAGAGAATGTACCTCTTTTGCTTTCTCAGGCCAATTAAATACCCAAGGATGATAATTTGCGATATTCGCAGGGAGTACATGGGAACCTGAAATGTAAGGTCCGTTCAAAAATAGCGGAAAAACACACCACTTCTCATCTTTAGAATAGCGAGGGACATTGTTCTTACCAGAGTGCCAATCAATATCTAACATGAGTATCTTATCGTCGGGAACGTTCTCTTTTCTTTTCAATCGAGCACCCCAGCGAGATTTATCATTCTTCATATTTATCACTTCATAATTTTCAAAAAAGTTTTCTACCGTGTACTTTTCAGCGACTATCTCTAAGTTCGCGAATTTAGGATCTCTGACGTTATCAGGATATAGAGACCCCTTACCAGCGCCACGATTGGCGAATTCAAGCATTAGACGGATGCAATCACCACTTAATTGATAAATAGCTCGCGAGAATTTCTCATGAGCAAGAATTTCATAAAACAAGGGCAGTTCGAGATTGTAGAGAGGAATGGGAAGACCTGCGAGGAGTTGACCTAGCGAGATTATGATTTTCTGATCATCACAAGGATGATCAGTAAACAACTTTGCATAAAGAATATATGAAGATTCTTGATTGGGAATGGTAGACAAGGTGAAACCCTTCTCTTGTAAATTCTTTTGAGTTTCACCCAAAAGGGTTTCGTATCTACGACCAGGTGGAGCCATTCTCAGAATATGGGAATGATTAGAGAATTGAAGATCAAGAGAAAGAAGAAAAGGAAGATTTACAGTAGTAGAAACGTGAATTGCGGAGGAGGAGAATTGAAGAAAAATTGCAGAGAGAAAGTAAAAAAGAAGAAGAGGGGGTGAGAAAACTATATATAGAGAAGAATTCTCGAGAAGGTAAATGCATTTAATGCGAGAGGGGACGTGAATGGTCAAGAAAAAACGGTTGAAAGAGACGTGTCAAGAAAAGAGTGGAAGAAGAAACATGTGTAATAAATTCTGTGTAAAAGTACGGGATCGTAATGATAAATATGAACAGGTTACGGCATTTTAAAATACTAATTCTCATGACATTCTCTTCTTCGCAGAGAAGACATGAGAAGAGGCAAGATGTAGGATCAGAATATCGCAACAACAATACCTCACGAGATTAATAAACGACGATATTGCGAAAGTGTCGCAAATGAGTAATATAAATGACGCAATGAATGACGATAGCCAGAACACGAGAAAGGTGTGAAGATCTAGCGAGATTAAGGAGAATCATGAGTTTATGTATTTGAACACTTGCGATATTTCGCAAGTCATTCCCGAAAATAAAGGACAGTCTAGCTGTCATCCATTATGTACTACCCTATATAAAGAGTTGAACAAATCTGTTGAAGGAGAGATCTTTTTCCGAGTGTTAGACAAGTCATTAGGAGAGAGAAAGTTTGTGGTGATTGTAATTTCTTTAGCTCTTTTCTATTTTATCTTGTAAACATTCAAGGAATTAATTAATAAAATCATAGTTTTGATCTTCAAATGTCTTAGTTGTGTGGATTATTGTGAGGGGTGTAGTGTAGGATTTCCTGCAACTACACCTGCTCAACGGGCTGTTGCGCCTGCTTCGCTCGATCGTGGGACTCATCATGCGCCTGCTTGATCGAACGTGGGCTTGTTATGCCTGCCTTGCTCGAACGTGGGACCCACCGCGTGCCTTCTTTGCTTGGGGCCGGCTGTGCCTGCTTCGACCAATTTGGGGCTGGATGTGCCTGATCAAGTGGGAGCTGCCGCGTGCCTGCTTTGCTTGGGGCCGGATGTGCCTGCTTCGACCAATTACCAAACCTGTTGCCTCACCCCAACACCAGACTTGCCCCTTGACCAACACCGGACTTGAAACTTGAGCAATACCGGACTTGTGACTTGATCTATACCAGACTTGTCACTTGATCAATACCGGACTTGTCACTTGATCAATACCAGACTTGAAACTTGAGCAATACCGGACTTGTCACTTGATCAATACCAGACTTGAAACTTGAGCAATACTGGACTTGAAACTTGAGCAATACCGGACTTGAAACTTGAGCAATACCGGACTTGTCACTTGATCAATACCAGACTTGAAACTTGAGCAATACCAGACTTGAAACTTAATCAATACCGGACTTGAAACTTGATCAATATTGGTGTTTGGACCCAATCCCGGCCTTGTGTATTCCAACGTGAATGTGTGTTCTGTCGTGTGTGACTACACGTATCGTGCGTTTTTATACAAGATGGGTCTACGGTGAGCTGGTGCACATGTGTATCTGGAGAAACACCGGCCTTGTTTGCTGGCCCAATACCAGCCTTGTGACCTGAGCAATACTGGCCTTGTGACCTAAGCAGTACCGGCCTTGTGACTTGATCAACACCGGCCTTGTGACTTGAGCAGTACCGGCCTTGTGACCTGAGCAGTACCGGCCTTGCTTTCTTTGCCCGTACAGTTTATGTGCTTGCTCGAGTGTCATCCTTGCTACTTCGACCAAAACCGGTCTTACCTTGACGAACACCGGTCTTGCTAACCAACATCGGTCTTCCCTTTGCTCGAACGTGGGATCTAGGCGTGACTGCTTTGCCCAAACTGAACCTTGTATGTTTGAACGTGGTGTGGGTCCCGCTGAGAGCGTTGAAGCATCTTCTGGAGCAAGCAGGTCGCGGAGAGCGTTGAAGCAACTTCTAGTGGGTGGAGCGTTGAAGCGGCTTATGCTAGAGAGAGTGTTGAATAAGTTCTTGACTGACGGTAAAGGAATTTCATGCTGAACCTCAGTCCCCAAGCGTGGTCTACATGGCTCTATCTTGTATGCCCGATGGGTCTTTTGTACGTAATGGTCGTTGATATGGTGAAACTCTGGATGGCATTAATCGACGAGCAACAACAGTTCCTGACAGCAGCTGTGATCAGAAAAGACTGGCAGGGAGAGGCGTGATAGCTACGGGAATGAACTTGGCAGTCTTCATATAGTAGTAGATCTCGTCTCATTGTTAGAGGGATAAATTGGAACCGATGGCTTTCTTGACGTTTCTTCATGAAATAGAGAAGAGGGAGACAATCCCCTGCCCACGAGTATCCAGATCTTTGGACTTGATAGATGTTGTCACGCTAGGTTCATGAGGATGTCTTTGAGATAGGCAGTACTAATCAGTCCCAGTCATACTCCTTTGGTAGCGCAACTAAATCTTCTACGGGAGACAAATTCGAAAGAGTCTCTCATTGATGTAGTTACCATCGATCCAGATACGGAATATCTTGGACGTTGTTTCACCATACGGCAGTCGTGCATATGGTGCTGGAGTTGGAGTTGGCAATTTTGGACACGCAGGATGTTGTATCTCGGTGGCTTTCCTCTTCTTGCTTCAAAAACCGCTTATGGAAGGTCCAGGTTGTATTGCCTGTTGGTGAGATGTATGCTTCCACGAACATCATGAGGCTCTTCATTACTGAAAGGCCTGGTTCTTTCCAGCAGGGTAGATGCTGTCGTAGATGAGCGTTCAACAGCTTCACGAAGTCCAAAGGATGACCAAAAGTGCAGATTCTCCAATATAACACGGTAGACATGCACCATCCTCTGATAGAGTGATTTGCCCGGATTCTTTCTCGACATGACACATGGACATCGTTATCTTCTTGAGGCTGCTCCCTTGAGGTGTCGGCCAAAGTGATCTGAAGATGTCTCATGCTCGCTCTTGTCTGGGCTGACATAATAGGCTAACCCTTTGTGATGATTCAGAGATGACAATATTTGTTGAATCCTCTGAAACGCTTCATGTTGTAGTGTGATTCAGGGGGTGAATGAAGCAAAAGTTCACATTGCCCATGAAGTTTTGGAGCTCTTTCACATTTCACGGCAGCGACATTGTGAGGATAGCTTGAGTCTTGGATTTGACTAATATATCATCCACGTAGTCTTCGACTTGCTTATGCATCATGTCATGGAAGATTGCCGTCATAGCACGTTGATACGTTGCGCCGGCGTTCTTTAAACCGAATGGCATAACAGTATAGTGAAAATTTCCAAGAGGGGTTCGGAAGGATGTCTTACTTGCATCGTGCTCATAAATCATTATCTGATTGTAGCCGCTCTAACCATCCATGAAAGAGCACATGCCGTGTCCGCTGGTGGCGTCTACTAACATGTCGATGTTAGGTAGAAGAAAGTCGTCCTTGGGGCATCACTTGTTCAAGTATCTGAAATCCACGCAGCACCGAATCTGTCCGTTTTTTTCTTTACTGGGACCACATTAGCTAACCAGGTCGGATGATGAATAGGTCTGATGAAGCCAGCAGCTAGCAACTTCGAATTTCGTTCTTGATTTGTTCTTCCACTTCGTGTCTGAATTGCCTCGTAGATTGCTTGATTGGCTTGGATCCAGGTATGACATGTAGGTGATGGGTGACCAATATTTCGTCTAGACCAGGCATTTCCTCGTATGTCCAGGCAAACACATCTTGGTACTTCTTGAGTAGTTGGACAAGACTCGCACGTTCGTCCATGGATAGAGTCGAACTGATAGAGACAGGACTGGGAGATTCTTCACTCCCGATGTTAACGTCTCGAGCTCGTCGGTTGTGGAGTTGGTGCCATCTTGTAGGCTGTTGCGGAGCGTCCAATACCTCCTCTTGTGTTTCGTCATTCTTGCAAAGCATTCAAGCCGGGCGGAGAGACTGGGTGCCAGTCTCTCCTGCTAATTTCTAACAGCGGCGCCGGTATATTATCTTCCCCTTCTGATCACGGTTTGCCTCGAAAGTGCATTCTCTCTTGGTGTGAGCATGGGTTGAAGCTTCACCGGACGAAGATGGACGCCTCATCAGAAAAGGTGTGTCGTAGTGCTTAGCCCCCAGTGATGCAAGTCGGTCTTCTTCCTGGATTGAAGCCCACGTGGGTAGTGGGGTGCACAGGACTTTGTCTGACCCTCCCTGCGGAGTTTCTTTTGGCTCGAACAGTTCCACTCCGCATATTGGTGCGTACGGAGACAATGATGCAGGAATACGGATGACTTCCTCATTTAGTATGGTCTTCAGGCACTGGTGATATGTTGAAGGGATGACCTTATTGTCATGAAGCCACGGTCTCCCTAGTATCATATGGTAGTCCGGCTCCTTTTCTATGACTTTAAATTTTACTTTTGACTGAACGGGTCCTATAAATTCAGATTGACATACCCGTATGTGTTGGTCTGGTTTCCTTCCAAGTCCGTCATTGTGGTGGGCTGACGTACAATCTTGCATGGGCTAACCTTGGATGTCCTGAGAGTCTTGAGAGTAATCACATTCGAAGATGCTCCTGTGTCGATGAGGGCCCTCCTGAACTCCAAACACTTGATACATGCGGTAACATGTAGGTCCCGGTTGTGACCTTCCTCTGCCATCATGTCGTCTTCTGTAAATGTAACATTATTTACAGATGTTTCCGATGCAGTTTGGACTTCTGGACGTGAAGGAGTTAGGTGTACGTCCAGAGCTATTTTATTAATTGCAGCAAACGTCTCTGCCCGTTGATTCTTCGAGAGGTGCAAGAGTTCACACAAGCTTTCCACTAGAGATGTCGCTTCCTGATCCACTGGTCTCTGGTTCATAGTAAAGTTGTTGATCTGAGGGAAACTAGTCCCCGGTGTAGAGGTCTCCGGAACGCTCATCTCTGATGTCAGCTTGATGAGGAGATCAAGTATGCCGTTTACCGCTTCTTTGATTAGCTCCATGTTCTTCGTGTGAATCTCATGTACCCGTGCTAGTTCGCTTAATGTTGGAAATCTCCGATTATCTTTTGTCGATACGCCGTTAGGAGGAGGGGTATCTCCGTTGGAGGAACCATCAGGATTTGAGACTGTCGAGGCGGTCCTAAGAACAACTATCTCGAAATTGATTGAATGGTATTTAATAAATTGACTTTACAACCGAGAGATTAACCTCCCGCTGTGGTCGCCAATTGTTTATGGGTGAAAACTATTTCTGCCGGTTTTGGTAATTTGGGGTGTGTGGATGAGAAATGAATCTAAACCCTAAACAAATGCACTGCATAGGAGTGATTGTAGATTCGAGAAATCAATCTGTGCAAATCCGGCCTAAAGCAAGAAATGGAGGTTCCAGACTTGTTTCGGTCACAAAGTGAAGGAGATGGGGTTGATCTTAGGGAGGGAAGCGAAGAAGGTGTTGAGATTGTGAAGGTGTTTGCTATGTATGACTTGTATTAGAAAGCTAAACTGGCTTGCAGGATGTAAGCTATCAGTTCCGGTGTTTGAATACGGTTGTATCAACACTTGTCTCTAATGTCTTGACTTGCCTTGTTTCTGTTTGGAAAATAGGGAGGAGAACCTATTTATACAAGTCTTTAAGCCTAACCCTCGTATCTCGTGGGAAGTGGAGAAAGTGGAGTGATGGAGTAGTGGAGTTGTGTGTTGGTGTCACACGACCAGTCTTGCCCACCTATCCCATAATCACTAACCGTCCATGACTTCCTGACACGTTCTTGTGATAGCGCGTTGTGCGTTGCACGTTGTAAACCGCCAGACCAATACCCCAGTATGTATCCCCTAGTTTGTGACATGATTGATGTCTCGAGTGTGTGGATCGTGGGACCCACAGAAAGTAGCATGTAATGCTAGATTAAATAACTAAGTTATTTAGGAAGTCGATACTTGTGAAGTATCGTGTGTATTCTATGCAGGTATTGCATCGAGTATATTCAGCATCTATGAAGCATCGCTGTTTGAGCGTCTCAAAATAGCCTCATGTCCAGCCTACTTCATGTGATGGTTTGGAGGTTGCGCAAGCAAGTCCTCCCTTGGCCGACCACATGGTGTGGTAAAGTGACGGGTGGTGATCACCATGACGCCTCACTTACCAATTAACTCCTGACCGGGGCTGTATAGCCAAGCCGGTGAAGTTGGACGGACGAGATGATCTTTGAGACACTCATCTGCGACCGTTGGTGGAATTAGGGTTTTTGAAGAGGTGCGCAAGCATCACTCTTCAGCTTGGTCGAATCCAAGCTTGGGATACAATTTTGGCAGGGCCGATCGTGCATGTGTGAAGACGACATGACGGTGTAGGCGCCCATACCTCATTATCTCGTGAAAGTGTGATCTGGGCCACTCAATTTGTCCGGCGAAGTTGAGTGGTCGAGATCAATTTGCAACATCAATCTGGTGTCGCAAAAGCCGCGCATCATGCCAAGTTCGGGCGCGCATTTCAAGATGACCAAGCTTGGTCGGTCTTGGCCGATTAGTCTGGTATACAGACGGTGAGCTGGTGCACACGTCCATACCTTAATATCCCATAGAAACGTGATCTGAGCCATTCAATTTGTCCGGCAAAGTTGAGTGGTCGAGATTAGTTTGCAATCGGGAGGTGTGACCATGCCTAGTTCGGGCGTGCGAATCGAGGCAACCAGGCATGATATGCCTTGGCCGATCGGTTGTGGAGATAGATGGGCCCACGCTGGTCATGTTGATACGCACCGGACCTGCTTAGTCTAATCCTGGACCCTTCATTCGTGCAGGAGAAAATGGACGTTTGCGATCAATGCAAACCCTAATTAGGGTTTTGCCGGCCGTGCGGCATGCCCACTTTTGGCGCACGATCTGGAACGACCAACTATAGTTGGTCCTGACCGGTCGGTCATGTATGTAGGCGGGCCAACGGTGTTTGTGTTGACATGCTCTGGGCCCTTTGAATCTACATCTACACCCTTCATCTATGCCTGCGAAGATGGATGGTTGAGAATGTTTTGCGACGCATGTAATGTGCCGCAAACCCTAATTTAGGGTTTTTCGTCCATACTGCTTTGGCCTGGACGGTTTGGCAAGCTATGCCACCCTTTTGGGGAGGCCGACCATGCGGGGCCCGCGTTGGGTCGGTAGTGAATATTCCAATACCTGCTTTGGGTCATGGATTCAATCTAAGCCATCCAATCATGCTGGTGAAGTTGGATGGTCGTGATCGTTTCTGAGACTGATATGGACTGTCCAGATTCAAACATGCTCAATCGGGCTAGT
Organism: Papaver armeniacum; assembly: GCA_023531295.1. Taxonomy (NCBI): domain Eukaryota; kingdom Viridiplantae; phylum Streptophyta; class Magnoliopsida; order Ranunculales; family Papaveraceae; genus Papaver; species Papaver armeniacum. Next base: position 108,772 of record JAJJWW010014316.1, on the reverse strand, counting down.
ATAACACACCGAGAGTTGTATGCTCAATCGGGCTAGTATAACACACCGAGAGTTGTAGCTTGTACGGGTATTTCGTACATGCTTCATTATTAATGCTTGGAGGTTCGTGTTGCTCTGCTGAGAACAACACTCAGTCGTCATGCCGCACCGGTAATGAGTACGGGAAATACAAGTCTGGTTATGCATTAATTAATAATGCGTAAATTCACAGGGTATATGGGATTGTTGCCACATGCTCCAACCTGGATGAATTTCGTGTGTTTAATTCACAGAATACTGGGATTGTTGCCACATGCTCCATTCTAGGTGAATTAGTAAAGTGAAGAAGTATTCATCACTTATCAGCGGCTTTATTCTTTGAAGGATGTCAGCGCATAAATTTGGTTTTACAATTTTAGCCCTAAACTAAAATCCACCATCAATAATCCCATAAACCAATTTGCAATACACCATAAATATTCAACATGAAATCAAGTATTTCAATTACCTCTATCTTGTAGGGAATTAAATTGCGAAACCAACGCAAAAAGAATGAGGTCATTCCGAGTTCGGACGAAGAAGTTATGGGCAAAACAGTTTTACACATCTTCGTATGGGGACCTCTCACTAGGATCGGTTCCCCAAGAGTTACTTGTGACGGATCACAACACTAAACTGTTTTTGACATAACTTTTGCATACGATGTCCGAATTTAGTGATTTTTGGCTCGTTTTAATCGTAAAAACAAGAGCTACACAAATATGATCAGTATATATCAACATCATAAACTCAAAGTTACCGTTTCTATAAAAATCTCAAATATAGATAGATAATGTATGAGTATAGAAGAAAAGCAATCTCCCTAAAGATGTTAATTAGTCATATAATAACCGAGAGATCATGTGCTCATTTTTCTCATGTGCTTCCTCGCCTTTCAAAAGATTGAGCACCAAGGTGAGCATGCACATATCAACACAACTAGGTTGTGTTGAGTTGATCCTTGTCTTGTTCGTCACGGGTGACTAAGACAGAATCATCATTCTTTAACTCTTGCTTGGTTTGTTTTCTCTTGTTCCATCTCTTGTTTTTCTTCTTTGACTTGTGATGAAGAGTGTCATTATCACAACCTTTACTAGTACAAGAGAATTCAAACATAATGTCTTTCTTTGGTCTTTCAAGAAAACTCTTGTAATTATTGTCACCAACAATTAGCAACTGAGAGTTATTCTTGTGACTAAATTTTGGTCCCTTCTTGGCTATGGAGGGCTTAGGGACCCATTTAGAGTTGGGTTTCGCAGGAGCAACTTTCTCTTTAATAATACCATGAGGATCATTGTCCTTTTGAATTTTTTGCGAAGCACCCTTTCTCCAATTTGGAACATCAGATCTTGTTTTTGCATTAAAAAAGTCATCTCTCTTTCTATAATTGGGTCTTTTGTGAAACGACCTTGTCGAGTGATATGAAAAATTTGAACTATCATTATAATAATTCTTTTTCCTAAACTTAGGACAATACCGATCTGAGTTCCTTTGGGGAACAATCTTAGCCAATTCGTTTGACACAACAGAAAGTGTGTTTTTTAACTTACGAATATTGCATCCCCATTCCACATGTCCTTTATTACCAAAATAACTACAATGCTTAGTATAAATATACGAAGTATGAGTTCTAATGTTACCTTTTTGTGGATCCTCTTGCATTAGAGCTCGACGAGTTTTCTTCTTCTTCTTCTTATCCTTGTTCAACGTTGTTGCTTTCTTGACATACTTCTCTTCTTTACAAGAAATATGAGCATCTTTGTTATCAGTGGAAGCCTCTGATTGAGAGGAATTTGTAGCTTTAACAAATTTTACCTCTTTGCTAATATTTGAAGCATTTATTCCCTTATAGCCCAATCCTCGTGTATCACGATGATTTCTACTTGCTTCTAACATTGAGGTTAAATTGTTTGAGCTAGCATTGAACTTTTTAAGGTCCAAATTTTCTTCTTCCAACGTATTGATTTTATCAAGAGCACCAGCTAGATCAGCCTCAAGGCATTTTTCTCGGGAGAGAAATTTACCTTCTTTCTCTTCGAAACTCTTTTGTTGAGAGTTAATCCTTGCATCAGATTCAGCAAGTTTTTCTTCAAGACCCTTTATTTGTTGAGAAGTATCTTCCCTAAACTTCTTGTGATTTTGATAGATCCTTTCAAATTCAATTTTCATTGCTTTAGAAACATCCTGATTTTCCTCAAATACTTTTTTGTAAATAAGCAATTGTTGTGAGTATTCTTCTTCCAGCAAGTTATGCTTTTATTGAGATTTTCAAACTTTAAAGTTAAATCTCGTTCTCTTTCAAGTGTTGAAAGAAGATCATTAGAACAAATAAAAAATTGTTTGCTTAATTCCTTTAGTTCAGATGTTTTTACACTTGATCTTTCATCAGAAATATCCAGTATAGAACTCAAGGATATCTTGTTATCAAAGAGAGATTTTTCGGAGTATGAATCATTGATTGAGAATACAGGGCTTAACTTAATCTCCTCTAGAGAACCTTCAGACTTATTCTCAGAAGAGCAAGTAGAACTTATTGAAGAAGCTCCTTTTAAGCATTTCTTAAAATCAAAACTTTCAAAGTCTTGTGATACGTTAACTGAGCCTTTCTTAAGTCTTCGCTCTCGCTTAACTTTGCCTTGGCCCAGATCTTATATGTTGGATCGCATCAAACACAGATTGTTAGATCTTTTCGTGTTTGCCTGCTCTGATACCAATTGAAAAGGTGAGGGTACCCAAATATACCTCAAGCTAAAACTTTTCCTACCTATAAGTCCCTTCTCTGAAAGTGATTGTCTATGGACTGAGTCGAGACAATACAACTAATCGGTTCATACTTCGTGTGATCGTCTATGGATATGAGATCGAGACAATACAACAACGAAGTATATTTACTTGATACAAAGGTTCGGACTTAACCAAACACAATAGGATTGCTTATCAAGTAAATAGGAATTAACGTTTGTGTGATTTACTTTAATTATAATAAAACAATTATAATGCGGAAAATAAAAGTAAATGACACGGCAAGATTTTGTTAACGAGGAAACTGCAAATCCAGAATTGAATACTCTCAGGATTAAGACGCTACACAAAATTACACCTAACTTCGTATATTTGAGACCAAGTAACTAACCATATAGTTCACTTAGTTCCGTCTGTATTCCCACGCCTCCGACTTTTAAATAAGTCACGTACTTGGAATAATTCCTTTGGTTCGTATTCCAAACAGTAAAGGAACAACAAATTTGTTTGGTATCAACTCTATTAAACCAAGTGATATGAGTTGGACAAAGGCTCTTCTGTTTATCTTAACATAAACTCCTTCGTCGGGTCCTTAGATCTATATTATGTTCAATCACCCAAAGGTAATCGTTTAAGATTAAGCCAATCAATACCTTTAATCACAAGGAAACGTATTGATGTCGATCTACTCAATTAATCAATCCAATCTACCACAAGGATAAACCGATTATTAATTGGATCCTCTTTTACCGAAACAAGTATTGTGCACACCAAAGAATATAAAACCCAAGTCAGATCTTCAATATCTTCTTTGTCTTCAAATCTTCTTAAATCTTCAATAAAAACCTGCACACAATCACTTGAATCTCTTGTGATCAATCACGCATGAACTGAGTCTGTTAACAATGGATTTTCACAAGATCATCTTTAGAACTAACAACAGTCTAAAGATCCTTGTAGAAACTCTGAACTAGTTTGAGTGAATCTTATATCAGAAGAGAAGATTCTCAAGAATAAACAAACTAGGTGCAATCAGATTTCAACCACCGTTAGTCAATCAAATCAATTGAAAACAAAGATAAACCACAATTATCTAGTTTCCCACCAACGGGTCGCGCTAGAGCTTCTCAATCCCAAAGAAGACATTAAATTGAGCGGCCGTAAGAGATTTCGCCTAATTAGGTTACTCTCCTCTCCGAATAGGCGGCTACACTAATAACAACAAAAAAGAGTAAATCATTGTTACAAAGGATTAGTTTGCTAGAAAGGCAAACTTCGTGTATTTATAGACAAGGAAGTTTGGACACCAAGGAATTTCCAAAACCGAAAATATTCTCAAGATATTCATAAAAGCACAGATTCCTGGAAATGCTCTGTCCAAAAATAACGATCGAAATCTCTCAGAAAATCTAATTAGTAAATGCACATTACTAATTCTGTAATTTCCCTACAAAATGAAATTAATAACCTTAATTAAAAGATTCTTAACTTACATATGTTTCGATCCTGGGATTCTCTTCCCTTAGCCGTTAAGGAATATCTTTGAACAATTATAGAAATAAACATTCACAGCACGTGTTCAAAGTTTGTCGACATCTTAACTTTGTAAGTTCTCTTTCACACTTACAACCTTGAAACCGATTTTCCACACTTCCAAGCAAGTTTAGAATGGTTCATCTGACTTTCAAGAACTATGTGATTGATCAAACCAACATTCAATCACAATCATGGGTTTACGGTTCTACCAAAACAAGTTTCGGTTCTACCTCCATGTGAGTATAGTGCATAGTCACACTAGCTTCCCAAAAGTTCAGTTGACTAGGTACTAGGATCGGTTCCTCACATATATATGGTATCTAACTTATATGTGTTACACATGTCCATAGGATCGGTTCCCCTTTCTGCTATAAACCTTGTTGCACCCCATACAAGGATCGATTCCCTTTGATGTACTGCGCCCCTTACTAGGATCGGTTCCCTTTCCCTTACAAGGATCGGTTCCATTTCCCTTACAAGGTCAGACATACAAAATCCGATCATACCATAGGTGATTACTTAAGATCGGTTTTACTAATAAAATGTATACCAATACATAAGTCAGGCCTTTGTGAACAGTTCTACCAAGAACACAACAAGTTGTGAGCGGTTATACTCTATCACACATATTGGTTGTTCATAAGATACGCAATGAATAACAAAACCAATAACACCTGGCAATTTCCTTTTCGGTTCACAAACAAGTTTATGAACTTACTTCCTTAGAACACATGTAAACATTGTTCCTTAGGATGAAATCCTCACCTCATACCCATATATAATCACAATAGCATTCAAATGATTATGGCGATGTCTTATCTACAAAGTTTAATGGTTAAGCAATAAACCTCGTATTGTATTCCTTAATACTATGTCTATCTAGAGTTCAAATATGCTTCGCAGTTATGTTTTCAATATGCACGACTTGAAAGATACGTTAGGAAATGAAACAGTTCAAGTCAAATATCACTAACCTCAAGTGGAAGGATGATTGTTGTCGTTGTAGCTCCTTGTTTCTTCACATCTTCAAGTCTTCGCAATACTTGTAATGTCTCATATCCTAATACTTTCAATCTAACCTATATGAAGTTTAACTCTAGTACATAATCAAGCGACTCTTAACATGAGTTTTGATTCACTAAAATATGACAACCAAACTTGACATACCAATGCCTGGTGGGTTCAACCGAGCCATGCTCTAACAAAAATATTATACGTTCTTCATGATATTAATTGAGCCGCTAAGGGATCAAGCCCACAGGCCGGCCGAACATGCCATCGTGGCCGGACCCACGCCTCTTCCCATATTTTATCTTATTTTATTATTTTCCTTGATCTCATGAATATTCCTTCGTTTGAACAAACTCCTTCGTTTAAATGAAACTCCCCAGTTTCATGGTGTTTCCTTCACACCAAGGAAATAATATAAAATTAGAAAAGGTGTCACGGGACCGGGCTCATTAGCCGGCCGGCCATGCCTTGGCCATGGCCGGTCCCACACCTTGTCATTCCTTATTATTGTATTATTATTATTTTCCTCATCTTATGAAACTCCTCAGTTTCATGATATTTCCTTCACATCAAGGAAACAATATAAAATTAGGAAAGGTGTCATGGGACCGGGCCACTAGCCCGCCGACCATGCCCTAGCCATGGCCGGTCCCACCCCTTGCGACCCCTTATTTTTTTATTATTATTATTGTTTCCTTTATCCCATGGAAACTCCTTCGTTTAAACAGAACTCAATTTCATGATATTTTCTTTCACATCATGAAAATAATATAAAATTAGGAAAGGTGTCATGGGACTTGGCTCATTTGCCGGCGGGCCAACCATGGCCGGTCCCATGCCTTGTAATTTCTTATTTTATTATTATTATTATTATTTCCTTCATCTTATGAAGTTCCTCAGTTTGAGCAAAACCCTGATTTCTTCATATTTTCTCAAATGTTGCTCAAACGCGCATCAGAAAATATCAAAATTCTCAGGACTGAGACACGGAACCATGGTGACATGAGCGTATTACCTTGACCGATCAAGGTTGGCCCTTTGGCTTGCAAGAGGCTGGTCCTACACATTTTCATCATTTGACCTAATTTGTTCACATTAGGTTTAAACTCTTCCAAACAACTTGGAATTTCATCAAACGATCGTCAGTCGGTCCCATGACCGACCAGGGCCGATTTCAAGACCCCTTGGTCGGTCCCTCATTTCTTCATAATTAGGTTTTATTGCCTAACGCTCATACGAGCTCCATTTTAATAAATGATTAAACCAGCATTTAATCATCTTTTCACCAACTTGTCTTCAAGAGACTTTGGTATTTGCTCACTCGAGCATCTGGGTGCTACATGATTGGCCCATCATCCCATGTAGCCGGTCCCTCCTTCACTCTGTGGTTGATTTTCAATAAATCATCAATTGATCAAAATTAGGGTTTCATATCCAAGGTTCATAATTCCATATTCAAACACTAATAATTTTAAGCTGATCCCGTAATCAACACTTTAATTATTATACTCGGTCCAGTTGCCAGTATCTTAAATTAATATTTTATTTGGTCTCGCTACCAAATAATTCATTAAACGAGCAACATTTGCTCAGACTAGAAATATTGGTTCAAATGAGCAATATTTGCTCACCTTAACTATCAACATTCATTCGACAATTATACCTCTGTCTCAACAGACATGTTCAATTCATGAGTCTAGAACATTTGTAAATCATGTTCAACTCAACAATACAAAGACTCATCGTCTCATCAAGTTAACAACCACATGAGACATAAATCGTGTCACATGGGGGATATTAACTAGGGTTTTGGTCTGGTGGCCTACGGCACGTGTGTTCATCCAAGATGAGAATGTGACTAAGTCGTGCAAGCGGTTGAAGGAGTTAACGAAGTAGTGGGTGGAAAATCAACCAAGTCTCCGCACGATGAGTAACTGGTTCTAACACGATTTCCACTTTCCCACTCCTTGACTTCAGCAACCGTCACACTTACTGGGATCAATTTGTCTGCTACTTCTTGCAATATAAATAAGTCTCTGAAGCCATGATTGGAACAACAGAAGAATTCTGATCCGAGCAATCACTCTTAAGAATTCGATCAATCAACCAGAACTTATTCGAACTCAACAGTTCACGGAAATCTTAAACACATTCACAATCCTTGATCACCATTGATCTCACACATTTCTCGACTTCCCTCTTACAGATCGACTCATCCTCTCTTGTGACAGAATTGACTCTGGAACGGCCATTTTCTTGGTTTAGGCCAGAGTCTTACAGATTGATCTCTCGAATTCAAGCACTCCATTTGAAGTGCATCTATGTGAGGTTAAGCAGTTTGCTCGGTTCTAGGAGTCTCCTCCGCACGGTCGTCTCCTCAATTCCTTAAAAATCATCAAATTTTTTTGCCCCATCTACACTAGCTTACCTTTAGGGGGAGTAAAAGCTTTCGTTATTCAAAAGACTTTATTGGGATTCTGAAGCCAGACCCAACTATTTTCTCCGTAGTTGCGTGTTCTGATCTTACTTTGTTCTATCGTATTGAGTACTATCTTGTCTAAGATTTGCTCGAGATGTATCTCCGATAGGTAAGATATAAAAAGTAATCACAAAGCTCTTTGTCTCATTCTTTGTGATTCCACAATAACTTGTTCTACTATCATATAGTTAAGTTATTGTGAGGTGGTTGATATTTCTAGGCTACTCTTCGGGAATGAAAAACCGGATTATCAATTGGTTCATGTTCACCTTGATTTATCAAAATACCAAACAAAAACTTCGTAGGTATTTCTGTGGGAGACAGCTTTATCTATCTATTCAATAGACTTTTTTGTGGGAGATAGATTTGTTTATCAAGTCTTCGAATTTGGGTCGTAGTAACTCTTAGTTGTGGGTGAGATTAGCTAAGGGAATCAAGTGCGTAGAGTCCTACTGGGATTCAGAGGCGTAAGCAACGCGACTGTACCTTAATCAGTGTGAGATTGGTTAGGGCTCAACTACATTCCAGTCCGAAGTTAACTTGTAGTAGGCTAGAGTCTGTGGCGGCTTAATACAATGTGGTGTTCATATCTGGACTAGGTCCCGGGGTTTTTCTGCATTTGCGGTTTCCTCGTTAACCAAACTTCTGGTGTCTATGTTATTTCTTTTCCGCATTATATTTGTTAATATAATTGAAATATCACAGGTTGTGCGTAGTTCAATCAATTAGTAAATCCAACCTTTGGTTGTTGATTGAAATTGATTGACACTTGAACATTGGTCTTTGGTACCGTTCAAGTTGTTTCTCATAATAATCAGGCTCGCGGATTTCTATCTGTTTGATTTTCTGATTACATTGAGAAACAAAGATATAACTCTTGGATATATTTTCCTTGATGGAGTCTGATTGTCTAGTTGATTCTCTTAGAATTATATTGGAGTTAGTCCATATAGATTGCCTAAACGAAATATTGGGTTTGGTTGTTAGACCCCCCGATTTTTCAATCACCATATGATGGTATGATCGATCCTTGTAATTGGTGTGACCAATCATAAGTGTTGTGTGACCGATCCTTGTAATTGGTGTAACCGGTCCTGGTAACTGGTGTAACCGATCACAAGTAGATACCATGTGTAGATGGAATCGATCCTTGTAACTGGTGTAACCGATCCTAGTGACTGGTGTGACCGATCACAAGTAGGTACCATATTTAGCTATAACCGATCCTAGTGATTGGTATAACCGATCCGAACCCATGTATGTGACTTGGTAAGTCCGATCACAACTAACAATTGTGATTTGGTATGACCAATCACATAGTAGTCTTGGAATACTGGCAAACCAATTCTAAATTTATTTGGAAGTGTGGTATAACCGAATCCAAGAATGCAAATCCATGTAAATATGAAATAAGGATTTGTAGTGAAAAGATGTCAACATACTTTGAACACGAGCAGTAACTCTTATCATTTATTGTTCAAAGATATTCCTTGGTACTCAAGGTGATCTTGTGCCGAAATAAATTAAGAATCTTTTAATTAAGGTTTTTGGTTTTATATGTGTTAGAGCATAGCTCGGTTGAACCCACCAAGTGTTGGTATGTCAAGTTTGGTTTTCATATTTTAGTGAACCAAAACTCATTTAAAGAGTCGCTTGATTATGTACTAGAGTCAACTTCGTATAGGTTAGCTTGAAAGTATTAGGATATGAGACATTACAAGTATTACGTGAAGACTTGAAGAAGTGAAGAAGTAAGGAGCTACAACGACAACATCATCCTTCCACTTGAGGTTGATCGTTGTCGTATGCGTCAAAAATAATTTCACTTTCTCACTCTACTAATATAAATTAAGTACGTGGTAAGAAAGAGTTCGTTCCCACAGAGAGGCAATTGTTGTTATGAAATTCCAGTTTCTAAAGTAACCAAGGGGGATTTTTGTTTTAGAAGAGTAATAAAAATAAGTGAAAGTAATAAAATATAAAGGTAATCAATAAGAAGAAGATATTGGTCACGGGATAGTATCATTCACAAACATGTATTTTCATCAATGACTAGAATTGATATTTTAATCTCTCATTTACTAAAAGTCCTAGGATACCTTGATCACAAGTATATCCCGCTAATTCCCTAATTTCATCACAACCACATTAAAAGATGCATATGTGAATTCTTCCTAGAAAGCAACCTAAAGTGTAAAAGCACAATTAAGTTTAACTCCCTAAAAGCACTAAGTTCTATGGAATAAGACTAATCAAGGCAATCAAACGTGTAAGAGCACTAATTCGATTTAACCAAGGTTATGATTCACTTGTGACTAGTAGGATATATCACTACAAGCACTACCCACAATTATGCTACTTAAAATCAGGGATGAACAACTTTTTCGTATTGAAAACCCTAATATAGCTTTAGAAATGAATGCAAATGGGATTGATTTCAGACTCAACCAAACAAACAATCAAATCATATAACAATATAAACCATGAATCATAAACAATAAATTACCGAGACAAAACTAACGCATTGAATCAAATATCATGTTGAGAAATCAGCTTTATCCCATAACCAATAATATGTTTTTAGCTACTCATAGCTTTTGAGTTCATCATAATCATAATCAATAATAAAATAAAGAAGGTGAAAAACAAATGAAAGCAAACCCTAGTCGCCGCTCTCCAAAACTCCAAGTAGAAAATATATCTCTTCAAAGGAAGTAGAAAACTTTCCTTTTGTAGCTTTTCCTCTTTCCAAAACTAGGTCAATCCTCCAAATCCAAAGTCCATCACCAAGAAGTCCGCCAAGCCCATATGTAGAAAATACCCATGTAGAAAATATGTCCCATTAGTAGTCGCCGGAAAAATGGTACATGTGCCGGAAGTTGGCCGGCAAATTCACCGAAACCCATCTCAGGTGACTGGTCAAACTAACAGTCAGCCGTCAAAACTAACGGTCAAGTTAACAGACCCTAACAGGGTTACTGACTCAGAAGCTGAGTTGAGAACGAGTCAGATCTGAGTCACCTTGGCCTAGGCCATTTGCACAGGCCAGAGTAATGTCGTTCCATGATTGCGACAATCCTGCACTTCAGTAGTTCAGCTGCAGCTGCTCACCACCAGAGCTACTCCATAATCTCCTCAGCCAAGACAGCCTCCAACACCACCAATAACCCTACCATCTTTCTCAGCTTTACCTTAAACATCTCCATAACTTCTCAGCTTCATAACAATATCTAGCCAACACAAAACCATTGTAGCCAACAAACACCAGTTGCAACTGCATCTTCTCAATCAAGTCTTGCCTCAACTTCATATCACCCTCAGTTCAATGCCACTTCTGCAACAATAACACCTTGTCCACTGCATTCATAACATAATTACCTGCACCAGACCCATAACCTGCATCTCCCCATTCTGCCAGTACAATTCGCTACATCATACCCATTTCAGTTCCTTGCAGAACATTTGCTTAAGCCATCACACACAGATCATTAAAACCAGGCCAATTGAATTAGCCTGTAACTTCAATTCAAACTCCAACTGCAATCAGTCCATTCTTGGCTTCATTCTTCTCGTACTGTCATTGCAGCTGCATCACCAAAAGCTAACACAACCAGCACCCAATCTGTCGAATAAAATCCCCATAACTGAACCATAGAGCCATAAGTCCTTCCATTTCTGTTCAGCTACACTAAACACTGTCTGCAATGCCACCAGACTCCATCACGCGATTCATGGTGCATAACTTCCCAGCTACAGCTCCCTGGCACAACAGCTTCATTCTTCAATTACAACAACAGCAAAACAAACCTCCACTGGCAGCAAGTACCCATCAACAATAAGTAGAAGCATCACATATTCAAGCTTCAGATTCATGGAAACAACATCCTAATCTCCTCCTGCATCTCTTCTTCTCAGCTCAAGACCACCACCAACAAACTCAGTTCAAATCCTAGAATTACCAAACTGAATTCATTCAGCTCAACAGCATCTTCACAGCCAATTCATCACATCCCAGGCAGCAACAGTAGCATCATCTCTGCAATTACACAACAACATCACCTAAAACTGTAGCTTTAAGTTTAACTGCACCAGTTCATTAGCTCTGTCAACAACAACACCTGCATATTGAAGTGCAACCATTCTCCAATCTGCAACAGTTAAAAACCAGCAGCAACAACTTGTCTTGCTCACCTGAATTCCATTACACCCATTCTAACTCTGCGTATTCACTTAAGCTTCAACTCCACAAACATTCAACTGGTGGCAGTTCAGTTCATCTTCTGCCATCATAAACTGTAATTGTAACTCCATTTATAGTATTAGAGGCTTAGTTAACCCCATTCTTCCGTACAGTGAATACCCATCTAGTGATCAAGAATTCACAGTAACAACCAATTTCAGTTTACAGCCGGAATCCCCAAATTATATCGGCACAACCACCATTTCTTCCCTGTAAATTTCGACCTCACGAGCCTCTTCTCAGCTAACTGAACCCCAGCTCCAAATCTGCATCACCTGCTGTCATAAGCACAGCTTCAATTCTCACACAGACCATCTAATCAATCACCAGTTCCTGAACTTCTTCCCATCTTCAATTGCAGCAAAAATTATAACCCAATCTTCTTTCATCTGATTTGAATCTTCAGCAAAACTGCTCCAAACCCATACATCTCCTATCAGTTCAGCCAAACCCATGAATTTCAATCTTCTTCATTTCGATTCAGTACAAACCCTAGCTCTCTTTCTCTTCATAACAACATCCACCAGATCTAACTCCTTCTTGTTTTGTGATTTCATGCGAATAACGGAATCTCTGCAACAATTCAACCCCCTGTCCTAATTAATCTCGACTACCAGCAACAATTTCACCATTAACACGATCTCATCTCATCCCCTTCTCCATGAATAATGCTGCCGCCATCAGACATAGATAGTAATGGTGAAAAAAATAGTTTCCTCTCTGAATTCTAGGTTGTATGTAGGAAACCTGATTACTATAGGCACCCAGAAATAGGATAAGGGCCACCCAGTCCATAAAAAGGCTTCTCGGTTCCAGATAACTGACAGCCTAAATCTCTATTCAACTCAACTATCAGTTATGGGAAACTGACAGTTCATTCTTCACCTCCTTCTTGCGCATAACTTTAGCAGGCTCCAAGGATCGCTCGCCTATGAATTGATCTTTTTGCTCTTTTACACTCCATATGGACGTTTTCTCCTTCTTTTGCTCCCAAGGACTCCATTGCACCTAATAAATCAAAACTAAACATAAGAGATGCAATTCACAAGGATAATAGCAAAGAAAGCATAAATACTAGATATAAAATTAAGTGTTTTACAACATCTATCAGAGGTTAGTAATATTTGACTTAAACTGTTTCATTCCCTAACGGATCTTTCAAGTCATGCATATTGAAAACATAACTGCGAAGCATGAATGATTATACTCTAGTTAGACGTAGTATTAAGGAATACAATACAAAGTATAACGCTTATCTTTTGAACTTCGTATATAAGATATCGACATAATCGTTTGAATGCTATTGTGATTATGTATGGGTATGAGGTGAAGATTTCATCCTAGGAAACAATGTTTTACATTCGTTTAAAGGAAGTAAATTCATGAACTTGTTTTGTGAATCGAAAGGGAAATCGCTAGGCTTATTGGTATTGTTATTCATTGCATATCTTTTGAACTACCAATATGTGTGATTAGTATAACCGCTCATGACTTGTTTATGTTCTTGGTAAAACTATTCACAAGGCCTGACTTTTGTGTTGGTATGACTTTTATTAGTGAAACCGATCTTAAGTAATCACCTGAGATGGTATGATCGATTTAGTGTTATTGGTATGACCAACTCTAGGAAAAGGGGAACCGATCCTAGTAAGAAGTGAAATCGATCACAAGAGGGGAATCGATCCTTGTAAGAGGTGCAACAAGTTTCTAGATATTGGGAACCGAGTGCAACACGTTTTTAGATATTGGGAACTGAGCCTATGGACATGTGCAACAAATACAAGTTAGATACCATATATATGTGGGAACCGATCCTAGTACCTAGTCAACCCAATTTTGGAAAGCTAGTGTGACTAATTCCAGTACCCACATGGAGGTAGAACCGAAACTTGTTTTGGTAGAACCGTGAAACCCATGATTGGTGATTGAGTGTTCTTAATCAATCACATAGTTCTTGGAAGTCAGATGAACCAATTCTAAACTTGTTTGGAAGTGTGGAAAATCGATTCCAAGATAGTTAATATGAAAGATGATTTACTAAGTTAAGATGTCGACATACTTTGAACATGTGCAATAACGCTTATCTTTTATTGTTCAAAGATATTCCTTAATATCTAAAGGAAAATCCCGGATCGAAAAATAAATTGAGAATCTTTTAATTAAGGTTTTTAATTTTATTTTTGGAAAAATAAAAATTAGTAATGTGCATTTACTAGTTGGAGATTTTCTAAGAGATTTTCGGTCAATATTTGGTCAAAGCATTTCCAGGAATTATGGAAACCGAATTTGGAAATATATTGCATATCTTGAGAATATTTTCGGTTTGGAAATTCCTTGGTGTCCAAACTTCCTTGGTATATAAATATCAAAGTTTGCATTTCGAGCAAACTAATCCTCAGAGCCAGCAAAACTACCTAGTTGTGTTGTTACTTGTGGAGCCTCCTATTCGGAGAGGAAAGTAACCTAATTAGGCGAAATCTCTTACGGCCGCTCGGTTTAAAGACTTTTTTGGGATTGAGTAGCTCTATTAGTATCGTTGGTGGGAAACTAGATAATTGCGGTTTATTATTAGTTTTCGATTGATTTGATTGACTAACGGTTGTTGAAATTTGATTGCACCTAGTTTGTTTATGCTTGAGAATCTTCTCTTCTGATATAAGATTCACTCAAACTAGATCGAAGTTTCGACGGGGATCTTTAGACTGTTTGTAGATCTAAAGACATCTTGTGATAATCCATTGTTAACAGACTCCGTTTTGTGTGTGATTGATTACAAGAGATTCAAGTTGATTGTGTGCAAGTGTTTATTGAAGATCTAAGAAGATTTGAAGACGAAGAAGATTTCTGATTTGGGTTCATAATCTTTGGTGTGCACAATACTTGTTTCGGTTAAAGAGGATCCAACTATAATCGGTTTATCCTTGTGGTAGATTGGATTTATTAGTTGAGTAGATCGGAACAATACAATTCTTTGTGATTCAAAGTATTGATTGAAAAATCTTGACAATTACTTTGGTAGTTGTTATTTGATAGATCTAAGGATCTGACAAAGGAGTTTATTGGGATAAACGGAAGAGCCTTTTGTCGAACTCATATCACTTGTTTGAAAAGAGTTGTTACCAAACAGATTTGTTGTTCCTTTACTGTTTGGAATACGAACCAAAGGAATTGTTCCAAATACGTGACTTATTACAAGTTGGAGGCGTGTGAATACAGACGGAACTAGGTGAACTATAGGTTTAGTTGATTGGCCTTAATTATACGAAGTTGGTTTGATTTTGTATAGCGGCTTAATTAATCCTGAGAGTATTCAATTCCTGGACAAGGTCCCGGGGTTTTTCTGCATTTGCGGTTTCCTCGTTAACAAAATCTTGCTGTGTCTTTTACTTTTCTATTTACGCAATTATAATTGTTTTTATTATAATTAGAAGTAAAATACACAAACATTAATTCCTATTTACTTGATAGTAATCCTATTGTGTTTGGTTAAGTCTGAACCATTTATCAAGTAAACATACTTAGTTGTTGTCTTTTCTCGATCTTGTATCTATAGTCAATCACACAAGTTATCGTGTTGTTGTATTGTCTCGATCTCGTATCCATAGACGATCACACGGAGTGTGAACCGATTAGTTGTATTGTCTCGACTCAGTCCATAGACAATCACTTTCGGAGAAAGGACTTATAGGTGGGAAAGTTTTAAATTGAGGTATATGTGGGTACCCTCATCTTTTCAGTATGCTTTAATTACCAGCAATTAATGTGTATCTTTAGAGAATGAAAATTAGTATTTTGCATTTATTAATTGGAGATTCTCTATTGAGAGATTTCCGAAATATTGGACAAAGCATTTTTTGGAATTAGGAAAACTTAATTTGGCATTCATTGCATATCTTGAGAATACTGTCGGTTTTTAAATTCCTTGGTGTCCAAACATCCTTGGTCTGTAAATACCTAAGTTTGCTTTTGTAGCAAACTATCCTATGAGCAGGTGGTAGGCTAGGAAAAGCGAATGCCTACAATGTAAACTGCAAGTGCACATTGCCTATTGGAGGCAGGGCAAGTACAGGTCGATCCACAGGGAAATGGAGTGTGTGAAGTTGATTCTAAAGCTTTACTAAACTGATTTCTAAAGGAGTTACACAAATGTTGGGTTTGGTTGGTGTCGATACGACAAGGATGTTTGTGAATGTAAGGTGAGTTATAAAAATAGATTGTAAACAAGGTTGAAGGACACTAGGGCAGTGAATCCACCACCTGATCCTATGCTAAGGCAATTCCTAGTCAAATTATATTCTTGATTCTTTCCAGGGAAGAATACCATGGATAATGTATTGGCTAATCTCACAAACTCCCCCCCTAGTATTAGATGTCTTCTTACAGTACACCTAATCACAGGTTCATGTGCTCAAATAGCTAATTCAATTTTCCTAAAACAATGAAGCACAACAAGAACACTAAAAAGACTTTCACTGACTTAGCATGCAATCAAGGGTTTCATCTAAACCCTAGTTACTGAATTAGAACATGATACAAATATTAAACTGAATTCAAATTAGGTTAACAAAATAAACCCTAAAATTGACTGAGTTCCTCTCACATGAAGAACACTCGATTTTTATACCTCCCAATCACTCGAAAATGGAATTTAATGCATACCCTGACTTGTTCCCTCTTCCAATTTGGCTCTGGTAGCCATTAATGAGATGTTGGTGAAACCCTAGCTCCATCTATCTCAAACTTAGCTTCTAGGGTTGAGAGAAGCTACGAAAGAGATAGCTTGAGCTAGAGTGGCGGAGCAAGCGGCGGGCCGTGGTGGCTGTTCACTGGGTGTCGGGGAAGGAGATGGTGTTGGCGGTGAGGTGGTTCTGCAATGGTCGGGGGAAGAAGGGGATGGTGCTCTGGTGTTTCTGTCGGGAGAAGAAGAGAGAAATGAAGATGGGGAGTGTTTGGTTCGATGGGTGAAGGGGTAGGTGGTTTCGGTGTAGGGCGGATGCAAATAATGGTGATGTGAGGGACGCAACGAGCGTTGGATGCCAAGGGTCGATCTCACGGCTCGGGATAAGATGGGCTTTGGATCCGGGTTATGGGCCGGGTCTTGGATTGCTCAAGCTTATGTCTTGTAAATGGGTTGCTACTTGTTGAGTTGCAACTGATGCGCGCGCGGGCTTTGGCTTTCTGCTCCATAGACGCTCGTCTCCAATTTTCTTCTCTTTTGGCTCCTCAATTTCTCCGAGCTTTATTTACTACCTAAAAACACAAAATTAATTAGTACAAGTATTTATTCTTGAAAACAGAGAAAATACAGAATTTGGGATAATATCTAATTTCTGAGCACAAAAGATGAGTTAAATGCCAATAAAAAGATGTAGAAATATGCAATATTTGGCACTCATCAAATACCCCCAAACCTGAATTTTACTTGTCCTCAAGTGAAACAAAAATTAAGAAATCCTAACTATACCACTGTCGCTGGTCTCTCGAATGCATTTAGCGTATGCACTAAGCCTTTAAACCCCTAGGTGTCCCTAGTGGACGAGTTGTAGTCTCGTGAGGGTTTACCAGAGGTGTACCCACAAAACCTCCTCCAACTTCTGAGCGTAAAAGAGTCTCAAGCATCCAAGGAGCTATGAGGACATAGAGTTTCTGCATGCTAGTAACACGAAGTTAGAACTACCAAAGAACGCATTCTCATCCTTAAGAGTTGAGCGAGAAATAACCATACCATATGAAAGAATTCGGGTTCGAGAGTGATCACAAGCCTCGACTTCTGCCTCACCAATAGGGTTTTATGATAATTGCACTCAAAAAGACCGCTTTTTTAGTCTCTCATGTGTGCAGCAGAATAAAGAGAGAAATCCTGCACACGTTGAAGGTGAGAAGGATAACCTTCCGAAATAATTTGGAGACTCCACGAGTTGTGGACAAAAAGAATCTTTTTCTGATGATCTCTAAGAAAGGAAATCAACCATTAGCAAGGATGGGAGTACTCACTTACCTTCTCACCCGATCGGCAATTAACATTACTCTCTCAGCATCCATAGAAACGTCTTCAATCTTCGGTCTTCAACTGTTGATGATGAACTTCTGAACTTCACAAAAACTTGACAAGTTGTAACCTTTTTTTTTTTTTTTTTTTTTTTTTTTTTAAGAATTCAATTACATGAAATGAAAATAACAATGAAACTACTAACTCAAACTTTTTTTTTTTTTTTTTAAAAAAAAAAAAAAAAATTGAACATGTATTGTCTTGATTTCATAAACTTCACTAATTCTCATCTTATCTTCTTTTCTTTGAATTGTTGCATGTAAACCTTGGACTATTTCAACTTTTCTTCAAATATTCTGATGATGCCCGCTTGCTGACGATGATGTGTTTCTATGGATCTGTTGATGTTGTTGAGAGGGAGAGAGTGATGCTAACTGCAAATCGAACTACAAGAAGGAGTTTTCATCTTTAGACGTCACCCTCATGATTGACAAAATTAGCACTCAAGAGATCAAAAATAGTGCTGAAAGTGGTGCGAAGTTGGGTAGCTCACCATTCCTACCCTAATTGACGTACGGTGACACACACTCTAACAGATTTTTTAGAAAGTCACAAAAATTGAAGGTTGGTGCCTCGCTTGATGTAAAAATGGGTAGTCTCCACAATGGGTGATCACAATTCTACTACCGAATGTCTATACAGCACCTAATTCGCCCTCCGCATGGTTAAATCCAACTTTAACGCTCTAATCAACTAAGAAACCCGATTGTGTTCTCCAGTACTTCCAAGTTCAGTTATTTAGGTCAGACTCTCTATGTAAACATAGCTAGAAGCATGCTAGTGACTCTAAGATCTCTAAAAGTTGGAGGTTTTTATGTAATATTTACAAAGAGTTTTGAATTTTTTTGAATTTTTGAATGTTTTTTTTTTTTTTTTTTTTTTTTTTTTTTTTTTGAAATAAAAGACTAAAAACTCTATATGCAAAACACACCCCCAAACCTGAATCAAACATTGTCCTCAATGTGTCAACAGATGATAAGAATTTAAATATTCACATACCATGAGAACTATGCTGATAAGAGAAAAGGGAAGAGATTACCGGTATGTTGGCAGAGCAAGGTTAGAGCTTCATTAATCAAGGCTAGAATCCAACATTCTCACCGAGATCATATTGGATTAGCACAATATATACAAAAGAAGACTCAACCGATTCAAGATAGAAGATTTAACAAGACCTACTGGATTATATACAAGAAAAATTTACCATACACCAACAATCTAAAGAGTTGAGGATCAACCCAAAAGAAGATATGTAGAAACATGAACAGCCATACACATATATAACATGAGAGTGCAAGTAAGATTGCATATGTGAATGATTTTCCCCCAAACCTAAACTTGTCAACAGATGTGTTTTTGAGCACACAATCTTGCATTTTTAAAGGTACATCATGCACAAGGTCTAATTCAAAATGAGTTTTGTTAAGAATAGGCAGATATACACATTCCAACTGTGGCTCCTTAAAAATGTTATACTTTGATGCAAAATAGTCCAAGAGGACTTGGGAAGCACAAAGCTCTAGGCCTAGATTAGGAACTCTCAGCATAGTTGGTTTAGGTGCAAGATCATCTGATTGTGACATCAGCAGAATTTTGGGCATGTCTAAGTTGTGCATATGTGTGAGCTCAAGAGGACCATTATCACTCACATCAATATCCCCAAATCATCTGCAAGTGTTGTAACATGCTCATGTTCATAAAACATTTCGACAAGCCCTAGTCCATAATCATCATCTACAACTTCAGTTTCATGCATAGGGAGATCACAAGAAACTTCACATTGTGACCTAGGCCAAGAATTAGACACATTAATTACATGCATTGAATCATCTGTGTCAACAGACAATTCAGCTATCCCTAGGTCAGATGCAAGTTGTACAACATGCTCACTTTTACAGAACAATTGATCAAACCCCAATTCAGCATCACATGTATGTGTGGATTGAATATTAGAAGAAGAAGTATCATTCATAAGGTTCATAGTAGAGAAGCTTAATGTCTCTCAACCCAAAAGTTCCACCATATTTTCATCATACACATGCTCTTCTAACATATCATATTCATCATCATCATCATCATAACAAAAATGCATTTCCCTATTCAAAATTGTAGCATTTCTAGTGTACTCATTTACCTCTAGATTAGGTTCATATTCAGTGTCAGTTGCATGACTAGGAATAGAAACACTATTTTCAAAATTTATTTTATTAGGGACAACAAACATTCTATCATGAGATTCCTTCCATTCTTCACTTTGTAATTGAATCAGGTTCATTTTTAATATCATGTTGAGCTGTTCAACGGAAGGAGAGTCTTCATCAGTGGGTATGCACGCTTCATATGGATATTCAGTACATGGCTGTGCACAAGGGTCACTAGCAAAAGGAAATTCAGACATGTTGCTATAAGAATGATCATGCAGTGCTTGTAATTCAAACCTAGCATTGTTCTGCTCTATGAGCATGAGATTTTCCATTATTGACTGCATACAAGAGTTCATTGGAGGACAGTATTGTTCAACCTCCCATGGCGGTTGATGATACATGTGCGCATAATGATTAGGGTATGTGTATTCAAGTTCAGGGCCCTGAGAAGGTTCATAATGCTCCCTAAAATCATTGACATCATGGTCTGTGAGGGGTTCATATTGTGAAGCATGCCCATAAGCAAGCTCTCTAATTGACCTATGTGATGATTCTTCATCCCTAATGCCATCCCAAAATCCTATCATGCCAGGCAATCAATTTGGAACTCAAAAAGAAACAGCGTTATCCTAACATACATGCCATACACCATACAATACTCAAGATGAGCAACGAGTGCACTAGCCAGGCTACAGATGAAGCTTAGAGAACAGATTCAGAGATTCATGGCCATTCAAATGCAGCACAGCTAACAACCGTCAGCTAACCAATGTATAACTTAAATGTCACCGGATTTTTCCTTTGCACACGGATTCAAGGATGTATTACTGCTCAGTCAAGACACAAATGCACACTCAGAGAACTAATGCTTAAAAATGATCCTCAGTCTCAGGCAATATAGGTAGACTATGCTCATGAGATTTGTAAGGCTGGCCCTAGAATTAGTGTACACAGATTTGTGATGCTGCACTGGAGATAAGCAGTGATGCGCCAAGGTGGAAAGTAATGCTTCTAGAGATGGCAACATGATTCAGGGATTCACAGACAAGCTTAGCACAGATGCTCAAAATATCGGGGAATGTGCATGGATCCAAGATGTTGCGGGGATTGGGTGACTAGCTTGGCGGTGATCACATGACAGAAATGTGCACAAATGGTAGCCAGTGTTATGTTCACTCAAGGTGGAGTACGTCTTTGTGATTGTGTGTGGCAAGTGACTATGACTCACAGATGCAACAGAAGCATAGATGAGCAAGCATGAAATTCCAGCACTTTTATAACACACTTGACATGCACAGATGCACAGTTGATGTCAACAGGGTCAGTTGACCCCAATTTTTCACAGATTGATGCACAAAAATTGCAATGCGGAAAGCTCAACAGGGTCAGTTGATGTCAACCAACTTAGTTAATATCAAGTGAGTATGGCAGGGTATGCGACACAGGTGGTCATATAAGTCTGTCGACAGGCTTGGTTGACAGAATAAAGCATGCTAAGGTACAGGACAGATGGCTCAACTAACTCAGTTGATGTCAACCTGGGCTAGCAGCAAACTTGGCTAACCAAGTTGCAGCTCAAGCTCAACAACTACAGGGGCTGGAGCTGAGCTCGAGCTTTGTTGAAGCCAAGAGGTCACAAAGGAAAGGGGAAACTAGTTCAGTTGACTTCAATTTTCACAGGTTATGCTCAGGTTACACAAAGGCACAGGTTTCAGGGCAATACTCAGCAAGGTAGCGAGGTTTATCATGCAATCATGGCTGACAGATTCACAGGACAGCTAGTTTATCAGGTGAACAAAGGCTAGCATTCAACACAGGTTAGCCAAATAACAAGTTATGCATACATTCAGGGCAAGTCTCATGGAAGTGGCAATATGCATACAGGTCAGCACACAGATAGAGCAAATTCAGCTAGCATGAATGTTATTCAGCTATCAAGGAAGCACTCACATAAATTCTATAAATTGCAGGGGCTGCTCAGGGTTTTGCAAAACTCAAGTTTATCATGCAGGCATGGTGTATCATACACATATTCATCACACAGAGCAGAATTAGAGAACGATACCACCGATAAAAATCGGGTTTAGGCACTTCCACAATTATACTGCGCTTTTTCTTCTCCTCCTTGGGCTTATGATCCAGCTTTTGCAGCACAGGTACCTGTTAGCTTCAAAGAAGAGATTTAGTTCTCTAGAATGCACAGGTGAAACAAGGAGTTTCAAAGCTGAAAGTTAACAGCTGGAGTTTAGAGGACAAAATGCGAGATGCAGGGCATGTAGACAGATGGATTAACTAGGCTGCATTGTTATAACAAGCTTCAGAAATGGACTACAGCCCAAAGATTGGTGAACTACTGAGCTGCAGGCTACAGCATGAGAGACTCACTGAACTGAGAAAGTAAACAAAAGACAACCTATACTAAAAAAAACAAATGAAATAGCTACATATGATAATGATGGTGATACAAGGATGCTGATGAGATGATTACACTAAGCTACACTACAAGGCAATGATGCAGAGATGCAGAGCTTGTGAATGTAGGCTACAGATGAGTTAAACAAGAACAAAAGAAGACTAACAGATGTAACAATGTAACAATGCAATAAGAGAATGCAATAAAGGATGCAGAAATGAAAAACTAACAGATGATTACAACTGAGTTACACTAATAATGACTAAACACAAAGATTCAAAGCATATATATACAATGGTGAATTGAAAATCAGTGAAGTAAGCAAATTATCATCATATCAACACTACCAAATCCCCGGCAGCGGCGCCAAAAACTTGGTAGTCTGAGAAAGGTGTTTGCCTGCAACTTATACTGCAAGTGCACAGTGCCTATTGGAGGCAGGGCAAGTACAGGTCGATCCACAGGGAAATGGAGTGTGTGAAGTTGATTCTAAAGCTTTACTAAACTGATTTCTAAAGGAGTTACACAAATGTTGGGTTTGGTTGTGATAGGGTGTGGAATACATCCTATTTACTATCTATTGTTTATGCTTTCTTTGCTATTTTTCTTGTAAATTATGTATTTTACGCTTGTTTTAAGTTTTGTAGCTACTTTGGAGTCACACAGAGGAAAAGAAGAAGAAATTACACTATTTGAGCCAAAAGGGCAAAATTGTCATTTCATGGGCGAACACTATCTGAAGCCCAACCAAGGTTAAGGGGCAACTCTTTTGGGAGGATTACTAGACGCAGTCCAGATGAGGTTAAGGGGCTGCTATCAGGTTAGCCCTTATCAAGGTGACCAGACACTGAATAACCCTACTTCTATAACCCTAGCTCGAGTTATTCTCAATTATTTCTTCCCAATCATTTGCATCTGAAAGAAGAGATAAGAAAGGAAAGCAGCCATGACTGCCGCTGAGTGAAACCGAGAGAAGAGAGTGATTTATGATGGTTTGGGGCTGAAATCAAATTAAGAACAGAGATGAGTTCGAATTGATTGTGTAGCTGTTGAAATAAGAGAGCCAGAGATCAAGAAGTCGACGATGAATTCAAGTTAGGGTTTGATTCAAGATTGAATCTGGCAGCAAGAGAGGATGGTACTTCCGCTGTTGTTAGATGGGTTTATGGTTAATTTGGGTTTGCTGTAATACTCAAAGAACAGACATGTGAATTTGGGTTCAACTTGTGAGAGATGGATCTGTGAATCGAGAAGAGATTGCTGATGAATTCAAGAGCGAGAAGTACACAGAATCTCTGAGAAAAGGAAGGAGCTGCAGTGCCGCTGTTATGATTCGAAGAACTGGGTTCGATGAATTACAGGGAGATTCGCTGATGTAGAGAAGATGGGTTTAAGGATAATTTAAGGATTTATTGTAATTGAAAAGAATTTGAATCAAGAATGGGTTGATGGTGCTGTTGGTTGAAGTCTCTGGAGAAGTTGATGCTGGTTCCAATCGGTTTTGGTGATGAATTAGAAGATGGGCTTGTGGTTGATTTAGCCGTGCTGCTGGTCTACATATTGAGTTTGCAGATGCAGAATGGAGTGTTGGTGGTGTTGTGTTTTGGTGCTGCTAACAACACAGAGAAGAGATTAAATGGGTTTTGTGGCTGGAAAATCAAGACAGGGATCCAAGAAAGAAGATGGTTTCATCTCTGAAACAGTGGGTGAAGTTCAAAATCGGTTTGTGGCTGATCTAGTAGGGTTGTGTTGGTGTTGCTGTTGTTACAGGGAATGATGGGTTATGAAGTGAAGCTGTTGAACACGCTAGATGTATGTCTAGGAGTTGTGCAGGAATTGAAGACAGATCGGCTCGAATTTGGCCTGTGCAAGTCCTATAAACAAACAAACTCGGCGGTTTTCACGTCTGCGGCGAGTCAACTCGACGATGACCGATCCAGAGCCGATCCAACTCGGCTGAGTAAGACAATCCAGTTAGACTAATCAGCTGACTCGTTGCTGACTCAGTGTCTGACTCCTCCTTCCCTTGACCCGGTTGACTAACGTTTGACCCGTTTGACCGTTATCTCTAACGGTGGACTGACGGAATATTCCGTCGAATATACCAGTGACAGTGAAGAATTCAGGTGACCGGCGGTGACTATTCTTGCCGGATTCCGGCCATAATACCAGATTTCCGGCGACCAAAATTACAGATTTTTGTATGGATTCTTCTCATGGGTGTGAAGACTTGGACTTGGAATTGGATGGAGAATTTGGGTCTTTGGAAAGAGAAGATGGAAGATGAGGAAGACTTGAATTTGGAAATTGAATTATTAAGGGAAAAGGATTCTATTCCTTGGAAGATATGGAGAACATTGAAGCCTATAAGTAGAGAAGTTCTCTACACACTTTTACATATCTTTTACACACCTCTCTACACACACAACACTTGTGTTTTTGCTTGCTTTTGAAAATTCTTCTTTTTAATTATTTGTGTGAACTTGAAAATTCTCCTTTTAATTATTTGTGTGAATTTCAAAAACATGAGTAGCTAATTTTATTATTGATTGAGGATGAATTCCTAGTTCTTAATATATGATTTGAGTTTTGTTTCAATTCTATCTTGAGATTTTTCACATGATTATCGTTTGTTTTTACTAATAGGAATGTTTATTCATTCATGATTGATTGATAGATTGTTTAGAGTGCACGCTAAATTGATTTGTTAGTTTAATCTAAATCTAGTATAAGTTAGGGAATAAGTAATCGTTCTCGACACTTTACACAAGTAGAAAACACGAGACCTTGCGGAGGGATTCCGTGGAGCAATTGTGTGTAAAAACAACGCTAGAAAGTGGACCAAGCGAACCGAGTTTAACTACTAGTACTAAACCTAAATTCATAGATCTTAATGCATTCGGGGAATTACATCTTGTAAGCGAACCTCAAGGTGGTTCTTTTGAATAGAATCTGATAACTAAGCGGACTTGTTACTCAGTGAAATAAGGGATTTTGGGGCTAGCTAAGCGAACCTGCTATCCTACGGTTGGTGATAATCTGTGACTAATAACATGTGGATGAAAAACATAACTTGAATCATTATTTTGTAACGAAGAAGGATTCCTTGATCTTGTCTCTCTTATTGATTTCAACTTTATCTTTTAATTGTTTTGTTTACTTTCTTTTGCTTTATACCCCCCCTTTTGTGACAACTTTTACAACTAGAATTCTCTTGCTCCTCGTGGGAACGAACTTGACTTCCATTATATTATTTTTAATTGAGTGGAAATAGATATTAATTTGATTGCAACTACGACACGCATCAAATTTTGGCGCCGCTGCCGGGGAGCAGCGAATGATTTTAGTTGTTTTTATTTTTATTTTTGGTTTATTCTTGCTTTGTTGGATTCTATATCGTATCTAACTTAGTTTCTGAGAATCTTATTTCAGGTATCGGTTTTCCATGTATGGTGGACAAGAGCAAGCATATTACAACAATCAATACAGTTTTCAACCTCAACATTATGGTAACTTCCAACCATCCTTAGGATACAATCAAAACCAATCGTTTGGCTATGATCAAATTCCTACAGAACCTTATGGATATTCTCATACATATCAACAACCTTATGACGGGTATGTAAGTGGACAATCACAAGGATGGGAGGATAGTTTTGTTTATCATCGAAATTCTCTAGTTTTGCAGATAAGATGTCTGCCATGATTGGGGATCTTCAACAAAAGTTGCAAGAATCACTACAAGACCAGCAACCCTATGTTTGGGAGGAACCACGTCGAGACGGAATTGCTAAAGAACGAAGAGGCATGGATCAATACAAGGAGGATAGGGATAAAGAAGAATTTTGCTATCAAAGCAATAACTATTCTAATATGCCTATGGTGTGTAGTGAATATTTGATCGATGATTATGTTGGAAAAGGCCAACCTTTGGAGACTTTTGAAGACGCTAGAGTAGCTTACTCGAGCCTTGATCTTAATAATGATCAAGCACCTATTCAAAAGGTAGAGCTTGAAGATGATGCATTTAGTGCTTGGAAAAAATTCCTTAGGGAAAGATATGAGTCCGCGGAAGTGTATGAGCGTTGCAACAATGAGGAAGTTATTCCAACTCCGGATCATAATAACGATCTTTCACCTATTCAAAAGGAGGAGATTGGGTGTGACTTACCTATTGTTATAAACGGTGTAACACCCTCACAAGAAGATCTTACAATTTATACCGACGAGAATCACTTTAGTGAATGGCCCGATTCCGATGATGAGAATGTTGAAGAGATGATGCTAGAGGATGAAACCAAATTGATTGATTTTGTGGAAGACCCAATTGAACTTGCCAATGATTATAATGATGCCAAAACTTTGGTTAAGGTAGAAAATAACGACGATTGGTTGCAAGATTCGATAGAGGACCACGA
Organism: Papaver armeniacum; assembly: GCA_023531295.1. Taxonomy (NCBI): domain Eukaryota; kingdom Viridiplantae; phylum Streptophyta; class Magnoliopsida; order Ranunculales; family Papaveraceae; genus Papaver; species Papaver armeniacum. The sequence continues at coordinate 81,722 of JAJJWW010014316.1, read as the reverse complement.
TATACAAGAGGTAAGTAATTCACATGAATTCTCTAAGGATGAAGAGGATTCCGCAAAACAAGAGATTGTGCAAGGTTTGTCTAACCCTTTGCCTATTGATTCTTCTCCTTTACCTCTTATTGGTTTGAATGTATGTGCTTCGAAAGTATTTTTGGATGATTTTGTTTCTAGATATCCACCATTGGAAACACTTGATGCTAACACTATGCAGGTTTGCCAAAAAGAATACATGGAAGTTCCCAAATTCTATGTTCTTTATACACTTCCGAGTGTGGACGAGAATAAGTGTGGGGGAAATTTCTATCGAGCGATAATTTCACTATTGTTTTCTTGTGCTAATATTAGTATGGAGTTATTGTTTTCAAAACAGGTATTATGGGTGGATCCTCAAATTTTCAGATTGTTAGTATATGGGGAATGAATCATGCAAGAGCTAAGTCGGGCCGTCGACTTTAAAACAAGCGCTTAATGGGAGGCAACCCATAGGTTTTGTATTTCTTATCTTTTTGCTTTTTGTTATCTCTTTTTCTTGTTTCTTATCATGTTAAAATTTCCCACCTTGACTTTACTAGGAGGATTCAATTACATTGAGGACAATGTAAGGTTTAAGTGTGGGGGAGTGGTTAAGCATGTATTTAAAAACAAACGATAATCATGTGAAAAATCTCAAGATAGAATTGAAACAAAACTCAAATCATATATTAAGAACTAGGAATTCATCCTCAATCAATAATAAAATTAGCTACTCATGTTTTTGAAATTCACACAAATAATTAAAAGGAGAATTTTCAAGTTCACACAAATAATTAAAAAGAAGAATTTTCAAAAGCAAGCAAAAACACAAGTGTTGTGTGTGTAGAGAGGTGTGTAAAAGATATGTAAAAGTGTGTAGAGTTTAACTACTAGTACTAAACCTAAATTCATAGATCTTAATGCATTCGGGGAATTACATCTTGTAAGCGAACCTCAAGGTGGTTCTTTTGAATAGAATCTGATAACTAAGCGGACTTGTTACTCAGTGAAATAAGGGATTTTGGGGCTAGCTAAACGAACCTGCTATCCTACGGTTGGTGATAATATGTGACTAATAACAAGTAGAAAAGAACATAACTTTAATCATTGTTTTGCAACGAAGAAGGATTCCTTGATCTTGTCTCTCTTATTGATTTCAACTTTATCTTTTAATTGCTTTGTTTATTTTCTTTTGCTTTATACATTCCCCCTTTTTGTGACAATTTTACAACTAGAATCTCTTGCTCCTCGTGGGAACGAACTTGACTTCCATTATATTATTTTTAATTGAGTGGAAATATTAATTAATTTGATTGCACCTACGACACGCATCAAATTTTAGCGCCATTCTGTAGGGAGCAAATAATGATTTTAGTTGTTTTTATTTTTGTTTTTGGTTTATTCTTGCTTTGTTGGATTCTATATCGTATCTAACTTAGTTTCGAGAATCTTATTTCAGGTATCGGTTTTCCATGTATGGTGGACAAGAGCAAGCATATTACAACAATCAATACAGTTTTCAACCTCAACATTATGGCAACTTCCAACCATCCTTAGGATACAATCAAAACCAATCGTTTGGCTATGATCAAATTCCTACAGAACCTTATGGATATTCTCATACATATCAACAACCTTATGACGGGTATGTAAGTGGACAATCACAAGGATGGGAGGATAGTTTTGTTTATCATCAGAAATTCTCTAGTTTTGCAGATAAGATGTCTGCCATGATTGGGGATCTTCAACAAAAGTTGCAAGAATCACTACAAGACCAAAGAACCCTATGTTTGGGAGGAACCACGTCGAGACGGCATTGCTAAAGAACGAAGAGACATGGATCAATACAAGGAGGATAGGGATAAAGAAGAATTTTGCTATCAAAGCAATAACTATTCTAATATGCCTATGGTGTGTAGTGAATATTTGATCGATGATTATGTTGGAAAAGGCCAACCTTTGGAGACTTTTGAAGACGCTAGAGTAGCTTACTCGAGCCTTGATCTTAATAATGATCAAGCACCTATTCAAAAGGTAGAGCTTGAAGATGATGCATTTAGTGCTTGGAAAAAATTCCTTAGGGAAAGATATGAGTCCGCGGAAGTGTATGAGCGTTGCAACAATGAGGAAGTTATTCCAACTCCGGATCATAATAACGATCTTTCACCTATTCAAAAGGAGGAGATTGGGTGTGACTTACCTATTGTTATAAACGGTGTAACACCCTCACAATAAGATCTTACAAATTATACCGACGAGAATCACTTTAGTGAATGGACCGATTCCGATGATGAGAATGTTGAAGAGATGATGCTAGAGGATGAAACCAAATTGATTGATTTTGTGGAAGACCCAATTGAACTTGCCAATGATTATAATCATGCCAAAATTTTGGTTAAGGTAGAAAATAACGACGATTGGTTGCAAGATTCGATAGAGGACCACGATATACAAGAGGTAAGTAATTCACATGAATTCTCTAAGGATGAAGAGGATTCCGCAAAACAAGAGATTGTGCAAGGTTTGTCTAACCCTTTGCCTATTGATTCTTTTCCTTTACCTCTTATTGGTTTGAATGTATGTGCTTCGAAAGCATTTTTGGATGATTTTGTTTCTAGATATCCACCATTGGAAACACTTGATGCTAACACTATGCAGGTTTGCCAAAAAGAATAAATGGAAGTTCCCAAATTCTATGTTCTTTATACACTTCCGAGTGTGGACGAGAATAAGTGTGGGGGAAATTTCTATCGAGCGATAATTTCACTATTGTTTTCTTGTGCTAATATTTGTATGGAGTTATTGTTTTCAAAACAGGTATTATGGGTGGATCCTCAAATTTTCAGATTGTTAGTATATGGGGAATGAATCATGCAAGAGCTAAGTCGGGCCGTCGACTTTAAAACAAGCGCTTAATGGGAGGCAACCCATAGGTTTTGTATTTCTTATCTTTTTGCTTTTTGTTATCTCTTTTTCTTGTTTCTTATCATGTTAACCTTGACTTTACTAGGAGGATTCAATTACATTGAGGACAATGTAAGGTTTAAGTGTGGGGAGTGGTTAAGCATGTATTTAAAAAAAAATTACAAAAAAATTTAAAAATTTAGAAAAAAAAAAAAAAAAAGGTTTTACATAAAAACTCCAACTTTTAGAGATTTTAGAGTCACTAGCATATTTCTAGGTATGTTTACATAGAGACTCTGACCGACATAATTGAACTTGGAAATGTTAGAGAACTACATTCGGATTTCTTGCTTGTTAGAGTGTTAAATAATGGATTTAATCATGCCGGTGATGCAAATTTGGTGCAGGGACAAGTGCGTTATTAGAGTTGCTGATAAATCATTAGTGGAGACTACCCGTATTCATATCATGTGAGGCACCGACCAGAAATTTTTCCATCTACTAAAGAGCTTTCTTTTGAGTGTGTGTCACCGTACGTTAATTCCGGGTAGAATGGTGAGCTACCCAACCTCCCACCAATAGAAGCACTACTCTTTGATCTCTTGAGTGCTAATTTTGTCAATCATAAGGGTGACGTCTATAGATGAAAGCCTCCTTCTTGTAGTTCGATTTGCAGTTAGCACCATTTTCTCTCTCGACAACAACGGATCCATAGAAACACCATCATCATCAACAAGGAGCGACATCAAAATCTACAAGGAAAGTTGGAAAAGTTCAAGGTTTACAAGCAACGGAATGAGAAAAAGAGCAAATTTCAAATACAAGTAAAGCAACATACAAAGAGCAGATTTTTACATATATGTTGAGGACTTACAATACAATGAGCATAATTATATATCCAAGTATAAAGACTTATTCACAAGAGCGAAGAAAATCAAAAGGTGAGAATTGTTGAAGTTTATGATTTTGAGGCGATACAAGTTGTGAAGAATCAAGCGGTAAAATACTTCTCCCACGGCCACGGTTTGTTTTATTCTCTTGTTTCAAAAAAAAAAAAAAAAAAAAAAAATTGAAAAAATTTGAAAAAAAAATGAAAAGAAAGAAGAAAAGAAAAAAAAATAAGAGAAATATTTGTTTTGTTTATTTAATAAGCCGTGGAGAAGGAAAATCTATAAGGAAGTTTCAAGCGACAAGGATTTAAGGTAAAAAGAGTTACAAAGTGTTAAGGATTTATGAAATTCGAGAATTTATCACCAATAGTTGAAACCGAAGACGAAGACTAAGAAGATCAAGACGAGGAGCGGAAGACGTTTGTATTGGATGCCGTGAGAGTGGTGTTATCATAATTGGCGATCGGATGTGAAGGTGAGTAAGTAATCTCATCCTCGATAATAGTGGTTGATTTCCTTTCTTAGAGATCGTTAGAAAAATGGTTTTTCAAAATATTAAAAGATGTGGGTTTTTCAAAATATTTCGGAAGTTGCCCTTCCCACCATTCAACGTGTTGCAGGAATTCTCTCTTCATTCCTACCTGCACACATGTGAGACCCATAAAAAGCCGTCTTTTTGAGTGCAATTATCATAAAATCCTTTTTGGTGAGGCAGAAGTCGAGGTGAAATGCTTATTGATCGTTTCTCAAACACGCGTTCTCTCATTATGGTGTGGTTATTTCTCACTCAACATTTAAGAATGAGAATATGTTCTTTAGTATTTCTAACTTCTTATTACTAGCATGCAGAAACTCTATGTCCTCATAACTCTTTGGATGCTTGGGACGCTTGAACGCTTTGAAGTTGTAAGTTTTTAGTTTGATTTGCTCGAGGACTAGCAAAGTCTAAGTGTGGGGGAATTTGATAGGGTGTAGAATACATCCTATTTACTATCTATTGTTTATGCTTTCTTTGTTATTTTTCTTGTAAATTATGTATTTTACGCTTGTTTTAAGTTTTGTAGCTACTTTGGAGTCACACAGAGGAAAAGAAGAAGAAATTACACTATTTGAGCCAAAAGGGCAAAATTGTCATTTCATGGGCGAACACTATCTGAAGCCCAACCAAGGTTAAGGGGCAACTCTTTTGGGAGGATTACTAGACGCAGTCCAGATGAGGTTAAGGGGCTGCTATCAGGTTAGCCCTTATCAAGGTGACCAGACACTGAATAACCCTACTTCTAGAACCCTAGCTCGAGTTATTCTCAATTATTTCTTCCCAATCATTTGCATCTGAAAGAAGAGATAAGAAAGGAAAGCAGCCATGACTGCCGCTGAGTGAAACCGAGAGAAGAGAGTGATTTATGATGGTTTGGGGCTGAAATCAAATTAAGAACATAGATGAGTTCGAATTGATTGTGTAGCTGTTGAAATAAGAGAGCCAGAGATCAAGAAGTCGACGATGAATTCAAGTTAGGGTTTGATTCAAGATTGAATCTGGCAGCAAGAGAGGATGGTACTTCCGCTGTTGTTAGATGGGTTTATGGTTAATTTGGGTTTGCTGTAATACTCAAAGAACAGACATGTGAATTTGGGTTCAACCTGTGAGAGATGGATCTGTGAATCGAGAAGAGATTGCTGATGAATTCAAGAGCGAGAAGTACACAGAATCTCTGAGAAAAGGAAGGAGCTGCAGTGCCGATGTTATGATTCGAAGAACTGGGTTCGATGAATTACAGGGAGATTCGCTGATGTAGAGAAGATGGGTTTAAGGCTAATTTAAGGATTTATTGTAATTGAAAAGAATTTGAATCAAGAATGGGTTGATGGTGCTGTTGGTTGAAGTCTCAGGAGAAGTTGATGCTGGTTCCAATCGGTTTTGGTGATGAATTAGAAGATGGGCTTGTGGTTGATTTAGCCGTGCTGCTGGTCTACATATTGAGTTTGCAGATGCAGAATGGAGTGTTGGTGGTGTTGTGTTTTGGTGCTGCTAACAACACAGAGAAGAGATTAAATGGGTTTTGTGGCTGGAAAATCAAGACAGGGATCCAAGAAAAAAGATGGTTTCATCTCTGAAACAGTGGGTGAAGTTCAAAATCGGTCTGTGGCTAATCTAGTAGGGTTGTGTTGGTGTTGCTGCTGTTACAGGGAATGATGGGTTATGAAGTGAAGCTGTTGAACACGCTAGATGTATGTCTAGGAGTTGTGCAGGAATTGAAGACAGATCGGCCTGAATTTGGCCTGTGCAAGTCCTATAAACATCCGAAACTCGGCCGGTTTTCTGTACCGGCGAGTCAACTCGACGATGACCGATCCAGAGCCGATCCAACTCGGCTGAGTAAGACAATCCAGTTAGACTAATCAGCTGACTCGCTGCTGACTCAGTGTCTGACTCCTCCTTCCCTTGACCCGATTGACTAACGTTTGACCCGTTTGACCGTTATCTCTAACGGTGGACTGACGGAATATTCCGTCGAATATACCAGTGACAATGAAGAATTCAGGTGACCGACGGTGACTATTCTTGCCGGATTCCGGCCATAATACCAGATTTCCGGCGACCAAAATTACAGATTTTTGTATGGATTCTTCTCATGGGTGTGAAGACTTGGACTTGGAATTGGATGGAGAATTTGGGTCAAATTTGGAAAGAGAAGATGGAAGATGAGGAAGACTTGAATTTGGAAATTGAATTATTAAGGGAAAAGGATTCTATTCCTTGGAAGATATGGAGAACATTGAAGCCTATAAGTAGAGAAGTTCTCTACACACTTTTACATATCTTTTACACACCTCTCTACACACACAACACTTGTGTTTTTGCTTGCTTTTGAAAATTCTTCTTTTTAATTATTTGTGTGAACTTGAAAATTCTCCTTTTAATTATTTGTGTGAATTTCAAAAACATGAGTAGCTAATTTTATTATTGATTGAGGATGAATTCCTAGTTCTTAATATATGATTTGAGTTTTGTTTCAATTCTATCTTGAGATTTTTCACATGATTATCATTTGTTTTTACTAATAGGAATGTTTATTCATTCATGATTGATTGATAGATTGTTTAGAGTGCACGCTAAATTGATTTGTTAGTTTAATCTAAATCTAGTATAAGTTAGGGAATAAATAATCGTTCTCGACACTTTACACAAGTAGAAAACACGAGACCTTGCGGAGGGATTCCGTGGAGCGATTGTGTGTAAAAACAACGCTAGAAAGTGGACCAAGCGAACCGAGTTTAACTACTAGTACTAAACCTAAATTCATAGATCTTAATGCATTCGGGGAATTACATCTTGTAAGCGAACCTCAAGGTGGTTCTTTTGAATAGAATCGATAACTAAGCGGACTTGTTACTCGGTGAAATAAGGGATTTTGGGGCTAGCTAAGCGAACCTTTATCCTACGGTTGGTGATAATCAGACTAATAACAAGTAGAAAAGAACATAACTTTAATCATTGTTTTGCAACGAAGAAGGATTCCTTGATCTTGTCTCTCTTATTGATTTCAACTTTATCTTTTAATTGCTTTGTTTATTTTCTTTTGCTTTATACATTCCCCCTTTTTGTGACAATTTTTACAACTAGAATCTCTTGCTCCTCGTGGGAACGAACTTGACTTCCATTATATTATTTTTAATTGAGTGGAAATATTAATTAATTTGATTGCACCTACGACACGCATCAGGTTGGTGTCGATACGACAAGGATGTTTGTGAATGTAAGGTGAGTTATAAAAATAGATTGTAAACAAGGTTGAAGGACACTAGGGCAGTTAATCCACCACTTGATCCTATGCTAAGGCAATTCCTAGTCAAATTATATTCTTGATTCTTTCCAGGGAAGAATACCATGGATAATGTATTGGCTAATCTCACAAACTCCCCCTAGTATTAGATGTCTTCTTACAGTACACCTAATCACAGGTTCATGTGCTCAAATACCTAATTCAATTTTCCTAAAACAATGAAGCACAACAAGAACACTAAAAAGACTTTCACTGACTTAGCATGCAATCAAGGGTTTCATCTAAACCCTAGTTACTGAATTAGAACATGATACAAATATTAAACTGAATTCAAATTAGGTTAACAAAATAAAACCCTAAAATTGACTGAGTTCCTCTCACATGAAGAACACTCGATTTTTATACCTCTCAATCACTCGAAAATGGAATTTAATGCATACCCTGACTTGTTCCCTCTTCCAATTCGGCTCTGGTAGCCATTAATGAGATGTTGGTGAAACCCTAGCTCCATCTATCTCAAACTTAGCTTCTAGGGTTGAGAGAAGCTACGAAAGAGATAGCTTGAGCTAGAGTGGCGGAGCAGGCGGCTGTGGTGGCTGTTTTTCTTTGGTGTCGGGGAAGAGAGATGGTGTTGGCGGTGAGGTGGTTCTGCAATGGTCGGGGGAAGAAGGGGATGGTGCTCTGGTGTTTCTGTCGGGAGAAGAAGAGAGAAATGAAGATGGGGAGTGTTTGGTTCGATGGGTGAAGGGGTAGGTGGTTTCGGTGTAGGGCGGATGCAGCGAATGGTGATGTGAGGGACGCAGCGAGCGTTGGATGTTGAAGGGTCAGATCTCACGGCTCAGGATAAGATGGGCTTTGGATCCGGCTTATGGGCCGGGTCTTGGATTGCTCAAGCTTATGTCTTGTAAATGGGTTGCTACTTGTTGAGTTGCAACTGATGCGCGCGCGGGCTTTGGCTTTCTGCTCCATAGATGCTCGTCTCCAATTTTCTGCTATTTTGGATCCTCAATTTCTCCGAGCTTTATTTACTACCTAAAAACAAAAAATTAATTAGTACAAGTATTTATTCTTGAAAACGGAGAAAATACAGAATTTGGGATAATATCTGATTTCTGAGCACAAAAGATGAGTTAAATGCCAATAAAAAGATGTAGAAATATGCAATATTTGGCACTCATCAGCAGGCAAACTTCATTTCATGTTGTTTCTGGTGGAGCCGACTATTCGAAGAGGAAAGTATTCTAATTAGGTGAAATCTCTTATGACCACTCGTTTAAAGACTTATATAGGATCAAGAAGCTCTACGAGTACCGTTGGTGGGAAACTAGATAATTGCAGTTGTAGGATCAGAATATCGCAACAACAACATACTTGCGATATTGTCATTAGCAACATTGCGAAACCGTCGCAGACTAACATTAAAAATGACGTAACAGATGACACCAGCAGAAATACGAGAAAGGTATGAAGAATCCGTGAGAAGGTGACAAGAGCTTGCGAGAATATGAGTTGTATGTGAGTTGTCATCCATTATGTAAACACTATATAACGAGGAGAGAAGGAGAGAGAAGGGGGAGGATAATTTTGGTAAGAGAGAGAGAGATATTATTTCAGAAATAGATATTTTTAGAGAGAGAAAGATTTTATTTTCTTTATCATCTTCTTCCCCAAAAACTAGATCTAGAGCTCTAGAAAATATCCATTAATGGAGATTCTAAATGTTATTCTTATGTAACCTCAACAATCATAGTGAAGAACCATGGATGTAGATCACATTGATCGAACCATGTAAAAATCCTTGTGTCAATTTAAATTTCTAGCACTTATATTTGAAATTTAGGTGATTAATAAGATTTAGATCTACAAAATATTATAGGGGGTGTGTTGTAGGAAATCCTGCAACTACATTTTTGGCGCTAGAAACAGGGAAGTATATGATTTTATAGTGTTGCGAGTTCGAATCCCACCTTCTGCATATTTTTTCGCATGTTTTTGAACTTCCAAGAGTGAAGATGTGGAGCAAAGTTATAGCATTGCGTGTTTGTTTCGCAAACAACAAGTAGCCCAGATGGTTAGAGAAGAAGTATGCAAACCAGAGAACTTGGGTTCGAATCTCCCTCCTCGCAGAGAATTTTTTGCTTCGCAAAGGTTTATATCATAAGCATTTCTTCCGCAGATGTCTACCTTGCGAATGTTCGCAGCGCAAACAAATACTACATACAAATGTTTACTTCGCAAAGATATTTCTTTAGTCATTTTTCAAAAAGAAAATAGGTGATTATTTCGCAGAAACACTTCGCAGAGGCAGGGCTAGCACAATTGGTCAGAAGGCATAAATGCAAGTAGAAGGTCGCAGGATCAATTCTTTCTTCTCGCATATTTATTTTTGTTATGCGAAATTTCGCACGGACTTTGCCTATTTCGCAAAGAACAGTTGGTATGGTGCGAGAATATGCAAGAGGCAGGTCAAGGGTTCAAATCTCATTTCTCACACTTCTTTTTGCTGCGAGATAATTATATTTTGTGCGACGTTTATACATTTCAAGGATGCTAGCTTCGCAAGCAAATCATATACTTCGCAAGAGACAACAACAACAGCAAACCATAAAAGCTAAGTACCACTTTCTTTGAACATTTTACTTCTACAGAAAATAAAAGATTTTTGATTTGATTTACAAAAAGCGACCCAATCGCAAGATTATAAAGATTACTAAGATTTCAAGAGTACAAAGACTTCAAAATTACAAAGATTTCGAGATTTCAAAATTACAGAAAATCGAGAAAATTCAATTTATATATTTCTCTAGAATATCTCTTTTACAGCAAATAAAAAGATTTTTGATTTGATTTAAAAGACAGTGATACATTCGCACTATTACAAAGATTTCAAAAAAAAAAAAAAAAATATTTCAAAATTACGAAAATTATAAAGATTTCAAAAATCTTAAAGATTTCAAAGATTCGAGAAAAATCTCGCAGATCAATTTATATATTTCTCTTGAATATTTGCTTTATTTCAAATGATATAATATTTAACATGAAGATATGAGAATGAAAGAAGTGACAGAAATGAAGGAATGAATGAAAGAAAAGAATGGAAGAATGAATGAAAGAATGAAGACATGCGAAATGAAGACATGCGAGAATTTCGCACAGAAAATGACAAGAGATTATCAAAGATCAAATAAATTACAAAAGAGCTTATATGCAGAAGAATCAACAAAATAATAAGAGAATGGCGAACTTACTATGGTGCACACCCTAGTTCGCGAACACAATTTCGCAAGAGGCAAAGTACCTAAAGTGCATCATAGTAGGGGGTACCTATTACAAAGAATTGACAAAAATGAAAGAATGAGTGAATGGGACGAACCTTTATGGCGTACACCCTAGTTCGCGAATAAAATTTCGTAAGAGGCAAATGTAAGACCTAAAGTGCGTCATATAAGGGGTATCTCTTAACATGGCTCAGTGAAAAGGTTACACCGCTCCTGGAACCTGAGTCATGGAGATTTTGGGCCCATGAAAGCCTATCCGGGAGAGATACCTTGGATTTCCAACTATATATATGAGGTTATACCCTGGTTGGACGCCCGGGGGTCTCTTCCAAGGAGTCAGTGTATGCTCAAGGCGCCGAGGTACACGGTTGAGCCAAGAGTGCCTGGGGCATTTGAAGTGTCTCGGCCATTCTTGGCAAGTCTTGGCACATGCTGCACTCGGCCCGAAGAAAACTCCACTTAGGGTGCAGCCTCGTAACCATAAGCCCTATAGGTATAAGGGATAAGAGGCTGCGAAAACAACTGGTTGTTGTTAAGACCGGATGGGAGGAGCTAGTCTTGTATGGCCGATGTATGCCTCCTTGAAGGGGCAACCAGGGAGATGATAAGGGCGGCACCCTCCATTAGGGAGCTGATAAGTGTCTAAAGACGCAAATGTCATGAGGCTTTATTTTCGCAAGAAAATTTAGGCTTGTCATATTTGTGCGATGATCCTGCAGAGGCAATAATACTAACGCGAGGGTAAGACGAGATCAATGGGTCTTTACATGAAAGTGTAAAGACGTCCTGCGATTTCGTCGCAAGACGGCAATGTCATGGGGCTTCAAAATCGCAAGAATTTCTAGGCCTGTCATATTGTCGCAACGAAAAAATCCTGCAGAGGCAATAATACTAAGAAATGATAAGACAAGATCAATGGGTCATTACATGAGAGTGTAACGACGTCCTGTGATTTTGTCGCCAGACGGCAATGTCGTGGGGCTTTATGTTCGTAAGAATATTTAGGCCTGTCATATTGTCGCAACAACGAGGGGTGGCAAAATAAGACCTTTAACTAGGAAGGCAAAATAAGACCACACAAAATGATAAGGCAAGGTCAATGGGTCATTACATGAAAATGTAAAGACGTCCCCGCTATCTTGTCACAATGACAAATTCAAATAGATACATTTGCGAGGTTATGCTTAATCTTCCATTTGCATACAAATAACAGAGGAGCAAGAACTTGCGAGGAACAATAAATACGTGAATAAGAATGCATATATTAAAGACAAAGCCGGAGAAATGAAGAATGGAAGCAATTTAAATCTACATCAATTTTAGAGCGGCAAAATGAGCTAAGTAACACAAACATTAACTATACATTGTAACAAATTAGCATTCTCATCATACAAGCATCATACTCGCATCATGAAAGCATTGCATAAGCATTTCATGGCATAAACATCGCATACACATTTCATAACATAATCATTACATAAGCATTATATTTGCACAAGTATTTTTACAAGATTTCGCAGAATCATTCAGAATTTCGCAGGATGTGAATATTTCACCAGATATGATTATTTCGCTCAATTATTTCACACAATTATAAGCAACATGAAGAGATTATACTATCACATGAGCACAAAGCATGAGGCAAAGGCAAGATGAGAATGAAGACACAACTCGCTCATTCAACATTTCTCAACGATTCTATCCTCATAGATAAAGAACAAGGGGCAACTATGGATTACCGAGAAAACATTTTATGTTCTTTATCTTCTCGGCAAGAATCATTTCCAAAATGGACGTTCACTAATGAACAACAAGAATCCTCATCAAAAATGGAGTAATAATTTCGCATGAATACTTCTTATTCGCAATCAAGGACAGATACTTCTTATACTTCTAAAAGGATACTTCATACTTCTTATATATTTCGAGGATTAAGTACTTCTTATACTTCTTCAAGGATACTTTATACTTCTTATACTTCTTCAAGGATACTTCATACTTCTTATACTTCAAGGGTTGATACTTCTTATTTATTTCACAAAGCTTCGGAACTCCGCAAAAGAATAGAGGCAAGTACGTACTTTTCAAGTCCAGTATTCTTTCGCTCGTTCCTTCATCAACAAAGATCAAAGACTACTACAACAACGGATTTTTTCTTAAAGATCGCTCTTCAAGCAATATTCAAGAAAAAAGAGGCAAGATGTAGGATCACAATATCGCAACAACAACATACTTGCGATATTGTCATTAGCAACATTGCGAAACCGTCGCAGACTAACATTAAAAATGACGTAACAGACGACACCAGCAGAAATACGAGAAAGGTATGAAGAATCCGTGAGAAGGTGACAAGAGCTTGCGAGAATATGAGTTGTATGTGAGCTGTCATCCATTATGTAAACACTATATAAAGAGGAGAGCAGGAGAGAGAAAGGGGAGGATAATTTTGGTAAGAGAGAGAGAGAGATATTATTTCAGAGATAGATATTTTTAGAGAGAGAAAGATTTTATTTTCTTTATCATCTTCTTCCCCAAAAACTAGATCTAGAGCTCTAGAAAATATCCATTAATGGAGATTCTAAATGTAATTCTTATGTAACCTCAACAATCATAGTGAAAAACCATGGATGTAGATCACATTGATCGAACCATGTAAAAATCCTTGTGTCAATTTAAATTTCTAGCACTTATATTTGAAATTTAGGTGATTAATAAGATTTAGATCTACAAAATATTATAGGGGGTGTGTTGTAGGAAATCCTGCAACTACAGCAGTGTTATTAGTTTTCGATTTGATATGATTGATTAACGGTTATTGAAACTTTGATTGCACCTAGTTTGTTTATGCTTGACAATCTTCTCTTATGATATAAAATTCACTCAAACTAGATCAAAGTATCGACAGGATCTTTAGAACTGTTGTTAGATCCAAAGAAATCTTGTAATAATCCATTGTTAACAGACTCCGTTTTGTGCGTGATTGATCACAAGATATTAAAGTGGTGTTGTGCAGGTATTTTGAAGATAAAAGAAGATGAAGAAGATGAAAAAGATTTCTTATTAGTTTTCGTATCTTGTGAATTGTGTGCACAAACCTTGATCAGATGGGATCCAACTAGATTCGATTTATCTTTGATAGATTTGATTAATTAGTTTCATGAGATCGGCATTCTCAATATTTCTCTTTGAGATTTATATTGATTGAGTGCAAATCTATACTGGCCTATTTAGGTAGTTAAAGTTAGATTGATCTAACCAAACAAAGGATCGATTTTATTAGATTAAACGGAAGTGTTAGAGCATAGCTCGGTTGAACCCACCAAGCGTTGGTATGTCAAGTTTGGTTGTCATATTTTAGTAAACCAAAACTCATTTAAAGAGTCGCTTGATTATGTACTAGAGTCAACTTCGTATAGGTTAGCTTGAAAGTATTAGGATATGAGACATTACAAGTATTACGAAGACTTGAAGAAGTGAAGAAGTGAGGATCTACAACGACGACATCATCCTTCCACTTGAGGTTAGTAATATTTGACTTGAACTGTTTCATTCCCTAACGTATCTTTGAAGTTGTGCATATTGAAAACATGAAAATGAATGATTACGTACATAATATTAAGGAATACAATAATGAAGTATAACGCTTATCTTTTGAAACATGAATGATTATCGTGTTTTACATTCGTTTAAAGGAAGTAATTCAAACTTGTTTGTGAATCTAGTTAGACGTAGTATTAAGGAATACAATACGTTCGTTCCCAAGTCTTATAACGCTAAACAAAACAATTATCTTTTGAACTTTAAAGTTATGTTCTTTTACGTATATAAGACTTCTAGACATAATCGTTTGAATGCTATTGTGATTATGTATGGGTATGAGGTGAAGATTTCATCCTAGGAAACAATGTTTTACATCAATCGTTTAAAGGAAGTAATCATTCATGAACTTGTTTTGAAAATTAGAATCGAAAATAATAATTATTAAAAGGGTAATTAAAAAGAAATCGCTAGGCTTATTGGTAGAATCATTTTCCTTTTGTTATTCAAATTGCTCTTCCACCTATCTTTCCATCCAATTCCTAGCCCAAGTCTTCACACCCATAGAGAAGTCCAATATTTTGCTAGCCGATTGTGGCTTATTAGTATAACCGCCTTCATATTCCGACTTAGGACTTTGGTCATGTTCTCAAGAGGTGAGTAAAACTATTCACTAGGCTGCACAATCCGACTGTCTTTAGCATTGGGTCGGATCCTTCTCCATTGCATTGCTAACTCAATCACCATAATTCCATAAACTCACTTTGCCTATGACTTTTATTAGTCAAAACCCGACCAGCCTTCCATTCCTGTGTCTCAAGCTATTTCAGTAATCAATCAAGCGAGATGGTATGATCATTCAACCTCACCGCATTTAGTGTTTCTATTGAACTCCATCTATCACCCACATCTCACTTTGACCATCTTAACAAAGCAGTACTTTTCTCCAGGCATTCCAAGGGACTAAAACCTTCATCCCTGACCATCCTAACTCCAATCCGAGCCATTTCACTTATCAACACCAGTCATCAAATCCCAACTAGCCAACACTCACCGCTCTCCCTTTTCAGCATAGCCATCGAAGTTCACAACCATTCTTGAGCAACACAGATCCCCAATAGCAAATGCTCTCAATTTCTTCTCTGATCTTCTCTCGAGAATACAAAGAATTTCAAATTGATCCATATCTTCCTTAATTTCAACTTCTCGATCTTCTTTTCTCCGAATTTCTCATCTCTCGATTTTCGGACACAAAATCAATTTCAAGAATGGGATGAAATCACTTTGGTTTTAGGGTTGGGAATGATTGGGATGCTATTTGCTTCAAGATAAAGACCACCCATTGATAATTACAACCTCTAATAATGATAAGGGGCACCCGTATGACAACCCCTTAACCGTGAATCGTTTTGTGTTTAGTACGCCTCCAAGAAGAGTTGCCCCTTAACCGTGGTTAGGCTCCAAATATCAATTGCCAAAAAAATGACCTTTTGCCCTTTTGACTCAAATTGGGTGATTTCTTCTCCTTTTCCTCCGTGTGACTCCATAGTAGCTACGAAACTCAAAACAAGCGTAAAATACATAATTTACAAGAAAAATAGCAAAGAAAGCATAAACTACTATATAAATAAATACGCACCCTCATGATTGACAAAATTAGCACTCAAGAGATCAAAGAGTAGTGCTTCTATCATGGGAGGTTGGGTGCTCACCATTCTACCCTAATTTACGTACGGTGACACACACTCAAAAGACGCTCTTTAGTAGATGGAAAATTTCTTTGCCTCACATGATATGAATACTGGTAGTCTCCACTAATGATTGATCATTAAACCTTACATTGTCCTCAATGTAATTGAATCCTCCTAGTAAAGTCAAGGTGGGAAATTTTAACATGATAAGAAACAAGAAAAAGAGAAACAAAAGCAAAAAGATAAGAAATACAAAACGATGGGTTGCCTCCCATTAAGCGCTTGTTTTAAAGTCGACGGCCCGACTTAGCTCTTGCAAGATTCATTAGCCCGGATCAATCTCTTTCACGGGAAAACATGATTTCACATCACTAGGGTATCGCGTTGTCTCAAAGATATTGAAGTGGATGAGTGTACCATCAAATTCCATAGTCAAGGTGCCATTTTGGACATCAATCTTTGTTCCTGCGGTGCTTAAGAATGGTCTACCCAAAAGCAAAGGCGTGAACTTGAAGAATTCTCATCATTCATGTCAAGACATAGAAATCGGCCGGAAATACAAGCTCGTTAACTCGCACCAAAACATTCTCAACAATCCCTTTCGGGTAAACATTAGATCGGTTAATTCAAGAACTATAAAGAATCATAAATCGAGGAAGGCATAACATTAACCGACGCTCCCAAATCTAGCAAAGCTCGAATAAACCTTGTTTTACCAATTGTGCAAGGTATATTGAAACTACCGGGGTCCTTTAATTTTGGTGGGAGTTTCTTGAGAATAAACGCCGAAGCATTTTCCCCCACACTCATGACTTCATTCCCTTTCAACCTTTTCTTCTTCATGCACAACTCCTTTAAGAACTTTGCACAACGAGGAATTTGACGAAGAGCTTCTATGAGTGGAATATTGACTTGTACTTTCTTAAAGATCTCCCAAATATCCATGTATTCCAAGTCTCTCTTTGATTTAGCAAATCGGCTAGGGAACGGGGGTGGAGTAATGAAAGTAGGCACCGGTTCCTTGGATTGATCTATTGGTGTTGACTTCTCCCTTTGGTGTGGTTTCAATTTCCTCTTTCTCATCATACACCTTATCTTGTTGATTTGGTTGCTCCCACTTGTTTCCCACTCCTCAAAGTAATCGATACGCTCTCTTGGATTAACAAATGGTTGTGAAGGAAGTTTTGTGGACGCTTGCGTTTCAATAAGTTCATTCAATTGCCCCACTTGAAAAATTGTTGTTGAGGTTGGAAACGTGATTGTTGGAAACCACCTTGTTGCTCATATGGATTAGGAGCCGCCGCTTGTTTGCATAACTAAAGTTGGGATGATCCTTCCACCCGGGATTATAGGTATAACCACACCACCGTCTTGTTCATTAATGCACCACCACCCGCGGCGTCAAGAAGAGACCTATCACTTGGGTGGATGAGAAGTCATAACATCACTAAATTGATTGTTTGCCACCAACCTCTTATATCGCTCCCAACATTCATATAATGATTCTCCCACTTGTTGTTTCAATCCACAAATCTCCTTGCGAATTTGAGTAGCTTTGGATGCGGAAAATATCTCTCGAGGAAAAGTTTCTTCATCCCATTCCATGTTGTGATACTTCCTAAGGCAAATAATATAACCATTCCTTAGCACCCGCCAAAGAAAACAGGGAAAGCTTTCAACATTGCTCCATCCGCATTAGTCTCCTTGGAAGCATAGCATTCAATGCCATGGAACTTTGGTAACTCTCTAATCAACCTATGATTACGTAAGATTCTCACAAACTAAGTTAGATACTAAACTAAAAACAACTAAAAATCGCCTTTCGCTCCCCTAAAGCGCTTCCAAAGTTCTTAGTTGTAAAAGTTGTCACGAAAGGGGGTGTAAAAAGCAAAAGAAAATAAACAAAACAATTAAAATCGAAAGTTGAAAGATGAAAGCAATAAGAGAGACAAGATATTAAGGAATATTCAAAAGAACCACCTTGAGGTCCGCAATTATTTATGTTTATCTGTGCAACCGATCACAAGAGGGGAATCGATCCTTGTAAAAGGTGCAACACGTTTCTAGATATTGGGAACCGATCCTATGAACATGTCCAACACGTTTTTAGACATTGGCATACGATCATATGGACATGTGCAACAAATACAAGTTAGATACCATATATATGTGGGAACCGATCCTAGTACCTAGTTTTGGAAAGCTAGTGTGACTAAATCCAGTACTCACATGGAGGTAGAACCGAAACTTGTTTTGGTAGAACCGTAAAACCCATGTTTGGTGATTGAGTGTTCTTAATCAATCACCTAGTTCTTGAAGTCGATCCAAGATGGTAAATATGAAAGATGATTTACTAAGTTAAGATTTCGACATACTTTGAACATGTGCAGTATCACTTATCTTTTATTGTTCAAAGATACTCCTTAATAGCTAAAGGAAAATCCTAGGATCGAAAAAAATAAGTTGAGAAGGATTAGTTTGGATACACCATTGTCCTTGTGAAGCTACCTTTAGTGGTACGGTCAGACTTGATGAAGAAGGAGGAAGTGAACATGTCCAACACGTTTTTAGACATTGGCATACGATCATATGGACATGTGCAACAAATACAAGTTAGATACCATATATATGTGGGAACCGATCCTAGTACCTAGTTTTGGAAAGCTAGTGTGACTAAATCTAGTACTCACATGGAGGTAGAACCGAAACTTGTTTTGGTAGAACCGTAAAACCCATGTTTGGTGATTGAGTGTTCTTAATCAATCACCTAGTTCTTGGAAGTCAGATGAACCAATTTTAAACTTCTTTGGAAGTGTGGAAAATCGATTTCAAGATGGTAAATATGAAAGATGATTTACTAAGTTAAGATTTCGACATACTTTGAACATGTGCAGTATCACTTATCTTTTATTGTTCAAAGATACTCCTTAATAGCTAAAGGAAAATCCCGGATCGAAAAAATAAGTTGAGAATCTTTTAATTAAGGTTTTTAATTTTATTTTTGGAAAATGAAAATTAGTAATGTGCATTTACTAGTTGGAGATTTTCTAAGAGATTTTCGGTCAATGTTTGGACAAAGCATTTCCAGGAATTATGGAAACCGAATTTGGAAATATATTGCATATCTTGAGAATATTTTCGGTTTTGGAAATTCCTTGGTGTCCAAACTTCCTTGGTCTGTAAATATCAAAGTTTGCATTTCGAGAAAACTAATCCTCAGAGCCAGCAAAACTACCTAGTTGTGTTGTTACTGGTGGAGCCGCCTATTCGGAGAGGAAAGTAACCTAATTAGGTGAAAACTATTACGGCCGCTCGGTTTAAAGACTTCTTTGGGATTGAGAAGCTCTATTAGTACCGTTGGTTGGAAACTAGATAATTGTGGTTTATTATTAGTTTTCGATTGATTTGATTGACTAACGGTTGTTGAACTTTGATTGCACCTAGTTTGTTTATGCTTGAGAATCTTCTCTTCTGATATTAGATTCACTCAAACTAGATCGAAGTTTCGACGGGGATCTTTAGACTGTTTGTAGATCTAAAGACGTCTTGTGATAATCCATTGTTAACAGACTCCGTTCTGTGCATGATTGATCACAAGAGATTCAAGTTGATTGTGGGCAGGTTTTTATTGAAGATCTAAGAAGATTTGAAGACGAAGAAGAATTCTGATTTGGGTTCATAATCTTTGGTGTGCACAATACTTGTTTCGGCTAAAGAGGATCCAACTATAATCGGTTTATCCTTGTGGTAGATTGGATTGATTAGTTGAGTAGATCGGCATCAATGCAATTCTTTGTGATTCAAAGTATTGATTGCAAAATCTTGACAATTACTTTGGTAGTTGTTATTAGATAGATCTAAGGACCTGACAAAAGAGTTTATTGGGATAAACAGAAGAGCCTTGTGTCGAACTCATATCACTTGATTGAAAAGAGTTGTTACCAAACAGATTTGTTGTTCCTTTACTGTTTGGAATACGAACCAAAGGAATTGTTCCAAGTACGTGACTTATTACAAGTTGGAGGCGTGGGAATACAGACGGAACTAGGTGAACTATAGGTTTAGTTGCTTGGTCTCAACTATAGGAAGTTTGTTTAATTTTGTATAACGGCTTAATCCTGAGAGTAGTCAATTCTGGACAAGGTCCCAGGGTTTTTCTGCATTTGCGGTTTCCTCGTTAACAAAATCTTGTTGTGTCTTTTACTTTTCTATTTCCGCAATTATAATTGTTTTTATTATAATTAGAAGTAAAATACACAAACGTTAATTCCTATTTACTTGATAGTAATCCTATTGTGTTTGGTTAAGTCCGAACCTTTTATCAAGTAAACATACTTCGTTGTTGTATTGTCTCGATCTCGTATCCATAGTCAATCACACAAGTTATCTTGTTATCGTATTGTCTCGATCTCGTATCCATAGACAATCACACGAAGTGTGAACCGATTAGTTATATTGTCTCGACTCAGTCCATAGACAATCACTTTCGGAGAAAGGACTTATAGGTGGAAAAGTTTTAGATTGAGGTATATTTGGGTACCCTCGTCTTTTCAATTGGTATCGAGCGAGGCAAATACGAAAAGATCTAACAATTTCTTCCAAAGGCCCAAATGTGTTTGGTGCGATCCAACCTATAAGAATGAACTCGAGTTCTCACGAATCGACTTCAATTAACGTACCCCCAAGATTTGACGGAACAAACTATCTATGGTGGAAATCTTCTATGAGATCTTTTGTTCAATTACGAGACTTTAATACATGGCTATTAGTCGTCGATAGTTATATTCGTCCAAAGATAGAAAATTCAGAAACTGAGTTTAAACGCTTAGTAGATTTTTCAAACGAAGAAAAGGCTCTTGCAAAGCAGAATTCAGATGGTTTGAATGCTATAATACATGTTGTAAGTCGTGATCTACAGCATATTGTATCAACATGTCAAACTTCGAAAGAAGCTTGGGATAATCTTCAGATCGTATTCGAGGGAAACACTTCAGAGAAAGAAGCTAGACTTCAAACTCTTACGTCCGATTGGGAAAACCTTCGAATGGATGACAACGACACTTTTGAAGAGTTTCATCTTAAACTCTCTAAGATAATTAATGCTTCTTTCTCTCTTGGAAAGACTATTTATGAAAAAGATATAGTGTGAAAATTCTCAAATTGTTGCCACCTAGATACGATTCTAAGAAGCATGCAATCATAGAAGCAAATGATTTCTCACGAAGCACACTCGTTGGAAAGTTAAAGATCTTTGATCATGAATCATAGTCTATTCAAAGTAAAGGAATCGCTTTTAAAGCTGCAAAAATTGCGAAAGCTCCAATGGAGAGGAATAGACAGATGGATGATTCAGTTAAACAGATTGCAGAAAATTCTGATGATGAAATTGAACAATCATTATCATTGATTACTAGACAGTTTCGAGATCTCTTAAAGAAACAAAATAAGAGATTCATAAAGGATACTCATCGATCTTCTCGCCCACATGATCGAGTTCCTGTCAAAACGATCATGAAGAAGATGATGAATATCAGCCGCAGTGCTTTAAGTGTAAAGGGTTTTGTCATATTGCTAAAGACTATCCCAATCTTAAGAAATGCACTGGAAGCAAGACTCTGGCTGTAACTCTAGATGAGAGCTCTGATTCATATGAATCTGAAGAAGAGGAAACAACTAATATTGCTTTAGTTGTCAATATTATTTCTTCCTCCTCCATTAGTGATTTACTCAATTTAAAAATGGACATGTCTTCCGATGTTATTAAATCATCTAATGGTAAAGGGAAAAATAAGACAAGATGCAAAAACTGTCTCAAAAACAGAATTGCTAAAAGTTGCATAGGCAACCCAAATCAATCTCAAGATACTTCGCTAGTTCGAGGTAACAAGAGGAGAATTTCTCATACCATACTAGATCAAGGACACTCTGGTTGTTCAAAATTCCATAATGAGAGAAAATCTCATACTAATACCACCTGATCGGTATTAGAATTCTTTCCTCACCATGTGTGCCAAAATTTTGAGTGAGGAAGAAGAAAAATCAAGGCACTTAAGTGTAGATTATGGGAATAAAATCTAGTATTTGAAAATATTTAATATATTCGTATTTATAGGAATATTATATTTTCGGAGCCATGAAAATTATAAAAAGACCCTTCTCCTTCTTTGGTCATTCCTTGTCCGAACCATGAGTCAGGATCCAACATGTTCTCTTGGTAAGATGCTAGATCAGAAAGATCAACTTAAGATTAAGTCTGCATCTTCTCTTGATATTAAAAGCAAAATCAAAAAGAGAGATTGGCTTAGCAAGAAGAAAAGAGAGAATATGTTGAACAAAGATCAGTGTATTGAAGCGTTGACACACTTCTGTGTTCAATCAAAGACAGAATTACATGCTCTTCCCCTTCACGAAAATTTCTCACCTGCAAGAAATTCTGGTCAAGCAACAAGGTTATCTACTTGAAGAAATTCACAAGCTGAAGACTGAAAGTAATAGTCTGCCTTCATTTAGCACTGATATGAAGGACTGAGTTGTAATGAAAATAGACATCAGTTTTTGATTTCTTTCAATAATTGTATTAGGTCTATTATGAATAAAACTATTATTATGAATAAAATTATTGGTTTATAGTTTTTCTTGTGATAGTTTTTGATTACATAGCCTGTGATTGAATGCTTTATCTTATTGCTATGTATGTTTATGGGATGTTTGATTTCGGTTTTCATGGCCTTAATATTCGATCTCATATGATATGAACCCTTATGGTTTGGGTGACTTTTTGGTTTAGCATGATTAAGTTCTAGCCCATGTTGGTAGGCTTTATCAAAGGATCATGAGAGGTTCTGGTTGAAACAATATGTGAAAAAGTCACAATATGTTGAATCGTTTGGTTTAGCATAAAAGCATATGTGTTTCGGGGTTTTCAACTTTTGCTTACAATAGTTAAAACCGGTATTCAACCTTTTTCTGGCAAAGGTTGGTTGTTGTTATTCTTTTGTTTTGCATAAGGATGACAACATAATGATATTTCGGTATCAATTCTCCCTGGAAGAAGATGCAAACATATTGGACAAGAGGATGTGAAATTTGAGGTAACGACTTTGTTAGTTAATCGTTTTTCTGTTTAAGAAAAGCCTGAGTTTATTGCGTATATTTATTGCTTTTGCTTAACAAAATTTATGTACAATTGATATTTTATTCCATTATTTGTGTATGGATGTGTGTGTGATTCAATTATTTCCGGTTAACAAAAACTATTGTTATCTTGCTTTATTGTTTGGTATCAATCGTTTAGGCTTACAAAATTTCGGTGCAATTGCGGTGCTTTAATGTGTATGTTGTTTCAATTGCTTCCGGTTGAGGTGAATAATTATGGAAGTTGATTTATTTGGTTTGTATGAATTGTTTATGGCTTAACGAAAGAAAAGGTTTTCGGGAAGAATTGTTTAGTCCAATTCGATTCCGGATAAGAGAAACTAAGTTAATTCTGATCTTAATTAGACTTATCAAAGTGGAGGTTTCGGTTATTCAAGTCTAATCGAATGCCTTAACAAGAAATACTAGTTAACTAACCTAGTACTTGTCTTGTTTAAAAGTGAAAGGTCTAAGTTATATGGATAATTAGAACCTGATGAGAAAAATTGAGTTATCTTTATTTTGGTCTTATCGAACAAGCGATTGTATTTGTACAATCGGTTTAGCAAAGGAACTAAGGTGCTTAGTCGATTTTTGGTTTGCTAAACTATTAGGGAAAATTGCTTCGGGCAATTGTTTCCTTGATAACATATCAAAACAAAATTACTTTATAGTTTCGGTTTTGATACTGGTTATCAAAAATGGTGTGTGGAACCATCGTGCTTAAATCTATAGGTTGCAAGTCTTGTGAGATTTGTAAGATCCTTTCGATTTGTCATTTATTTGCTCGTACCTTTGTCATTTTGTGATAAAAAGGGGGAGAAATATATGGAGTAAACAAGTGATACTGGTATTGATTTATATTGATTGGTATCACTAAGGGAAAGGACATTGGTGCTTAAATGTTTATCTAACGAAAGAGTAAAGCATACACTAAGGGGGAGTAGCATATCATATTGATACTTGTAATTACATGGAATACAAAGGGAATAACAAAGACGTGCGGATTGATAAAATCTACTTATCTTACACCTTTAAGGGGAGTATTAGCTTTGTTATTATAATGTCAACAGCGGCATTTATGGATTGAATGTATACAGGTGATTGTGTTGTTGAATTCGGGAATCAAACGTATACGTAATGAATTCTTGTAATTTTTTATCCATATGATGTAAGAGTTTGGTCACTAAAATTGACAAAGGGAGATTGTTAGATCATATCTCGGTTGAACCCACCAAGCGTTGGTATGTCAAGTTTGGTTGTCATAATTTAGTGAACCAAAACTCATTTAAAGAGTCGCTTGATTATGTACTAGAGTCAACTCCGTATGGGTTAGCTTGAAAGTATTAGGATATGAGACATTACAAGTATTACGAAGACTTGAAGAAGTGGAGAAGTAAGGAGCTACAACGATGACATCATCCTTCCACTTGAGGTTAGTAATATTTGACTTGAACTGTTTCATTCCCTAACGTATCTTTCAAGTCGTGCATATTGAAAACATAACTGCGAAGCATGAATGATTACACTCTAGTTAGACGTAGTATTAAGGAATAGAATACGAAGTATAACGCTTATCTTTTGAACTTCGTATATAAGACCTTGACATAATCGTTTGAATGCTATTGTGATTATGTATGGGTATAAGGTGAAGATTTTATCCTAGGAAACAATGTTTTACATTCGTTTAAAGGAAATAATTCATGAACTTGTTTTGTGAATGGAAAGTGAAATCGCTAAGCTTATTGGTATTGTTATTCATTAGTATAACCGCTCATGACTTGTTTATGTTCTTGGTAAAACTATTCACAAGGCTTGACTTTTGTATTGGTATGACTTTTATTAGTGAAACAGATCTTAAGTAATCACCTGAGATGGTATGATCGATTTAGTGTTATTGGTATGACCAACTCTAGGCAAAGGGGAACCGATCCTAGTAAGAGGTGCAACCGATCACAAGAGGGGAATCGATCCTTGTAAAAGGTGCAACACGTTTCTAGATATTGGGAACCGATCCTATGAACATGTGCAACACGTTTTTAGACACTGGGAACCGATCATATGTACATGTGCAAAAAATACAAGTTAGATACCATATATATGTGGGAACCGATCCTAGTACCTAGTCAACCGAATTTTTGGAAAGCTAGTGTGACTAAATCCAGTACTCACATGGAGGTAGAACCGAAACTTGTTTTGGTAGAACCGTGAAACCCATGTTTGGTGATTGAGTGTTCTTAATCAATCACATAGTTCTTGGAAGTCAGATGAACCAATTCTAAACTTGTTTAGAAGTGTGGCAAATCGATTCCAAGATAGTAAATATGAAAGATGATTTAATAAGTTAAGATGTCGACATACTTTGAACATGTGCAGTAACGCTTATCTTTTATTGTTCAAAGATATTCCTTAATAGCTAAGAGAAAATCCCGGATGGAAAAAATAAGTTGAGAATCTTTTAATTATGGTTTTTAATTTTATTTTTGGAAAATGAAAATTAGTAATGTGCATTTACTAGTTGGAGATTTTCAAAGAGATTTTCGGTCAATGTTTGGACAAAGCATTTCCAGAAATTATGGAAACCGAATTTGGAAATATATTGCATATCTTGACAATATTTTCGGTTTTGGAAATTCCTTGGTGTCCAAACTTCCTTGGTCTATAAATATCAAAGTTTGTATTTCGAGCAAACTAATCCTCAGAGCCAGCAAAACTACCTAGTTGTGTTGTTACTGTTGGAGCCGCCTATTCGGAGAGGAAAGTATTCTAATTAGGCGAAATCTCTTACGGCCGCTCGGTTTAAAGACTTCTCTGGGATTGAGAAGCTCAATTAGTACCGTTGGTGGGAAACTAGATAATTGCGGTTTATTATTAGTTTTCGATTAATTTGATTGACTATCGGTTGTTTAACTTTGATTGCACCTAGTTTGTTTATGCTTGAGAATCTTCTCTTCTGATATAAGATTCACTCAAACTAGATCGAAGTTTCGACGGGGATCTTTAGATTGTTTGTAGATCTAAAGACGTCTTGTGATAGTCCATTGTTAACAGACTCCGTTTTGTGCGTGATTGATCACAATAGATTCAAGTTGATTGTGTGCAGGTATTTATTAAAGATCTAAGAAGATTTGAAGACGAAGAAGATTTCTGATTTGGGTTCATAATTTTTGGTGTGCACAATACTTGTTTCGGTTAAAGAGGATCCAACTATAATCGGTTATCCTTGTGGTAGATTGGATAGATTAGTTGAGTAGATCGGCATCAATACAATTCTTTGTGATTCAAAGTATTGATTGCAAAATCTTGACAATTACTTTGGTAGTTGTTATTAGATAGATATAAGGACCTGACAAAGGAGTTTATTGGGATAAACGGAAGAGCCTTGTGTCGAACTCATATCACTTGATTGAAAAGAGTTGTTACCAAACAGATTTGTTGTTCCTTTACTGTTTGGAATGCGAACCAAAGGAATTGTTCCAAGTACGTGACTTATTACAAGTTGGAGGCATGGGAATACAGACGGAACTAGGTGAACTATAGGTTTAGTTGCTTGGTATCAACTATACGAAGTTTGTTTGATTTTGTATAGCGTCTTAATCCTGAGAGTATTCAATTCTGGACAAGGTCCTGGTTTTTCTGCATTTGCGGTTTCCTCGTTAACAAAATCTTACTGTGTCTTTTACTTTTCTATTTCCGAAATTATAATTGTTTTTATTATAATTAGAAGTAAAATACACAAACGTTAATTCCTATTTACTTGATAGTAATCCTATTGTGTTTGGTTAAGTCCGAACCTTTTATCAAGTAAACATAATTCATTATTGTATTGGCTCGATCTCGTATCCATGGACGATCACACGAAGTGTGAACCGATTAGTTGTATTGTCTCGACTCAGACCATAGACAATCACTTTCGGAGAAAGGCCTTATAGGTGGAAATTTTTTAGATTGAGGTAGATTTGGGTACCCTCGTCTTTTCAGGAAGGGCCTTTGTCAACGACTCATCTATATCTTTAGCAAGATTGATTAGAGTGGTTACCAAACATATTCTTCCTTTGTTTTTTGGAATACGATCCAAAGGACTTTCTATTCACGTGGCTCTAGAAGTCGAAGGCGTAGGGATACTGAGGGAACTAAGTAGCTAGGGGTAGTATGCTTGGTCTCAACTATATGAAATAAGTTGGTATTAGATTTTGTATAGCGGCTTAATTCTGAGAGTATTTAAAACTGGACTAGGTCCCGGGTTTTTTATGCATTTGTGTTTCCTCGTTAATAAAATCTTGTTGTGTCTTTTACTTTGATTTCCGCATTATAATTGTTTATTATAATAAAGTAAAATACACGTGTACGTTAACTCCGCAATACTTGATAGTGATCCTATAGAGTTTGGTTAATACCAAACCTATTATCAAGTAACACACTTTGTTGTTGTATTGTCTCAATCTGAAAAGACGAGGGTACCCAAATATACCTCAATCTTAAACTTTTGATCACAACCCATTTTGTATAAACCTCTTGGAGCAACAATCACTCAAGGAATATTTCAGCACAATGTCCACTTGAAATAGGGTTAGTCCGGACTGGCCTAACACGTGAATAATTATATCATACAAGTGGAGAAATCCAATACACTTTGTGTGATCATCTATGGATGTGAATCGAGACAATAAAACAACAAAGTGTTCACTTGATAAAGGTACAGTAATGACCGAAACCAATAGGATTAATATCAAGTGCCTTGTTAACGTACAAAGTGCAATTTACTTTAATTATAATAAAACAATTATAATGCGGAAATATAAAGTAAATGGCATAGCAAGATTTTGTTAACGAGGAAACTGCAAATGCAGAAAAACCCCAGGACCTTGTCCAGAATTGAATACTCTCAGGATTAAGCCGCTATACAAAATCAAACCAACTTCGTATAGTTGAGACCAAGCAACTAAACCTATAGTTCACCTAGTTCCGTTTGTATTCCCACGCCTCCAACTTATGAATAAGTCACTTACTTGGAACAATTCCTTTGGTTCGTATTCCAAACAGTAAAGGAGCAACAAATGTGTTTGCTATCAACTCTTTTCAACCAAATGATGTGAGTTCGACAAAAGGCTCTTCCGTTTATCTCAATAAACTCCTTTGTCAGGTCCTTAGATCTATCTACTAACAATTACCGAAGTAATCGGCTAGATTTTGCAATCAATACTTTGAATCACAAAGAATCGTATTGATGCCGATCTACTCAACTAATCAATCCAATATACCACAAGGATAAACTGATTATAGTTGGATCCTCTTTAACCAAAAAGCAATTATTGTGCACACCAAAGATTATGAACCCAAATCGAGAAATCTTCAAAGTCTTCTTTGTCTTCAAATCTTCTTAGATCTTCATTAAACACCTGCACACAATCAACTTGAATCTCTTGTGATCAATCACGCACAGAACAAAGTCTGTTAACAATAGATTATCATAAGAAGTCTTTAGATATCTACAAATAGTCTAAAGATCCCCGTCGAAACTTCGATCTAGTTTGAATGAATCTTATATCAGAAGAGAAGATTCTCAAGCATAAACAAACTAGGTGCAATCAAAGTTCAACAACCGTTAGTCAATCAAATCAATCGAAAACTAATAATAAACCGCAATTATCTAGTTTCCCACCAACGGTACTAATAGAGCTTCTCAATCCCAAAGAAGTCTTTAAACTGAACGGCCGTAAGAGATTTCGCCTAATTAGGTTACTTTCCTCTCTGAATAGGCGGTTCCACCAGTAACAACACAACTAGGTAGTTTTGCTGGCTCTGAGGATTAGTTTGCTAGAAATGCAAACTTTGGTATTTATAGACCAAGGAAGTTTGGACATCAAGGAATTTCCAAAACCGAAAATATTCTCAAGATATGCAATATATTCCAGATTCGGTTTCCATAATTCCTGGAAATGCTTTGTCCAAACATTGACCGAAAATCTCTTAGAAAAACTCCAATTAGTAAATGCACATTACCAATTTTCATTTTCCAAAAATAAAAATAAAAACCTTAATTAAAATATTCTCAACTTATATTCGATCTGGGATTTTCCTTTAGCTATTAGGGAATATCTTTGAACAATAAAAGATAGGCGTTACTGCACATGTTCAAAGAATGTCGACATCATTACTTTATAAGTCCTCTTTCATACTTACAATCTTGAAACCGATTTGTCGCACTTCCAAACAAGTTTAGAATTGGTTCATCTGACTTTCAAGAACTACGTGATTGATTAAGAACACTCAATCACCAATCATGGGTTTAACGGTTCTACCAAAACAAGTTTCGGTTCTACCTCCATGTGAGTATTGTGCATAGTCACACTAGCTTTCCAAAAATTCGGTTGACTAGGTACTAGGATCGGTTCCCCACATACTTATGGTAACTACTTGTATTTGCTGCACATGTCCATAGGATCGGTTCCCATTTCACTAAAAACGTGTTGCACATGTTCATAGGATCGGTTCCCCCATCTGCTAAAAACGTGTTGCACCTCTTACAAGGATCGATTCCCCTTTGTGATCGGTTGCACCTCTTCATAGGATCGGTTCCCCTTTGACCGCTGTCGTAAGCGTCAAAAAATAAATTACACTTTCTTACTACTCAAAATATAAATATAGCAAGGGCAAGAAAGGATCGATCCCACAGAGAGGTCTAGGTTGTCAAATTGTTATGGTTTCCTATATAAAATACCGAGGTTTTGTGATTTTATAAACTAAAATAAAATAAAAAAACAAAGAAACAAATAAGCAAACAAATAAGATAGAAGAGATATTGGTTAAGGATTTCGTTTTCATTCACTAACATGCTTTTCACAATAACTAGAATTGATATTTAATCTCAACTTTTATCAAAGACCCTAGAATACCTTGATCGCAAGAATATCCCGCAAATCTCCTCTTGTCATCAACAAACACATTAAAAGATGCGAATATGAATTCTATCTAAAGGAACAACCTAACGTGTAAAAGCACTAATCAAGTTTAATTCCCTAGATGCATTAAGTTCTATGAAATCAGGCCAATCAAAGCAATTGAACGTGGAAAGCGCACTAATTCAATTTAACAAAGGTTACGATTCACATATGATCATAAGAATATATCACTACAAACTATAATCATATTATGCTACTTGTATCCAAGGAATATCACTTTTGCGTATAATAAACCCTAAACTAGCAATAGATGTGATTAGAAGTTCTACCAATTTGCAACTTGACAAAACAATCAATCAATCATAAAACAATATTTTCGGAGAATTGCAAACGATAGATATGAGACAAAACTAATATATTGAATCAAAGAATCATATTATGTGAAATCCAACTATTCCATAACCAAAAGATAATTAGGTACTCATATTCATGGAGTTCATCACAAGAAGAAAGAGAAAGACTTCATGGTTCTCAAACCCTAGAATAAAGTAGAGAAGAGATAATAAAACGTGGTATCCAAAACATTGTAGAAGTCTTCCCTTTTATATTCTTTTTCTCCTTCCAAAACTAGGTTTTGTCTTCAAAGTCCATTAGTTGGAGATTCACCCGGCCCACCATGGAGAGAAACCCGTAGAAATTTTGTCCCAAAACGCTCACCGGAAAACGGGATTGTGGCCGGAATCCCACCTGAAAAGTCACCGGAAAATGTCTCGGTGACCGGCAAAGTCAAACCGGCCACCGGTCAACGGGTCGAACGGCCTCGGTCAACTCGGTCGGCTCGATTCAACTTTCGGTCGACTCGAGTCAAGAAGAGTCGTGGTCTGGCAGTGAGTCGGGTTCATATCAAGGTGAGTCGTGGTCCTGCTGATGAGTCGCCCGAGTCACCTTGGCCTAGGCCATTTGTGAGTCTTTTGCATGCAAGAATCGCGCCGCACCAAGATGGCGCATCATCAACTCAGTCCAGCCATTATGGCTCGCTTCATCCTTCAAGCCGCTGCAATTTCAGCTCCATTTCCATGACTCTCATCACTTCAAACCCATCGTAATCACCTTCCATTCATGCCTCGACCGCCAATTCAACCTATTTCACTTCCTTGTAGCTCCACCCATTTCATGTCACGGATACAAGCTCAACTGCCATAGCCATCAAATCACCTCGACTCTTCACCCCGCAATCCATTGCACATTCAACCACAACTCGCACCTCGAGCCGCATTCACCGCCATTCTCGCTCAATCCCCGCTAAATCTCATTTTCCATCTCGTGCCACTCTCCCACTTCGGCCCATTATAGCATAGCACAAACTCGTGCAGTACCATTGCAACAACTCTTACTCACCTACACCCCGTGCTTGCGCACTAAGCTTCCACTGCACCTGTATCCACCCGAATTCACCGTGCTTAAGCCATCATCACAGGCCAACACCAAGACAAACCCGAGGCCAATTCTCACCCAAGCTTCCACCGCCATATCTCGTGCTACAATCTCATGACTATCTGCATAACTTCCATAAACCGGATACACGACTTACTCCATTATCTCCTTGCAAACCAACTCAGCACAACAATGCCATTCTTGCTTTCAGCTGCACATTTGAGTTCATCCATTGCATCAGTCTGCCACTGCAACTCACCGCAACTCCACTATCTCCAATAGCTACTCCATTCAAATCACTTCAAGAGGAAAGAACCCACCCAATTCATCACTTGTTCTTCCCCGATCCGCAGCTACACATTCCAACCTCCATTCTTCACTCCATCTCAAACACCACCCGCAAC
Organism: Papaver armeniacum; assembly: GCA_023531295.1. Lineage (NCBI taxonomy): Eukaryota > Viridiplantae > Streptophyta > Magnoliopsida > Ranunculales > Papaveraceae > Papaver > Papaver armeniacum. The sequence continues at coordinate 49,751 of JAJJWW010014316.1, read as the reverse complement.
TCCCAGCTCAAGCCACCAGTCCGCCAGACTCACCAGTTCCTCACCATAACACCACAAAGAACCTCCTCCAGATTACAATACCAAACAACCACAACTCCTACCAATCCACCACTATCTTCTTTCACAACTTCAAACTCAACTAAGCCTCACTCTTCACTCGTAGCTTTCTTGACTCAAGTCTTGCTCAGTCCCCCTGAACCAACACCCGCTAACTCAAGTTGTATAGCCATACATCACTGTAACCATGGCTAACACCGGTCTCAAGAACAATTTCATTCTTCCTTCCATGACTTCGCCGCAACAGAATTCGAGCAATCCCCATCTTACTTCTTCTCAAACTCAGAAATATCTCTCTATTCCTCTCAATCTCCTCTCTGTCGAACTCCGGATTATCCATCACCAATACCCATCTTCGAGAACACCAAATGCAATCCTTGGTTGAACATCGATCTCGTATTGCTCAAAACCTCCACTATTCAACCTAAACCAAGTCAAAACTTTTCTCGATCTCTAACTCAGTCCCTCTAACCAACAGAATCACAAATTCCTCCACAAATCGAACCCCATAGCAAAGACCAAGTATCTTCAATTGCAACCATCTAACTCCAATTCCATCTCTGGGTAACTTCAAACCCATGACTCAAACATACATCTTCACACAGCAATCGCAATTCATTTTCTGTGTAACACCACAAACCCATTCTCTTAATTAGGTATTTCAACTCATGCATCTGTGCTCGAGCTCATCATAAATCGAACCCAGAAACCATCTTCATCATGAATTAATCCACATCAACATCCCTTCTCTCCCTGTTTCGATCCATCGAACCCTAATCGTAAATGAAAATCCAAAACCATCGATCCAGCCTCGACTCTCTCATCATACTCTCTTCTCTCGATTCGATTTTCTCCTCTACCTCTTGAACAAATCGACAACAAGAATGGTCGCTTCTACCGTAGCTCTCGGATGCAAAATCATTGAGAGAATTGTTCTCTCGAATTAGGTTGTAATAATTTGGGTGGATATTTGCACCCCAAAGGATAAGGACCACCCTTTATTAGATAAGGGCCATCTACCGCACCCCTTAACCTCTGGCCTCGCTTTAGTACTCCTCCAACAGAGTCGCCCTTAACCTTGACTGGGCTCCGAGACATCTGTTCGCCCATGAAATGACTATTTTGCCCTTTTTGCTCAAATTGGTTGATTTCTACATCTTTCCTCCGCGCGACTCCGCAGTACCTAATAAACTCAAAAGCACACATAAGATACATAATTCACAAGAAAACTCGCAAAGAAAGCATAAATACTAGATATTAAATACGGTGTATTCTACACCTATCAAATTCCCCCACACTTAGACTTTGCTAGTCCTCGAGCAAATCAAACAAAACAAAACTAAAACATACATACAACTCCGTGTCGTCGAGGCTACGGTTAATTTTAGCATAAATAACAAGCCTTTAAACCCCTAGGTGTCCCTAGTGGACGAGTTATAGTCTCGTGAAGGTTTACTAGAGATATACCTACAAAACCTATATTTCCAACTCCGTCTATTCGTGACAAATCAATGAATGAATCCAAAATGACTACAGGAGGAGGTACCTTGCAAATTCAATTCATATATTAGTAAATAAACTCTAATTAGATAGTCGAACAAGCCACAATACTTAAAACTAACAAACCACAATCACAATGAAAAGATTAAGAAGATGAATATAGATGTAGATGTTGGCGAATATTCACAAGTGTTCGATGTTTCCCATATCTGTCTGAAGGTCACTGCTAAGATGAACCTATTCCTATTGGATTGAGCTACTTGGTTTGAATCCTACATCAACTCACTGGCATATACAAGGGAACCGTGACTTTATTCAACCAATATAAAACCTTTTTTTTTATATGATTGGATCAAACCGGATCCAATTTCTTTTTTTTTTTTTTAGACGGCATGATTAGATCTTTTGGATCCAAGCGCATGCTTCTTGTCGCAAGTACATGATAGTTGCCTTGGATCCTGCATTCCACGCTTGTTTAGGCGACGGAGACAGGGACTACGTTTCACACATACTGCTATTCCCAAGTGTCTTTTTATTCCGTTTTGGTCTAATTGGTCGGTCTCTTTTTTTTTTTTTTTTTCATATATTTTTTTCATTTTTTTTTTTTTTTTTTTTTTTTTTTTTTTTTCAATTTTTTTCTCTTTTTCTAGTAACTCAATCACTCTATTTCATCCTAGCAGTAATAACACGTCGATATTTAGTGACCCACCAAAACACTTAGAGAACAATAGATAAATATGGAAAAATAAAAATAGAATGCGATATGGTGATATTCCGAGATATGGTAACAACTATCATATAATTTGTGATTTCTGAGCTATATTCTTCCCTTTTAGTTAATTAGTTCCTCAACTCCTGCATTCAAAATGGTTCCATCCACTAATGGTGTCAAAAACAAACTATACAAACATATAAATGCTCCCCCACACTTAAACTTCACATTGTCCTCAATGTGTAAAACCGAAAGTTCTGAATTCTGACGTAACAGCAGATAAAACGCAAAAACTGTGCAAATTGGTAAGGAATTTGGAAAACTCCATTTCACAAAAGTTGTTCACCTACGTGTTTTCTACACAGTGTCAAAATTTCACAGTGTTTTGATAAACGGTCTGACAGTTATGGTCTCTGGACTGAACTACGCGCAGTCTGAAATTTTCTGACGAAAAGGTATTCATCATAATTCTCTTCTAAGATAGATTCCGGACTCAATGAAATTAAACATAGGGATGCAAATATGATATGGAAACAGTAAAAATAAATAAACGAAACAAAAATAAAATGCAAAAGGATAAGAGATACAAAACCGGTGGGTTGCCTCCCACTTAGCGCTTGTTTTATAGTCGTCAGCCCGACTATATCCTTGCAAGATTCATTCCCCATACACCAATAATCGGAAAAGTTGGGGATCCACCCATAGCACCTGTTTTGAAAACACTAGCTTCACACAAATATTAGTACAATAAAGCAAAAGTGAAGCTATGAACCGATAAAAGCTTCCCCCACACTTATTCTTGTCCACACTTGGAAGTGTATAAAGAATATAGGAGTCGGGTACTTCCACGGTTTCTTGTTCCATAACCTGCATAGTATGAGAATCAAGTGTCTCTAATGGCGGAAAACGAGAAACAAAGTCATTCAACAATATTCTCGAAGCACATACATTCAAACCAATAAGAGGTAAAGGAGAAGAAATAATAGGCAAAGGGTTAGATAAACCTTTCACAATCTCTTGTATTACGGAATCCTCTTCATCCTTGAAAAATTCAAGTGAATAATTCACCTCTTTTATATCATGGTCCTCTATTAAACCTTGCAACCATTCTTCGTCCGTTTCTGCCTCAACCAAAGTCTCGACATAAACATCATCATTACAATCATTTGCAAGCTCAATTGGGTCTTCCACAATATTGGTTATAACGGTCTCATTCTCAACATACTCCTCTTTGTTGTAAGGCACATACTCTTTTGCGGATCCAAATTTTATCATAAGAAACTTTTTTAGAACACTCGAAAATGCATCATCCTCAAGCTCCACCCTTTGAATAGGCTCTTGATCATTATTAAGATCAATGCTTGAGTAATCTACACAAGTGTCATCATATTCCTCTTCATCTACATCTTGATCCCAAAAAGACTCCTCGGTGATGTCACCATGAGTTGTTTCAAGCAATGTATCATAATCACCGTCACTATCATAGTCAACATAAGATTGTTCCTCGCTGAATTTAGTGTTACTTATCTCGAACTCATCCTTTTGAATAGGTGAATGATCATTATTAAGATCAAGAGTTGAGTTAACTACACAATTATCCACGAAAGTGCCCAAGGATTGGCCTTTTTCAACATTAGCATCAATCAAATATTCATCACAAACCATATGCACATTAGAATTATCCATATCTTCCTTGTATTGATCAATGCCTCTTCGCAAGATAGTCATACCTTCACGAAGTTCTTGGAGTTGCTCGTTTGTAGTCTCTTTAGCTTTTTGAAATTCCTCTTGTAAAAAGGTGGAAACTTGATCTATAAAATTAGAGACTTTTTGTTCACAAGCATAAGAATCCTCCCATCCTTGTGGTTGTTCACACACGTACCCGCCATAAGGTTGTTGAGGAAAACCATAAGGTTCCATGGAATATTGGTCATAACCAATGAATTGGTTTTGATTATACCCATGGAATTGGTAGTTATCACATTGTTGAGGTTGAAACCCGTATCCATTGTTCCAATATGCTCCGTCCATCGAAATAAGCACCTGAAATAAGATTCTCAAAACTAAGGTTAAAACCCAGAAAATAAGAAAAAGTAAAACAAAAACTAAATACAAAAATAAGAAACCAAAAACAATTAACAACCGCTGCCTCCCCGGCAACGACGCCAAAATTTGACCGCTGTCGTAAGCGTCAAAAATAAATTACACTTTCTTACTACTCAAAATATAAATATAGCAAGGGCAAGAAAGGATCGATCCCACAGAGAGGTCTAGGTTGTCAAATTGTTATGGTTTCCTATATAAAATACCGAGGTTTTGTGATTTTATAAACTAAAATAAAATAAAAAAACAAAGAAACAAATAAGCAAACAAATAAGATAGAAGAGATATTGGTTAAGGATTTCGTTTTCATTCACTAACATGCTTTTCACAATAACTAGAATTGATATTTAATCTCAACTTTTATCAAAGACCCTAGAATACCTTGATCGCAAGAATATCCCGCAAATCTCCTCTTGTCATCAACAAACACATTAAAAGATGCGAATATGAATTCTATCTAAAGGAACAACCTAACGTGTAAAAGCACTAATCAAGTTTAATTCCCTAGATGCATTAAGTTCTATGAAATCAGGCCAATCAAAGCAATTGAACGTGGAAAGCGCACTAATTCAATTTAACAAAGGTTACGATTCACATATGATCATAAGAATATATCACTACAAACTATAATCATATTATGCTACTTGTATCCAAGGAATATCACTTTTGCGTATAATAAACCCTAAACTAGCAATAGATGTGATTAGAAGTTCTACCAATTTGCAACTTGACAAAACAATCAATCAATCATAAAACAATATTTTCAGAGAATTGCAAACGATAGATATGAGACAAAACTAATATATTGAATCAAAGAATCATATTATGTGAAATCCAACTATTCCATAACCAAAAGATAATTAGGTACTCATATTCATGGAGTTCATCACAAGAAGAAAGAGAAAAGACTTCATGGTTCTAAAACCCTAGAATAAAGTAGAGAAGAGATAATAAAACGTGGTATCCAAAACATTGTAGAAGTCTTCCCTTTTATATTCTTTTTCTCCTTCCAAAACTAGGTTTTGTCTTCAAAGTCCATTAGTTGGAGATTCACCCTACCCACCATGGAGAGAAACCCGTGTAGAAATTTTGTCCCAAAACGCTCATGAAAAACTGGGATTGTGACCGAATCCCGCCGGAAAAGTCACCGGAAATGTCTCAGTGTGACCGGCAAAGTCAAACCGGCCACCGGTCAACGGGTCGAACGGCCTGGTCAACTCAGTCACCTGATTCAACTCGGTCGACTCGAGGTCAAGAAGAGTCGTGGTCCTGTCGGGTGAGTCGGAGTTCATATCAAGGTGAGTCGGGTCTGTCGGATGAGTCGAGCCCGAGTCACCTTGGCCTAGGCCATTTGCGTATCTTGCACAAAGCTGAATCACTGCTGCACCAAGATGGCGCATCATCAACTCGTCCCATTTATGGCTCGCTTCATCCTTCAAGCCGCTGCACTACCTCCATTTCCATGACTCTCATCACTTCAAACCCATCGAATCACCTTCCATTCATGCCTGCACCGCCAATTCAACCTATTTCACTTCCTTGTAGCTCCACCCATTTCATGTCACAGATACAAGCTCAATCGCCATAGCCATCAAATCACCCGACTCTTCACCCCGCAATCCATTGCACATTCGGGCCTACAACTCCGCACCCGAGCCGCATTCACCGCCATTCTCGCTCAATCTGCTAAATCTCATTTTCCATCTCGTGCCACTCTCCCACTTCGCCCATTATAGCATAGCACAAACCTCGTCGTACCATTGCAACAACTACTCAGCCTACACCCCGTGCTTGCAGACTAAGCTTCCACTGACTGTATCCACCAACCCACCGTGCTTAAGCCACATCACAGCCAACACCGCATAAAACCTGTGCCAATTCTCGGTCCAAGCTTCCACCCGCCATATCTCATGCTACAATCTCATGACTATCTCGCATAACTTCCATAAACCGGCATACGCCTTACTCCATTATCTCCCTTGCAAACCAGCTCCATAACAATGCCACTCTTGCCTTCAAATGACATTTGAGTTCATCCATTGCATCAGTCTGCCACTGCAACTCACTGCAACTCCACTATCTCCAATAGCTACTCCATTCAAATCACTTCAGTAGCAGCAACCCAGCCAATTCATCACTTGTTCTTCCCTGATCCGCAGCTACACATTCTGCAGCTCCATTCTTCACTCCATCTGAAACACCACCGCAATTCCCACCTCAAGCCACCACCGCAGACTCACTCAGTTCCCACTCATAACACCACAAGAACCTCCTCCAGATTACAATACCAAACAACCACAACTCAGCCAATCCACCACTATCTTCTTTCACAACTTCAAACTCAACTAAGCCTCACTCTGTAGCTTTCTTGACTCAAGTCTTGCTCGGATCCCCCGAACCAACACCACCTAACTCAGCTTGTATAGTGCACATCACTGTAACCATGGCTAACACCAGCCTCAAGAACAATTTCATTCTTCCTTCCATGACTTCTCGCAACAGAATTCGAGCAATCCCCATCTTACTTCTTCTCAAACTCGGGAAATATCTCTCTATTCCTCTCTGAATCTCCTCTCTCGTCGAACTCGATTATCCATCACCAATACCCATCTTCGAGAACACCAAATGCAATCCTTGGTTGAACATCGATCCGTATTGCTCAAAACCTCCACTATTCAACCTAAACCAAGTCAAAACTTTTCTCGATCTCTAACTCAATCCTCTAACCAACGGAATCACAAATTCCTCCACAAATCGAACCCCATAGCAAAGACCAAGTATCTTCAATTGCAACCATCTAACTCCAATTCCATCTCTGGGTAACTTCAAACCCATGACTCAAACATACATCTTCACACAGCAATCGCAATTCATTTTCTGTGTAACACCACAAACCCATTCTCTTAATTAGGTATTTCAACTCATGCATCTGTGCTCGAGCTCATCATAAATAGAACCTTAAAACCATCTTCATCATGAATTAATCCACATCAACATCCATTCTCTCCCCTGTTTCGATCCATCGAACCCTAACTGTAAATGAAAATCCAAAACCATCAGATCCAGTCTCGACTCTCTCATCATACTCTCTTCTCTCGATTCGATTTTCTCCTCTACCTCTTGAACAAATCGACAACAAGAATGGTCGCTTTCTACCGTAGCTCTCGGATGCAAAATCATTGAGAGAATTGTTCTCTCGAATTAGGTTGTAATAATTTGGGTGGACCTATCACCCTTTTCCTAGAGTTGGTCATACCAATAACACTAAATCGATCATATCATCTCAGGTGATTACTTAAGATCGGTTTCACTAATAAAAGTCATACCAATACAAAAGTCAGGCCTTGTGAATAGTTTTACCAAGAACATAAACAAGTCATGAGCGATTATACTAATCACACATATTGGTAGTTCAAAAGATATGCAATGAATCACAATACCAATAAGCCTAGCGATTTCCCTTTCGATTCAGAAAACAAGTTCATGAATTTACTTCCTTTAAACGAATGTAAAACATTCTTTCCTAAGATGAAATCTTCACCTCATACCCATACATAATCACAATAGCATTCAAAAGACTATGTCGATGTCTTATATACAAAGTTTAACGGTTTAAGCAATAAACCTTGTATTATATTCCTTAATACTACGTTTAACTAGAGTATTATCATTCATGCTTCGCAGTTATGTTTTCAATATGCATGACTTGAAAGATACGTTAGGGAATGAAACAGTTCAAGTCAAATATCACTAACCTCAAGTGGAAGGATGATGTTTTCGTTGTAGCTTCTTACTTCTTCACTTCTTCAAGTCTTCGCAATACTAGTAATGTCTCATATCCTAATACTTTCAAGCTAACCTATACGAAGTTGACTCTAGTACATAATCAAGCGACTCTTTAAATGAGTTTTCGTTCACTAAAATATGACAACCAAACTTGACATACCAATGCTTGCTGGGTTCAACCAAGCTATGCTCTAACAATCTCCCCCCTTTGTCAATTTTAGTGACAAAACTCTTACATCATATGGATAAAAAAATTACAAGAATTCATTACACATACGCTTGATTCCCAAATTCAACAACACACAATAACATGTATACATTCAATCCATAAATGCCCCTGTTGACACTATAATAACAAAGCTAATACTCCCCCTAAAGGTAAGATAGGTAGATTTTCAATCCGCACGTCTTTGTTATTCCTTTGTAGTCCATATAACTACAAGTATCGTATGATATGATACTCCCCCTTAGTCTATGCTTTACTCTTTTCGTTAGATAAACGTTTAAGCACCAATGTTCTTTCCCTTAGTGATACCAATCAATATAAATCAATACAGTATCACTTGTTTACTCCATATATTTCTGCCCCTTTTTGTCACAAAATGACAAAGAGACGAAAAAATAAAGGACAACCCGAAAGGATCTTACAAATCTCAAAATAGACTTGCAAACCTATAAGAGTTAAGCACGAGGGTTCCACACACCATTTTTGATAACCAATATCAAAACCGAAACTACAAAGTAATTTTGTTTTGATATGTTATCAAGGAAACAATTGCCCAAAGCAATTTTCCCTAATAGTTTAGCAAACCAAAAATCGACTAAGCACCTTAGTTCCTTTGCTAAACCGATTGTACAAATTCAATCGCTTGTTCGACAAGACCAAAATAAAGATAATTCTATTTTTCTTATCAGGTTCTAACTATCCATATAACTTAGACCTTTCAATTTTAAACAAGACAAGTACTAGGTTAGTTAACTAGCATTCCTTGTTAAGGCATTTGATTAGACTTGAATAACCGAAACCTCACTTTGATAAGTCTAACTAAGATCATATTTAACTTAGTTTCTCTTATCCGGAATCGAATTGGACTAAATAATTCATCCCGTAAACCTTTTATTTCGTTAAGCCATAAATAATTCATACAAACCAAATAAATCAACTTGCATAATTATTCACCTCAACCGGAAGCAATTGAAACAACATAGACATTAAAGCACAACAATTGCACCGACATTTTGTAAGCCTAAACAATTGATACCACACAATAAAGCAAGATAACAATAGTTTTTCTTAACCGAAAACAATTGAATCACACATACATCCATACACAAATAATGGAATAAAACATCAATTGTACCGAAATTTTGTTAAGCAAAAGCAATAAGTATACGCAATAAACTCATGCTTTTCTTAAACAGGAAAACGATTAACTAACAAAGTCTTTACCTCAAATTTCTCATCCACTTCTCCAATATGTTTGCTCTTCCAGGGAGAATTGATATCGAAATATCATTATGTTTTCATCCTTATGCAAAACAAAAGAATAAAAACAACCAACCTTTACCAGAGAAAGGTTGAAAACCGGTTTTAACTATTGCAAGCAAAAGTTGAAAACCGTGAAACACATATGCTTTTATGCTAAACCAAACGATTCAACATATTGTGAATTTTTCACATATTGTTTCAATCAGAACCCCTCATGATCCTTTGATAAAGCCTAGCAACATGGGCTATAACTTAATCCTGTTAATCCAAAAAGTCACCCAAACCATAAGGGTTCACAACATATGAGATCGAATATCAAGGTTAGAAAAGCGAAATTAAACATCCCATACACATACATAGCAATAAGATAAAGCATTCAAGCACAGGCTATGTAAACATAAACTATCACAAAAAAAAATTATAAATCAAATAATTTTATTCATAAGATAGTTTTATTCATAATAGACTTTATTAGAAAGAAATCAAAAACTAATGTCTATTTCCCTGGATTAAGTATTACAGTATATAACTTAATCTCTAGTGGTGCTCTTGTTGTTCACTGAGGTTTCTTTAGTGTTCAAACTTTTGAAGCATGTCTCAGTATATAACTTTTTTGAATTAGTCTAAAAACCTAATCTTTAAAAAGTCCGAGAATCTAATCATTCTTACCACTGTAAAACCTACATCCGTTTTTTGCATCGCCGACACGAACTTTCCTTTAGGTTAGGTTTTAGATTTTTATTTTTATTTTTTGTTTGGTTTAATAAAATTTTATTTTATTTTCTTTGATTTTACTTGAGTATTTTGTTGTTTTTATTGTGCAGGTAATATTCTACATTTATTGTGAATTGCCTACCAAAAGAGGTAAGTAATAAAACCCAAATTTTATTTATTATTTTTGATTTTATTTCCTTTTGTATATAATTCTTTTATTTATTTATTTTAAAAAAAAATTAAAAAATACACGTTGCACACACCAATTGCATCGTCAGAATTACCGAATTTAGGAAACATGTGGACAAGTACGCTGAACCCGTGCCTTGGGCCTTATGGGAGTTACCAGCCGAAATTCCACTAGACCCAGCCTCGTACCTATAGGTATATTTTGCTGAGGTAACCCAAGCTTACCTAATGTAGTAAACCCTGCATCTGCATCATTTTCTTGGTGAACACTAGTATTATTGCTTGTGTATGCGCCTTTGGAAACGGGTAGGATATAGACTTGAAGAAAACGACCTTTTTAATTTGAGTCCGACCCGTTACAAAAATTTAGTTGGTATATCTATCTTTGTCGACATGGTTACGTGACCCAAGGGAAGTCTTCCATCCACTATTGTAAAATTTGACATTAAAGCTGGGACAATAAGCATGCTTCAAAAATTTGGGGGATATAGAATGAAAACCCATATACCCACGTAAGAGACTTTGAAATGATCTGTGACACGATGAGTTATCCAAATGTCTCTAAAGATGTGCTTAGATTGCGTTTGTTTCCTTTTTCTTTAGAAGAGAGAGCCAATGAGTGGTACCATTTGATTCCCTCTAAAATAATCACCACCTTGGATGGCCTTGTAGATACTTTTGTTAAAAAGTTCTACCCACACCAAAAGACTGTTGTTGTTAGGCAGTCTATTCAAACCTTTAAGCAGAAATTAGGTGGACACCTTCACGATTATGTAGAAAGGTTTAATGAATTTTTATACCAATGGCCACATCACGACTCTGAGAAATCTCACATGGCCCAAATATTATATGAAGGCCTTGATAGTGAAACCCGAATACAGGTAGAAACAATGAGTTGTGGAGAATTTACCCATCAAGACCCAGATGAATGTTTTGACGAGTTCATCGAGTTAGCCGAAAAGACTCGTCGATGGGCTTCAATGAGGGAGCCCGAAATAACTAGGAACCTTATCCATAGGGTCAATAGAGTCGATAACGGGTCAGATATCCTTAGGCGTCTAAAGGCCTTAGAGATGAACCAAAGGTCAAACCAGGCCATGTGATGTAACAATGAGCCTAGATTCTACCCATGTACTATATGTGGTGACCAAAGTTATACTGGACCTTAGTGCCCCCTGTTTTACCCTAGTGAAACAACCCGTGACCAGGTTAATATCTTACATGGAGGTATGAACTCCAAATATGAGAGTCGACCCAAGTTTGATCCTTATTTTAATCCCTATAACCCTGGTTGGAGACATAACCCTAATTTTCCGTGGTCCAAAGGTGCCCATCATGGTGGCCTATCTAGCAACCCACCACTAGGTTTTCCTAGGAATCAACATCAAGTACAAGAACCAAGCCCAGTTGATTGATGTCTTTGAAGGAATATCTGAAACTTTTGACCCAAAATGCTATTTAGAGTAGCCAAAAGTTCGATGACTTTGTCTTGATAAGTCAGCGTAACCAGCAGAATAATGCCCAAGCTATTAGTAACTTGGAGAATCAAATAAGTCAACTTTCAAACATGTTAAATGATAGGGAGAATGGGAAATTTCCTAGTCAACCGACTCTGAATCCGAAAGGAGTCAACTAGGTTAATGGGTCAAGTAGTTCTAGCCACAACGAACAAGTTCAAGCAGTTACCACCCTTAGAAGTGGTAAAACACTAGAAAACTCGGTAGAACCATCTAAGGAAAAAAGTCTAGCTGAAAAAGACTGAAGTTGACCAAACTTCGTCTAAAGACCCTAATGAGCCTGAGAGTGCTAAGAGTCCAAGTGAGGAAGCTACCCCTGAGAGAGTGTACATACCACCTGCACCATTTCCTCAGAGACTCGCTACGAAAAAGCCTAGTACATATGCTGAAATCCTAAACATCTTTAAACAAGTTAAGATCAACCTTCCCCTGTTAAATGCAATTAAACATGTACGGTCTATGGACAAGTTCCTAAAATAGATGTGCACCGTCAAGAGAGACATGAGCGTCCATAAAAAGATATTTTTGACCCAACAAGTTAGTTCCATAATCTCACAAAAGTACCTATTCAAATTTAAAGATCTTGGTTGTCCTACTGTCACATGTGTCATAGGTAAGCAAAATATAGAGAATGCTCTATTAGATCTTGGGGCTAGTGTGAATCTTTTACGGTTCTCGGTATATGAACAACTTCGACTAGGTGAGATGAAACCAATTAGGATAACACTACAATTAGCCGATAGGTCAGTCAAAATTCCACGTGGAATTGTTGAAGACGTTTTGGTTTAGGTAGAAAACTTTATTTATCCAGTTAACTTTGTGATTTTAGACACTCAACCTGTCTCTAGTCAAGATATCAATATCCCAATCATCCCAGGTCGCCTATTTTTAGTTACTAAGAATGCAGTCGTACACTGTCAAAATGGCCTAGTAGAATTTTCCTTTTGGAATCAGGCCCCACCGGATCCTGAACACTATGAGTCCATATGCATGATTGATTCTCTAGATGAGAATAACTTTACCACTAATAGTGTTAACGATCCTTTAGAGGCATGCATGGCCCACTTTGGAGCCTACTATGATGAGGATAGTTGTTTGTACCGTGTATTTTATACACGGAAAGCCCGTAATCAAGCTCGTCTAGCCGGCCCTTGATAGAAGTTTCCAGAAGTCTTGTTGCCCAAGTTGCTTGCACATTAAGTTTGTATCAGAATTAGGGTTACATAACACTATAAATACATGTATCCTAAACCCTAAGAGGAGATAGAATCCTAGGTTAGCTAACCACTATCACTGTAAACCTCATATCAATACAATATCTCCCCTATGGGATTCCTCCGTGGATGTAGGCACAACTTGCCAAACCACGTAAAATCTTTGTCTTCTCTCTTTATTTATTCTTTTTCTAGCCCTAATTCATATCATTATCATCAAATCATCGTGTTTAGTGCCTATAAGTAATTTGGTTACAAACATTGGCGCCAACTAAGGGGATTCGAGTGAAAGAATCGTGTTTTATCATTGAGAGAGGTGCGAAAGAAATCTGCACGAAATTCCATGCAAAAATCAGCGAAGAAGATGAAAGCAAAAAGAGATTAGGGTTCTCACGGAACTGTTACAAAACAGTTAAGGAACCGTTACGAAGCAGAAACGTTACAAAAGGCGTAACAGTCATAACTGTTACAGAAAGCGTAACCAAAGCATCTTTCTTGTACAACCACATAGGTCCAGACTCTGTTACAGCTCCAGATCCAGCCAATCATATCTGTCAAATCAACGAAATCTGGACTGTTAGATCTGTCAGCCACCGATCCAGCACTTGGTTCACAGAACCGGTTCGACAAGAACCAACTAATTAGATGGCGACACGTGTGTACAGCCCAACCTGGTTCAGACCGTTCGGTTCCAACCAGTCACCTGTCACCTCAGCAATGTATGCACAATCAGCAGCGCCTCGTCAGCAAAGGTGCCACGTCATCAGCCTTTGGTCCAAATCGAAGACACGGCTTGCCATGTCACCATCGCCACGTCATCACCCTACTCTGTTGTGCCCGCTGGGTTCTGTGACACATTGCTACGTCGGCAAATACGGTGCCATGTCAACACTTTAGTCCAGTCATCGACTGCCACATCAGCAGTCTTGTTACAGTCACTGCTACGTCAGCAACACCGCGCGCACTTCATTCAAATCTTGTTTCGTGAATAACTTCTTCGTTTTAAGTCCTAATTTAATGAGTTTTGGCTCATTGGAATCATCTTTCAATTCCCTACAACATGGGAGCAAAAATTCCAGTGTTCGATAATCTTTGATGTGCACTTGGAGCAGCGACATGATCGAGTTCGAGATTCGTGGATAGCAACATGATCGAGTTCGAGGTTCGTGGATAGCGACATGATCGAGTTGGAGATGAGGATTTCTTAGACCCTTCAATATTTGGCCTTGCATCACATCGCAAGCACTTAAAGCCTCACCTTATACGTGAGCACATAAGTCTTTCTCTTATCGCAAGCATAAAATCTCGTCCCGCACGCGAGTATGAAAGACTTGCACCTTGGAAAGCATAAAGTCTCATCTCGACCACGAGTCCGACGCCCGATGTTGGTCAACACAAAGTCTCGTCTCAACCATGAGCCCAATGCCCGATATTGGTCCAAAGACTCGTACTCGACACAAGCAATACAGCCAGCCTGCCCGAGCAGCGAGCGCTACAGCCTTGTTACATTACGAGCAAAAAGCCTTGCCCCAGCCGCAAGCACACTACATTCCTCTCAAGACTCGACTAGCTCTCGAGCATCACAAGTCCAATACTTGGCAAAAAGTCTCACCTAGCACGTGAGCAAATTTTATTGTAGGTTATTACAGTTGGGGGCGTCTTTGTAATATCTCTAGTCACGCTTGGGGGCGAGTTACGTCATCAACGATCGACGCAAAAGGAAAAACAAATTTCTTAACCCCCAACAAGTTGGAGGTTAAGAAGGGACGATGTTTGTATCGTGTATTTTATACACGGAGAGCCCGTAATCAAGCCCGTCTAGCCGGCCCGTGACAAAAGTTTCCAGAAGTCTTGTTGCCCAAGTTGCTTGCACATGAAGTTTGTATCAGAATTAGGGTTACATAACACTATAAATACATGTCTCATAAACCCTAAGAGGATATGGAATCCTAGGTTAGCTAACCATTATCACTGTAAACCTCATATCAATACAATATCTCCCATATGGGATTCCTCCGTGGATGTAGGCACAACTTGCCGAACCACGTAAAATCTTTGTCTTTTCTCTTTATTTATTCCTTTTCTAGCCCTAATTCATATCATTATCATCAAATCATCGTGTTTAGTGCCTAGAAGTAATTTTGGGTACAAACAATAGTCATTTTGAATAAGTTAATGCGTTGTTAGATTCTCCGCCAGTAATAAATTATGGAAAATGATAGCGTAAGCCAGAACCTCTTCCGCCGACCATGGATAAACCCCTCCCATCATCAGTTAAGGCACCCCCTTGAATTAAAGCTGCTGCCAGATACATTGATGAAATATGTATTTTTTGGTAGTGAAAATACTCTTCCTGCCATAATTGCCTCTGACTTAGAGCCCGATCAGGAAAGTAGACTAGTTAATGTTCTCCGAGAGCACAAGACTGCAATTGGGTGGACCATAGCAGACTTGAAAGGTATTAGTCATGCTGAGTCATTTACTCTTATGGAAAGTAGTGGAGGTAGTCACGTATATATAAAAGGGGAGTTGGCATTCACGGTAGGGGCATCTTTTGGTGGGAGGAGTCTAAGCAAAGCTTGAGAAGTTTAATTTGAAGTGTGAATTTAGAGGAGAATTTCCTATTGGTCCTATTGGTGTCTCTAGTTTTCAATCGACGAGCACTTTATCAGATAGAGAAGGTGGAGTTGGCGACAGCTTATGTTCACTCTCTACAGTTTGAGAAACTATAATCTTTGTAATTTATTCAAGTTAATTAATAAAGATGTTTTCTTCTGAATATATGTTTATTAATTTGATCACAATGAATAACTAAACTCCTCCTCTAGGATTAGAGAGGAAGCCATATTATGTATGCTAGAGTGTTTTAAATTATTTTCTATACTCCATGCCCCTTATATTCTTGCGTAGTAACGATAATAATTAATCTTTACGTGTCTTCATGCTTGATTAATAGTATATATATCTTTTATAAAAACCAGCATATGAGTGAAGAAAATTATTAGTCACTTAAGAATTTTCATTGATTTGAAAGATTTATTTTCCGAGACGTACTTTGTGTCCTAAATCGTCTTGATATTTCTGGGAGAAGTTTTAGAAATTATTTAACATTCTAGTATGCATGATAGCGGTGGAATCTCGAAATCCTAGATTTTCACCCTATTTGAATACAAAATCATTTTTAACATTTCCATTATTTTAGAGTTTTATAAAAATCACCATCTCAATCATTTTGGACTATGTTAGCAATTTTTGTCTAGTATTTTTTTAATTAGTCTAAAAACTGAATCTTTAAAAAGTCCGAGAATCGAATCCTTCTTACCACTGTAAAAACTACATCATTTAGCAGGTGTTTAAAGACTTATTATTTCAATATGTTTGGCATTGCTAGAAATCTCTTAAACACTTTTAAACTTCATTGATCACTTAAACACTTATGTATGTGAATCGTGATTAATTCTTTAGGTGTTTAAATGAACATCTACTAGATTTTAGTTCTTTGGCTAACTTGCCAAACCGAACAGTCAGTATACACGGATCCGTAACCGAACCAATACGTATACTCTTCGATTGTTTTTTGAAAACCTAAAGTGTTTTCTTGATTCTCAAGTTATCTTAGCTTGAATTCTAAGTTAACTCTGGTCTTTGAAAACTATAAATAGAGCATCTCTGTTAACTGGGAAATTCAATCCCTGACACTTTGTGTCCTAGTTGATTTTAGAGTCGTCCTTTATTGACCAAGGTTTCCTTTGTGAAACGTTATTAGGTCTACAACTAACATCACTTTGGGGATTTGTGAAGCCAGGTCCGACTATATTTACCTTGATAGTTCGTGAATCCTTATTTTTCTTTTCTGTTATCTAGGTTCTAGCAATCTCTTTCAGACAAAATAGATAATAATTGCAAATTTCTCTTCGTCTCATACTTTGTGAATCCTCAAGATAGATATCTAAAGACTGATTTTAGTTAATCTTTCGAAGATTGTTCTTGAGAGGTGGTTAAGAATCTAGGCTGCTCTTCGGGAGTCGTAATTTTCAGATTAGTGAAGTTTGCTAACTTTGTATATTGCAAACAGATTTCCACACCTTTATCTTTGATCTAAACGGAAATCAAATAGGTTTATCTATTAGAGGAAAATTGGTATCAAAAGTTTTCATTTCGGATGAAGCAACTATTAGGCTGTAAAGGACGCCATCTAAGGGAATCAAGTGCGTAGAACCTTGCAAGGCTCAAGAGACGTATGGAGCGCGACTGTGGCAGAATCGCTTAGAGGGTGGGTTCAGTCTCAATTACATTCCATTCCAAAATCTTGTAGTAGGTTGGTGTTTGTAGCGGCTTAAGATAGTGTGGTGTTCAATCTGGACGAGGTCCCGGGGTTTTTCTGCTATTGCGGTTTCCTCGTTAACAAATTTTGGTGTCTTGTATTTTTCCTTTTCCGCATTATATTGTTTATCTTTATAATCGGATTTACATGGGTTTGTACGTATTCAACCTAAGTAGATACGTCCGCTTAATTGTAATCGATTACCAAACTAGTTTCTTGTAGAATTCGTATCTTGAAAGATAAATGACAAGTTTAATCACTTGGCATAATTTCGATTGAATTATTTGTATACGACTAGATTGATCTTGGATATTGATTTTTGAGATCGTCCAAGTACCATGTTGTTTGAGGGTGAAAATGGTTTCTGCCGATTTTAGTAATTTCGGGTGTGTGGGTGAGAAAAGAATTTAGACCCTAAATAATGTACTGCACGGGAGTACTTTAGATTCGAGAGATCAATCTGTACAAATCCGGCCTAAACCAAGAAATGGTCGTTCTAGACTTTCTTCGGTCACAAAGAGGAGGAGAATGGGTTGGTTTTGGGGAGGGAAGCGAAGAAAGTGTTGAGACCAGGTTGATTCTGGAATAGTAGTGGTTTCACGACTTGTATCAGAAAATGGGAAGCTAACAGATGGGATAGCTTAGCCAAACGTTTTTCTGAGTGTTGTCTGATCCTTGACCGAACTTGTTCTTTTTTTGTGGAAATAGGTAAGACCTATTTATACAAGTCGGAGTGAAACGTATTCTGGTCTCATTAAGGAATGGAATAATGGGTTTTGAGCTTGTCTAGGAGGTGAAAACGGCCCGACAGTGAAACTCAAGAAGAATTCAGGAGGGAAGTTACGGGCCCGAGTGGTATAGTCGCGCCCAGTCATCTATTCCCGTTCATGGAGCAAGAAGGAGTCTTCATTCTATTCAAACTCTAGAAATCATGTCCGCATGAAAAGAGGTATCGACCCTCTTTTGTTGTTCGTCTGGATCCGTGGTTTCGTCTGCAGTGTCTCTCCAGTGGATTCCAAAATTTACCAAAACTCCACTGCATTCTTGGGATGAATGGATGAAATACATGCTCGGCGAAGATCATGTCAGCGCTAATCTTGGATATTGTTGTTGCGTTGTCGGCCATCCTTGACTTTAGGTTGTTCAGTGTCTGGATCTTCTGATCGCGATGATGATATGTTGTGGATGATTGTATGGTAGAAATCTTCCGAAGACACAATTTGAAATAGCTGAGTTGGGAGACATTTTGTCGTCATTGTGCTGCTATCAGGTCTTCAAGGACTTTGTTCCAAGAGACATCCTTCGAACCAGCTTCTGAATCTTGGACTATCATATGGAATGGGACGCGGTGAACAGTCCCCAGTTATAATTCCGTTTGATCCGATGGTCATGGCCGAATATGTGAATGTATCTCTGCGGCGTGCTTTTGGAGTCTTCGGTGCATATGTACGGCTTCATGTTGAGAAATTCTTGCGTAAAACTTCGACAGTGATGATGTTGAAATTAGAAACAACCTGGTTGAGGGGAGTGAAAGCGTCCCATGTTGGTAGTCTTTCATTGCATCGCCTTGAATCCACGTCCACGGGATTTGATGCAAGCTTATTGTACTTTTCTGGATGCCACGCGTGGCTCCCTCTGTTTCTTCAGAAAAATGTTTCATCCGCGTCTCTGGAGTTTTCTAATGAGTCTTTGATAGTGAAGGGATTCCGTGTAAATCCTCAGTCCCTAAGTATGGCTTTGTAGTGATTGCTGCTGCGGTGAAGCTCTGTCCGGTGTCTACAAATGAGCGGTAACAGTTCTTGGTAGTAGATGTAATCAGATGAGATTACATTATCGTTGGAACAAAATAGGTTGGCCGGAATTGCATGGGCATCCATGGGAGTAAAAGGATTGGCTGGATGCGTAAGCGAGCAAACCGCCCATGATCACGAGTTTTGGGGGGATAGATCAAAAGGTGGCCATGACTACGAAGATTGTCTAGCTTTGACCATAATCCTTGAGATGGTGAGTGTGCTGGCACGACCCTTTGCAGGAAGGAGTGGCGTTGAAGCGGCTTTGTCTCTTGGAGAGGACGTTGAGACTTAAAGATCCAAACGCTGAAGCTTCGGTTTCGGATCCTGGAGCAGCTTATGGAGAGAACACTGAAGTGGAGCGGCTACTGGAGCGAATGTTGAAGTGGAGCAGTTGCCGGAGGACGTGGAAGCGGAGCGGCTGTGTCAATCAGCGTGCTGTGAAATTGAACACCCTTCACATGAACAGTGGTTAGGAGTCCCCATTTTTATTTATCAATCGTACTTTTCTAGGAGAGGTTGGGGTTTTGGAACGGTTCCTGGCTGGAAACATTTGCCTTTCTTGATGCAATGCGGTTGAGGGATGGAAATATATCTTGACGCTATGCCTTGGAGAAATATAGAATCTCACATAACTGTTTCATCACAGATTGCGCGACTTTGTGGGCGAAGTCCCCATCGTGCGGGTATTGACGGGAAGAGGGTCTCTGTGAACTCAGGAGGGTTACTGATGCCCTTTGCTTTCGATTTTGGAGAATTCGTTCCTGATCTTTACATGTGATGAAATTAGATTGTTGATCCCTTCTACTGGGCGTTGAAGAGCAACGCGAGCCTCTTGATCTATAAACGCACGTCCTGCTGAAGTGTCTTTTGTCTTTTCATTAAATCAACAGTGGTAAAAGGAGGACGGCTTTTTCCGGCTCTTCCAGTATCTTGCCCTGATGGTGGGGTAGCAGTGTCTCTAGTGACGGTTGGAGCTATCATGCTTGAAGAAACGTTGGGGTGTCGGAAGCGGCTCTGGTTCTGGTGGGTGTATCGTGCAGAGATGGCACGGTTTTGATCACGGAGTGCTGGAGCCATGGCGCTGCTTCGAAGGGTGAGGATGGCGCTGCTTTGGCTGGTTGTGGAGCGGAGAAGATGGTGCTGGAAGGGGAGCAAGTTGTTAGCGCTGGAAAGGATGCAAGTTGTTGGTGCTGACCGGGGTGTGGCATTGTGGCTGGCATGCACGTGCAACATGTGTGCCTGGCATGTGCATCTGGTAAGCACGTCTAGCATGCGTGTCTGGTAAGCACGCCTGGCATGCGCGTCTGGTAAGCGCGCCTGGCATGCGCGTCTGGTATTGTCTTGGACGCGGACTGTTGGCGCTAGAACTTTGGCTACCAAGCGGTGATGATAGCGCTAGTGGCTTCAGTCAGTGGGACGGTGGAAACGGTACTTGAAAGGCTTGCAGAGTGGGTCACGGAATGCTGGTGTTGGCGGTAACGTTGTAGCAATAAAGTGGGCAAGCATATTCCAGCTATGTACTCCAGCGTTTCTCTTTCAATTTGTTTTCTTGTTGGTGCAAACCCTAGCCATAGGTATGCCTTCCATAAGTCTGTAGAAATATTTTTCTTCAGAACGGATGTAAACCCTAGCCATGGGTATGCCTTTCATAAACTTGTGGAAATACTTCATCATAAACAATTCCTCTTCGAATACCACCGTAGTAACGTCGGCTACCTCATGAATAGTAACGGGTAATCATTATTATGCAAAGTAGGCGCGTATGGGTAGGTGACTGTTTTTTTTTTTTGAAAGGCACACAAAGCGCCTGGTTCATGGTTCGTTTTTTTTTTTTCTGGTTTTTGGATTGATATATGATTGCTTTTTATAAGAGTTTTGGAATAATGGTTTTTTTTTTTTTTGATATGCTAAAGTCTGAATTGGAAGTGTAAATAACAAATCATCTGGGAAAGTTGTGAAACCGTGAATATTGCATGATGATGGAATGCATGGGAACAATATGGCTATCAGTTTTTATTATCTCTGTAAAGATTTAAAGTAGTAGACCATGTATTTTGTCTAGGCAAGACTTACTCGGTTTTCTGGATCTCCTGACGAAAAATGAATCTTCCGGGTGTAAGTCCGAGTTTTGTGGGAAGCACCGCCGTGATGTGGAAAGTTCCCAGTCGTCTCTGAGTCACTTGATAATCGAGTCGTCGATCCCTGGGTAGATCGTTTGCTTTTAACCTCTGGGAAGTCCCCAGTCGCCCCTTGCGGTGTAATGACTGGTAATCGGGTCGTCTGGTAACTAAGTCGTCGATCCCGGAGCGGATCGTATAGGGTCGTCTGGTAGCTGATTCGATCCATAAGCGGATTGTTTTCCTCTACCGTCCTGATGTATGCGTCGAAGTATGAGATCGATGATTGAAAATTTGACATTGTAACCGAAAGATCAATCTCCCACTGTGGTCGCCAATCGTTTGAGGGTGAAAATGATTTCTGCCGATTTTGGTAATTTCGGGTGTGTGGGTGAGAAACGAATTTAGACCCTAAATAATGTACTGCACGGGAGTATTTTAGATTCGAGAGATCAATCTGTACAAATCCGGCCTAAACCAAGAAATGGTCGTTCTAGACTTGCTTCGGTCACAAAGAGGAGGAGAATGTGTTGGTTTTGGGGAGGGAAGCGAAGAAAGTGTTGAGACCAGGTTGATTCTGGAAGAGTAGTGGTTTCACGACTTGTATCAGAAAATGGGAAGCTAATAGATGGGAGAGCTTAGCCAAACATTTTTCTGAGTGTTGTCTGATCCTTGACCGAACTTGTTCTTTTTTGTGGAAATAGGTAAGACCTATTTATACAAGTCGGAGTGAAACGTATTCTGGTCTCATTAAGGAATGGAATAATGGGTGAGTAAATGGGAGGAGGTGGTAACCGTTAACGCATGGAATTGATGTTCCATAAAAGAAAAGAATTTCACCATTACTTCCCTATTTACTTAACCGCTTCATCCTTATTACACTTTCTTATTACGGGCGTAGCGTACGCCGTAAACCGCCAAACCAAAACCCAAAGAAGATCCCCCGGTTTGTGGTTTGATGTCTCGAACGTTTTCGTGAAAACATGTAACATGGTTGTTGCCTGGCAAGTCGAGCTTGGGAGACTTGCTAGATTGGCGACCTTCGACGGTCGAGATTTTGTATCTTAAGCGGAAAGGTAGTCGTTGATCGTTGCACGCTTCCGTTTTTGATAGTTGTGCAGGGAAGGCCAGCATGATGGCACGGCAAAGTTGGCAGGCCATTGGCATGGCATGCCTTGGCGTGGTTTGGCGTGGCCAAACTAGACTTTGGGTCAAAGGTTACCATGCGTTGTCTGGTAACCTTGGATGGCTAGGATTTGCTCCTGAAATTGAAGGGCGACCGTTGATTGTCGCACGCCTTCGTTTTAGTAGCCGCATAGGGAAGGCTAACATGGTGGCGCGACTAGGTTGGCATGGCATGCCTTGGTGCGGTTTGGCGTGGCCAAACTATGGTTTTGGGTCAAAGGTTACCATGCGTTGTCTGGTAACCTTGGACGGCTAGGATTTGCTCCTGAGATTGAAGGGCGACCGTTGATGGACGCACGCCTTCATTTTAGAAACCCTAATTAGCGCCCTTTACTTAAATCGCTGTAGAATTCTGGTACGGACTCATATTTTGACGGTCCGCCCCTCAAATCGACCGGAAAGAATTTCCTATCTCCCAACGCGGGGATATTTAGGTTTTGAACTCGTTCGGGAGGTGAAAATAGCCCGACAGTAAAACTCAGGAAGAATTCGGGAGGGATGTTGCGGGCCCGAGGAGGCATAGTTTAGGCGCGGCCAAAATTAGGGTTTTGGCATTGGGCCAAACGTTACCATGCGTTGGTTGGCGACCTTGGACGGCTAAGATTTGCATCTAAGGTGTAAGGGTGGCCGTTGATTGTTGCACACCTTCGTTTTAGTGGTCGCATAGGGAAGGCCAGCGTGGTGGCGCGGCAAGGTTGGCATGGCATGCCTTGGCGCGGTTTGGCATGGCCAAACTAGGGTTTCGGCCCAAAGGTTACCATGCGTTGGCTGGCGACTTTGGACGGCTAAGATTTGCATCTAAGGTGGAAGGGTGGCCGTTGATTGTTGCACGCCTTCGTTTTAGTGGCCGCATAGGGAAGGCCAGCGTGGTGGCGCGGCAAGGTTGGCATGGCATGCCTTGGCGCGGTTTGGCGTGGTCAAACTAGGGTTTCGGCCCAAAGGTTACCATGCGTTGTCTGGTAACCTTGGAGGGCTAGGATTTGATCCTGGGATTGAAGGGGGACCGTCGCACGCCTTCGTTTTAGTAGCTGCATAGGGAAGGCCAGCATGGTGGCGCGACTAAGTTGGCATGCCGTGGGCATGGCTAGGGCCAAGGCAAGGTGTGGCTTGGCTTGGCATGTGGGGCCAGTGGCTAGGCATGTCGTTTGGCGCATGGTGAGGCTAGCATGGCTAGGGCTAAGGCAAGGTGCGGCTTGGCTTGGTATGTGGGGCCAATGGCTAGGCATGCCGTTTGGCACATGGTGCGGCTAGCATGGCTAGGGCCAAGGCAAGGTGCGGCTTGGCTTGGCATGTGGGGCCAATATCTAGGCATGCCGTTTGGCACATGGTGCGGCTAGCATGGCTAGGGCCAAGGCAAGGTGCGGCTTGGCTTGGCATGTGGGGCCATGGGCTAGGCATGCCGTTTGGCACATGGTGCGGCTGGCATGGCTGTCATGCCTTGGCGCGGTGGTGCTGCTGGGCACGGAGGTGTGGCTGGCATGGCTGGCATGCCTTGGCGCGGTGGTGCTGCTGGGCACGGAGGTGCGGCTGGCATGGATGGCATGCCTTGGCACTGTGGTGCTTCTGGGCACGGAGGTGCGGCTGGCATGGCTGGCATGCCTTGGCGCGGTGGTGCTGTTGGGCACGGAGGTGCGGCTGGCATGGCTGGCATGCCTTGGCGCGGTGGTGCTGAGAATTTTAGGGTTTTGTACAGGTGATGTCAATCAATGTTAGGGGTTCTGCCGTGGAACATGATACATAGAAAGAAAAATATACCCTGGTAATTCTTACGTAAGCATGCTGGTTGATTCGATAAATGTGTTAATGGTCAATAAATGCGCTAGAGGTCATGGTGAAGTCATGCCAGGTACATAGTTTTACGATTTTAACCCTAAGCTAAAAACCACCATCAACACCTGCTTAACAATCACGTTCATGGACCTTGTGTCTATATGCATACCGATTGAGTAGAGGTTGAGATATTAAATCTATAAACATATTGTCAAGGATCATTTAGTTGGTCTACTTGCTATGGTATTAAGTTTTGTCTATACAGGTGGTCGAACGAAAAAGTTGGGTGTATTTGGTATTCCCCGCGCTTTCAGTTGATATCAGAGCAGGTGAGCACTATTGGACTTAATAAGTCTGTGTTTGTATCCGATTCATGCACCTGTGAATACGTACTAATAAAAATGACACCTACTGGTTTTGATTATGCAAAATACTTTGGATTTACCTAAATGATAACTCTTACGTTGATTCCTTTGAATCCAGAGGTAAAAATATGTCTTTAGATTCCAAAGATGTGTTACCTAAGAAAGTCGGTACAAAAACAAACACAAGATGAATATTTGACTAAGATCATTGAGAATCAAGATTCTCAGATAAAGGACCTCAAAGAGAAGTTTTCTTAGTATACTTATGAACTCAATCAATCTCTGAAAAGAGAACGTGAGCTGTTTGAAACTATCGATACTTTTACTGATGATATCAACAAACTCATTCGAGAATTAAAACTTAGAAAAGAAAAAACTGAGATATTCTTGAAGATACTATCAGGGAAGTAGGTATTCGAGAAAAACTCATGATTGAGACTCATAACACTGAGATTGTTAGAGCATAACTCGGTTGAACCCACCAAGCGTTGGTATGTCAAGTTTGGTTGTCATATTTTAGTGAACCAAAACTAATTTTAAGAGTCGCTTAACTATGTACTAGAGTCAACTTCGTATAGGTTAACTTGAAAGTATTAGGATATGAGACATTACAAGTATTGCGAAGACTTGAAGAAGTGAAGAAGTAAGAAGCTACAACGACAACATCATCCTTCCACTTGAGGTTAGTGATATTTGACTTGAACTGTTTCATTCCCTAACGTATCTTTCAAGTCGTGCATATTGAAAACAAACTGCGAAGCATGAACACTCTAGATAGGCATAGTATTAAGGAATACAATATGAAGTTTATTGCTTAACCATTAAACTTTGTAGATAAGACATCGACATAATCGTTTGAATGTTATTGTGATTATGTATGGGTATGAGGTGAGGATTTCATCCTAGGAAACAATGTTTTACATGTCTTTTAAGGAAGTAAGTTCATAAACTTGTTTATGAATCGAAAAGGAAATCGCCGGGCGTTATTAGGATTGTTATTCATTGCATATCTTGTGAACATCCAATATGTGTGATTTAGTATAACCGCTCACGACTTGTTTGTGTTCTTGGTAAAACTATTCACAAAGGCCTGACTTATGTATTGGTATGACTTTTATTAGTGAAACCGATCTTAAGTAATCATCTGAGATGGTATGATCGAGTTTGTATTTTGTTGAACCAAATCTGGGTAAAGGGGAACCGATCCTATGAAGAGGTGCAACACATCACAAAGGGGAATCGATCCTCTTATGAGGTGCAGCAAGGTTTATAGCAGAAAGGGGAACCGATCCTATGAACATGTGCAACATGTTTTTAGGCAAAGGGGAACTGATCCTATGGACATGTGCAACACATATAAGTTAGATACCATATATATGTGGGGAACCGATCCTAGTACCTAGTCAACCGAATTTTGGGAAGCTAGTGTGACTATGCACAGTACTCACATGGAGGTAGAACCGAAACTTGTTTTGGTAGAACCGTGAAACCCATGATTTGTGATTGAGTGTTTCTTAATCAATCGCATAGTTCTTGAAAGTAAGATGAACCAATTCTAAACTTGTTTGGAAGTGTGGCAAATCGGTTTCAAGGTTGTAAGTATGAAAGAGGACTTACAAAGTAAGGATGTCGGCATACTTTGAACACGTGCGGAATGTTTATATTTTATTGTTCAAAGTTATTCCTTAATAGCTACGGAAGAAAATCCCGGATCGAAATAAATAAGTTAAAAATCTTTTATTTAAGGTTGTTAATTTTATTTTAGGAAAATGAGAATTAGTAATGTGCATTTACTAGTTGAGATTTTCCGGAGAGATTTTCGATCATTATTTTGGATGAGCATTTCCGGGAATTATGAAAACCGAATTTGGAATGTATTGAATATCTTTGAGAATATTTTCGGTTTTGGAAATTCCTTGGTGTCCAAACTTACTTGTCTATAAATACTTGCAGTTTGCATTTCTAGCAAACTAAATCTTTCGTGACAACAAACTTCCTCGGTTGTGTTGTTACTGGTGTAGCCGCCTATTCGGAGAGCAGAGTAACCTAATTAGGCGAAATCTCTTACGGCCGCTCAGTTTAAAGTCTTCTTTGGGATTGAGAAGCTCTACGAGTATCGTTGGTGGGAAACTAGATAATTGCGGTTTATCATTTGTTTTCGATTGATTTGATTGACTAACGGTGGTTGAACTTTGATTGCACCTAGTTTATTTATGCTTGAGAATCTTCTCTTCTGATATAAGATTCACTCAAACTAGATCGAAGTTTCGACAGGGATCTTTAGACTGTTGTTAGTGTTAAAGACGATCTTGTGATAATCCATTGTTAACAGACTCCGTTCTGTGCGTGATTGATCACAAGAGATTCAAGTTGTTGTGTGCAGGTGTTTATTGAAGAACTAAGAAGATTTGAAGACAAGGAAGATATTGAAGATTTTTGATTTGGGTTTCATAATCTTTGTTGTACATAATACTTGTTTCTGTATAAGAGGATCCAACTATAATCAGTTTATCCTTGTGGTAGATTGGATTGATTAGTTGTGTAGATCGGCATCAATACAATTCTTTGTGATTGAAAGTATTGATTGCAAAATCTTAACAATTACTTCGGTAGTTGAGAATAAGATAGATCTAATAACTTGACGAAGGAGTTTATTGAGATAAACAAAAGAGCCTTTGTCTAACTCACATCACTTGGTTGAAGAGAGTTGATACCAAACAAATTTGTTGTTCCTTTACTGTTTGGAATACGAACCAAAGGAATTGTTCCAAGTACGTGACTTATTCATAAGTTGGAGGCGTGGGAATACAGACGGAACTAGGTGAACTATAGGTTTAGTTGCTTGGTCTCAACTATACGAAGTTAGGTTTAATTTTGTGTAGCGGCTTAATCCTGAGAGTATTCAATTCTAGACAAGGTTCCGGGGTTTTTCTGCATTTACGGTTTCCTCGTTAACAAAATCTTGTTGTGTCATTTACTTTATATTTCCGCATTATAATTGTTTTATTATAATTAATGTAAATTACACAAACGTTAATTCCTATTTACTTGATAAGCAATCCTATTGTGTTTGGTTAAGTCCGAACCTTTTTATCAAGTAAACATACTTTGTTGTTGTATTGTCTCGATCTCGTATCCATAGACGATCACACGAAGTGTGAACCGATTAGTTGCATTGTCTCGACTCAGTCCATAGACAATCACTTTCGGAGAAAGGACTTATAGGTAGGAAAAGTTTTAGCTTGAGGTATATTTGGGTACCCTCGCCTTTTCAATTGGTATCAGAGCAGGCAAACACGAAAAGATCTAACAATCTGTGTTTGGTGCGATCCAACCTATATGATATGAGTCAAAATAAGAAAAGCAAGGCTAAACTTATGAAGAACTCAGTTAACGTATGTCAAGATAATGAGAATAATATCTTAGACAAGGTCAATGGAAATTGGTCTCGAAAGTTTTTTCGAAAATCAAAGAAAAAGTCTATGACTAAAGACTTGATTGCGAGTCAGGTTTCAGATCAGAAAAGAATGAGTCTGAAACTCAAGAAACATATTTTGGATCCGAATCCAATTCATAGTGAAAAATCGTCTGAAAAGAGATTCGATTCACTAGCCTGCCCAAGTTCTGAATTTCGTAAAGTGATAGAAAGTTTTTTCAAACATATTGAAAACTTTTCAGAAAAGGGTAAAACCATTGACAGTCTAGACAATGTCCTAGAACTTATTGTTCAAATGAATGTAAGAATATGTGAAGGAAAGCGAGAATCACTTAGTCTTCAAAATAATCTGATAGATTATGAGGAACGAAAAATGGCTTTATGCAATGAAGTTCATCAACAGACTATATAGTATGAAATTCTTACTCAATCGCTGGAACATTCACAGATAAGGAATAAGGTCCTTATTGAGAAACTTCTTACTGTAACATGTCAAGAGGTATATCTCAACAAATGTTTAGAAAAACATTTCCAACAAGGAATGGATACCTTAAGAGGACATATAGAATGTCTTAAACAAGAGACAGTAGCTAACTGTCGACTGGCAGATCTAGACCACACGGGTTCAAGTTCAAAGAACATACCATCCTGGGCACAAGATATAATCAAGGATATTGCATCTCGCAATTTTTCTAACGAAGAGGATGGGTTCAGAACCCACAAAGAAGAACATGATGATGTTCAAAAAGGGGAAAGATATCCTCATGAAGTATTTGATGAGGAATATCCTCATCCCAGTGCGTAACCGCATTGGATTGTGCATCCTTACAATGCCCAATCTTCGGATGTAAGGAAGCACATATACCTGGGCTATTGGTATCCTACTAATATCTCTTATTCAACATAGAGAGATTACACAATCTACCTTAAGGATATTTTAAACATCTTTATGTGTAGAAAGGTTGTCTTACAACAACTTGTGTAAAAGGATAAGTTAATTGTTTGAAGTATCTCTTGATGACGATCTTGATGATAACCTCTTTTTGGAGGATGTTGTGTTCCAATAACACTTAAGATGCGAAAATCTTTTCAAATCTTGTCAGAATTATTTATTTAAGGCTGATATCTATTTTTGGTATGTGTTAAAGGTATTTATAGTATATGTACTCAACGTGTATGAGAACTTATGCTAAAGGATGTATTCTCAAACCAGATCTCAAGCAAAACTTCTAAAAGCCTTGAGTGGAATGACCTCTAAGGAAAATGTTCATCTTGATGATACCTTCAAGAAATCTGGTTGTGAAGATATAGAAAATGAAAAGGAAGATGTCACTAATCTCCTTGTCCAAAACAGTTTGGATTCTAAGATTGATATTATCAATCTTCTTCAAGTCCTCCTCGGTACTATTGAAACTCATCATAGACAGGCAGCACTACTAAGAACTGTTATCCGTAACCAAAGAAAGCTGATTAAACTTGTAATCGGTAACAAGGAGTTTGCTCGAAATATTAATCGAAAGGTTAATGTGTGCAGTCCGAGATATCAGTCGAGATGCTATTGATGAAGATCCTGAAAAATTTGAGGAAATTGAAGATGATCTCTGAAAGATCTGAAGAAAAATAGACAATAGTTTTTGATTATTTCAATAAAGTCTATTATGAATAAAATTATTTGATTTATAATTTTCATGTGATGGTTTTTGATTTACATAGCTTGTGCTTGAATGCTTTATTACTGTTATGGATATTTATGGAATGTTTGATTTCGGTTTTATTACCTTGATATTCGATCTCATAATATTGTGAACCCTTATGGTTTGGGTGACTTTTTGATTTAACAGGATTAAGTTCTGGCCCGTGTTGGTAGGCTTTATCAAAGGATCATGAGGGGTTCTGGTAGAAACAATATGTGAAAAAGTCACAATTTGTTGAATCGGTTTTGGTTTAGCATAAAAGCATATGTGTTTCGACGGTTTTCAACTCTTGCTTGCAATTGTTAAAACCGATTTTCAACCTTTCTCTGGTAAAGGTTGGTTGTTGTTATTCTTTTGTTTTGCATAAGGATGACAACATAATGATATTTCGATATCAATTCTCCCTGGAAGAAGATGCAAACATATTGGAGAAGTGGATGCGAAATTTGAGGTAACAATGGTGTTAGTTAATTGTTTTCCTGTTTAAGAAAAGCCTGATTTTATTTCATATATATTTTGCTTTTGCTTAACAAAATTTCGGTACAATTGATGTTTTATTCCATGATGTGTGTATGGATGTGTGTGTTATTCAATTGGTCCCGGTTAAGAAAAATTATTGTTATCTTGCTCTATTGTGTGGTATCAATTGTTTAGGCTTACAAAATTTCGGTGCAATTGCGGTGTTTTAATGCTTGTGTTGATTCAATTGCTTCCGGTTGAGGTGAATAATTATGCAAGTTGATTTATTTTGGTTTGTATGAATTTTTTATGGCTTAACGAAAGAAAAGGTTTACGGGATGAGTTGTTTAGTCCAATTCGATTCCGGATAAGAGAAACTAAGTTTATCTTAGTTAGACTTATCAAAGTGGAGGTTTCGGTTATTCAAGTCTAATTGAATGCCTTAACAAGAAATGCTAGTTAACTAACCTAGTACTTGTCTTGTTTAAAATTGAAAGGTCTAAGTTATATGGATAATTAGAACCTGATGAGAAAAATAGAGTTATCTTTATTTTGGTCTTATCGAATGAAACGATTGTATTTGTACAATCGGTTTAGCAAAGGAACTAAGGTGCTTAGTTGATTTTTGGTTTGCTAAACTTAATTGGGAAAATTGCTTCGGGCAATTGTTTCCTTGATAACATATAAAAACAAATTACTTTGTAGTTTCGGTTTTGATATTGGTTATCAAAAATGGTGTGTGGAACCCTCGTGCTTTACTCTATAGGTTTGCAAGTCTATTTTGAGATTTGTAAGATTCTTTTCGTGTTGTCCTTTATTTTTTCGTTTCTTTGTCATTTTGTGACAAAAAGGGGGAGAAATATATGGAGTAAACAAGTGATACTGGTATTGATTTTTTATTGATTGGTATCACTAAGGAAAAGAACATTGGTGCTTAAACGTTTATCTAACGAAAGAGTGAAAGCATAGACTAAGGGGAGTAGCATTTCATATTGATTGGTATAACAAAGACTTGCGGATTGATGAAATCTACCTATCTTACCTTTAGGGGGAGTAATATTCTTTTTTATTATAATGTCAACAACGACATTTAAGGATTGAATGAATGCAGGTTATTGTGTTGTTGAATTCGGGAATCAAGCGTATGTGTAATGAATTCTTGTAATTTGTTTATCCATATGATTGTAAGAGTTTTGTCACTAAAATTGACAAAGGGGGAGATTGTTAAAGCATAGCTCGGTTGAACCCACCAAGCATTAGTACGTAAAGTTTGGTTGTCATATTTTAGTGAACCAAAACTCATTTTAAGAGTTGCTTGATTATGTACTAGAGTCGACTTCGTATAGTTAGCTTGAAATTATTAGGATATGAGACATTACAAGTATTGCGAAGACTTGAAGAAGTAAGAAGCTACAACGACAACATCATCCTTCCAATTGAGGTTAGTGATATTTGACTTGAACTGTTTCATTCCCTAACGTATCTTTCAAGTCGTGCATATTGAAAACAAAACTACGAAGCATGTACACTCTAGATAGACATAGTATTAAGGAATACAATATGAAGTTTATTGCTTAACCATTAAACTTTGTAGACAAGACATCGACATAATCGTTTGAATGCTATTATGATTATTTATGGTTATGAGGTGAGGATTTTATCCTAGGAAGCAATGTTTTACATGTGTTTTAAGGAAGTAAGTTCATAAACTTGTTTATGAATCGAAAAGGAAATCGCCAGGCATTATTGGGATTGTTATTCATTGCATATCTTGTGAACATCCAATATGTGTGATTTAGTATAACCTCTCACGACTTGTTTGTGTTCTTGGTAAAACTATTCACAAAGGCCTGACTTATGTATTGGTATGACTTTTGTTAGTGAAACCGATCTTAAGTAATCACCTGAGATGGTATGATCGAGTTTGTGTTTTGTTGAACCAAATCTGGGTAAAAGGGAACCGATCCTATGAAGAGGTGCAACACATCACAAAGGGGAATCGATCCTTGTATGAGGTGCATCAAGGTTTATAGCAGAAGGGGGAACCGATCCTATGAACATGAGCAACACGTTTTTAGGCAAAGGGGAACCGATCCTATGGACATGTCCAACACATATAAGTTAGATACCATATATATGTGGGGAACCGATCCTAATACCTAGTCAACCAAATTTTGGGAAGCTAGTGTGACTATGCACAATACTTACATGGAGGTAGAACCAAAACTTGTTTTGGTAGAACCGTGAAACCCATGATTTGTGATTGAGTGTTTCTTAATCAATCGCATAGTTCTAGAAAGTCAGATGAACCAATTCTAAACTTGTTTGGAAGTGTGGCAAATTGGTTTCAAGGTTGTAAGTATGAAAGAGGACTTACAAAGTAAGGATGTCGGCATACTTTGAACACGTGCAGTAATGTTTATATTTTATTGTTCAAAGTTATTCCTTAATAGCTACAGGAAGAAAATCCCAGGATCAAAATAAATAAGTTAAGAATCTTAAGGTTGTTAATTTTATTTTAGGAAAATGAGAATTAGTAATGTGCATTTACTAGTTGAGATTTTCCATGTAGATTTTCGATCATTATTTTGGACGGAGCATTTCCGGGAATTATGAAAACCGAATTTGGAATGTATTGAATATCTTTGAGAATATTTTCGATTTTGGAAATTCATTGGTGTCCAAACTTCCTTGTCTATAAATACTTGAAGTTTGCATTTCTAGCAAACTAATCCTTCGTGACAGCAAACTTCCTCGGTTGTGTTGTTACTGGTGTAGCCACCTATTCGGAGAGGAGAGCAACCTAATTAGGCGAAATCTCTTACGACCGCCCAGTTTAAAGTCTTCTTTGGGATTAAGAAGCTCTACGAGTACCGTTGGTGGGAAACTAGATAATTGTGGTTTATCTTTTGTTTTCGATTGATTTGATTGACTAACGGTGGTTGAACTTTGATTGCACCTAGTTTGTTTATGCTTGAGAATATTTTCTTCTGATATAATATTCACTCAAACTAGATCAAAGTTTCAACAGGGATCTTTAGACTGTTGTTAGTGCTAGCTAAAGACGATCTTGTGATAATCCATTGTTAACAGATTTCGTTATGTGCGTGATTGATCACAAGAGATTCAAGTTTTTGTGTGCAGGTGTTTATTGAAGATCTAAGAAGATTTGAAGACAAAGAAGATATTGAAGATTTCTGATTTGGGGTTCATAATCTTTGGTGTGCACAATACTTGTTTCGGTATAGAGGATCCAACTATAATCGGTTTATCCATGTGGTAGATTGGATTGATTAGTTGTGTAGATCGGCATCAATACAATTCTTTGTGATTAAAAGTATTAATTGCAAAATCTTAACAATTACCTTTGGTAGTTGAGAATAAGATAGATCGAAGAACCTGACGAAGGAGTTTATTGAGATAAACAGAAGAGCCTTTGTCGAACTCACATCACTTGGTTGAAGAGAGTTGATACCAAACAGATTTGTTGTTCCTTTACTTTTTGGAATACGAACCAAAGGAATTGTTCCAAGTACGTGACTTATTCATAAGTTGGAGGTGTGGGAATACAGACGGAACTAGGTGAACTATAGGTTTAGTTGCTTGGTCTCAACTATACGAAGTTAGGTTTAATTTTGTGTAGCGGCTTAATCCTGAGAGTATTCAATTCTGGACAAGGTCCCGGGTTTTTTTTTGCATTTGCGGTTTCCTCGTTAACAATATCTTGTTGTGTCATTTACTTTATATTTTCGCATTATAATTGTTTTATTATAATTAAAGTAAATTAAACAAACGTTAATTCCTATTTACTTGATAAGCAATCCTATTGTGTTTGGTTAAGTCCGAACCTTTTTATCAAGTAAACATACTTCGTTGTTGTATTGTCTCGATCTCGTATCCATAGACGATCACACGAAGTGTGAACCGATTAGTTGCATTGTCTCGACTCAGTCCATAGACAATCCTTTTCGGAGAAAGGACTTATAGGTAGGAAAAGTTTTAGCTTGAGGTATATTTGGGTACCCTCGCCTTTTCAGAGATCAATAAATTTCGTACTCTAAGTGACAAATATGAGTCTGATCTTGTCATATCTCAGGAGCAATGTAATTATTTGAGAAAATAAATTAATGCCTTAAAGGATATATCTCATCAAACACCTGATATTCATCATAAATCAAGGAGAAATTATTGTGTCGAGAAAGTCCTTCCTGCTCATACTGAGAGATGTGTGAGAACCTCATCTCGAAGAACAACTTATAAGAAAAAGTTTGTCCCATATCATGGTTCAAGGGATGCATTTGACTCTTTGATGATTCGTCTCCTAAAGAAAAGGAACATTTACTGAATCAGCACAATGTGCAATCCAATGAGTACAGAAGTATCAATGGAATTTAAAATTGTCAAAGGATTGTATTTCAAGACTTGAGAATTCAAAGTTGTCTTCTTTACAAAGGACTTTGCAATATATCACTTGTTGTATTGCTTCTCTCGAGTCTGGTGAAAGTAAAAAGGATAATTTCAAACCAAAACATTTGAAGAAAGCCTTTCCTACTCACAAAGTCACTGAATATAGAGAGGTAGGTCACATCAATATTGACGAAAAAAATCTTTGTTATAAGATTTTCCATTAACAAACTGAGACGTGGCATTAAAAGAGCAAAGCGTGATATTGCTTCAGGTAATCTTTTTTCATCTCTCCTTGTCAAAACTAACGTCAAGAGTTTAGGTATTTAAATTAAGATTGAAGCCAGAGATTTAATTGTGGATAAGAAACTTGCTTATCCATGAGTAACTTAATTCTTCTGTCTTGTGCAATATCTGGTTTTAGAGAATGCACGGTGAAGGGAAGTTTTGCTGTGATAAATATCAGAAGGTTGTATACAATTTAAATCCTATTGGACTAAGAAACTAATTAAATATTTTATGTGTTTCTGCTTAAATGGTATTTCTTAGTTCCTACCGCCCGGTCACGAACCATGACTTGTGGGTCCAGGTACGTTAACTTGTCTTGTTATACAAGATTTTGATTACAAAACCATTAAGTTCTTTTGGTTCCTTTTTGACCAAGGACTTGTTTAGAGAAGGACACTCCTTCGATATATAGATATATATCTTTAGATTTTTCTCTAAGTTATATTTAGTATATAATTTTTGCCTCTTGATCGCAAAAGACATGGATACTTATGGCATTAAAGATTGTATGAAAGAAGGAAGAAAAAAGAGTCGAAAAGATGTTGTTAAAGAAGTAATTGGGTTTTATGATTATCCCTTCACCATATCTTGCTACTTTACTCGCGAACATGGAGATTATAAACTTGTTCAGTTGTTTGCTGACCTAGTTGGGAACCTAATGAGAAATTTTGGAGTGGTGTTTGATCAGCTTGTTGCAGCTAAGAAGAATATTGATCTTCTGAAATCATACCTAGTGAAGACTTCAGAAGATCTTGCTTCTCTGAAAGATCTGGTGAAAAATTATATCTAGACGTTTTTCTTGTCTTTTTTTCGTTTTACTAGTTAACTCCTTGTAGGAATTTGTTTTTATTGTTTAAGGAGGAACACTAGTTTTTGAAAGTAGTTCTTATGAGTTGCATTAGCTATTCCAAATATTATCATCTTGCATGTTTAAAGTTTATTAATTACATTTTATTTTGGAAGATGATTTGCAATACCTAATTCTTCGTGGATTATATACTTGTATTGCTTATTTTGTGAGATTTGTTCTTTGCTTTCATTCCTTGGTGATTAGAACATATATCTAATATTTTCTCACAGGTTAAGCTCTTTCACTCTTTCAAAAGAGGAGTAAACTATTTTGAGACTTACAGTTTTGATCTATCCACGACCACACTTTTGTCAATAAACTGATACAGGATTCCATAAGATGTTCTTTAGGGATCGGCTTACTTCCTTTATTGTGTGGCCACCAGAGAATAAATGGTGAACTTCAATCTCTACGTTCATACATGGCTAAAGAAGTTATAATTCTTATGTTGATTCATATCACACTAATTGTTCTCTTGTCCGTAACTAGAGTAGAGAATAGTTTGTGTTTATGATTTTTTTCACGAAAATATTATATCTTGGTGTCTCTAACATTAAGATCGCTAATTTTAACTTCTTTGTTCGTAACTGGCGAGAAGAGAGAAAAATATTGGATACAAATTTATTTTGTTCGTAACTGGCGAATAAGTTTAAAGTCCAAGAAAATCCTTATCTTGTGATTAGAGTAAAGGTCGCATTGTCGTTTTTTCAGGAATGACATAAATGGGGGAGAGTTCTTTTGAACTTGTGCTTAATGATAATATCTTTGTGGAGAGTGCGGATGTGGAATTGTAGAAGATGCTCGTGCCTTATGTCTCCTTGATGCAGACCGAGATTTCTTGGTTGAAATTGTTTAAACTAAAGTTTGGTATGTGTTATTTAGTCTTGAAACTCTTTTGATTAATTCATGATTATCCCGATTTTTCACGTTACAAAAATGGGAAAATTATGAAGTAGTATCTTACTACATTACATATGGCTTTACGCAACATCATGTAAAGGGGAGTGAATTATTATCTATGGGTTTTCAATATTTTGCAAAAGTAGTGTGCATTTACTAAGGGGGGAACATATCACCGTAGTATTGCTTCAAAATTGTGGTGCAATTGAATTTTGAGGAAGGTAACAATACTATGTTTTTTTGTATAATGACTAATGAGCAGAGTATGTTTACCTCATTCTATAAAATCTCTTAACGAGTATTATGATAAGTTGTTATTGCTACGGATCTTCAACAACAAAATGCTGACCGGACACATGGAGAACATTATAAGAACTTGAAGTACGAATAATTCAAGACGTGTGTTGAAGAACCAAGGAAATCAAGCATAGTGGATTGGTATCCATGTGTATTGAATAGTTTTGTCACTAAAATTGACAAAGGGGGAGATTGTTAGAGCACTGCTCGGTTAAACCCACAAGTTTTTCTATATCAAGATTTTTGTCAATGTTAGATGATCAAAACTATATCATTATTTCTAGTCTACTAAGTCAAGTCTTTGACTAGGTTATAATTGTAGTTGAGTATCAGAGATCACCCTTGAAGACTGAAGATCGACAAAGACATTTGGAGAACTTCTGTATCAGGTATGTGAAGACTGAACCATTCTAATTTTTTTTACTTATAGTAGAATTACAAGAAGAAGTTTCGAGTCAAGCTTATCTTGTGAAAATCTCGAAATATGATTTAGCAATTAGATGTTAAAAGGTCCTTAACAATATTAGTTTTATGAATTAATTTGTGGATCAATTGAAAATGGCACATACAAATGATCATATCACTTAGGAATGTTTCAAACATCATAAGAGAGAAATATGAACTTATTGATATTTCTAATGAGGATAGGTTGGAGAACCAGTCCGCAAACCATAGATATCTGAGACACAAAAATACAGGAAGGCTGGCGAACCAGTTCACAAACTACAAGTTCAGTTGGGAACCAGTTCACCAACCCGGTTGGCGAACCGTGGTGAACTGAATTTTATAAGTTCGATAAATATGATAGCAGTTTGCGAACCCGATTCACGAACCGTGGTCAACTGAGTTCGGTAGTCTAGAAGGATTTGGCGAACCCGGTTCACGAACCGTTTCATCCTGACTCGTGAACAAGCCCTACGGTTGGCGAACAATTGTACCAACTGTCTCGATAATGTTTAACAGATGCTTAAAGACTTATTATTTTAATATGTTTAACATTGCTAGAACTCTCTTAAACACTTCTAAGACTTCACTTATCTCTTGCACGCTTATGTATGTGAATCATGATTAATTTCTTAGGTGTTTAAATGAACATCAAATATCTTTTAATTATTTGGTTAACTTGCCAAACAGAACAGTCATTATACACGGTTCCATAACCTAACCTATGTGTATACTCTTATATTGTATTTTGAAAACCTAAAGTGTTTGCTTGATTCTCAAGTTATCTTAGCCTGAATTCTAAGCTACCCATGGTATTTGAAAACTATTAATAGAGCATCTCTGTCAACTGGGAAATTCAATCCCTGGCACTTTGTGTCCTAGTTGATTCTAGAGTCGTCCTCCATTGACCTAGGTTTCCTATGTGAAACACTATTAGGTCTACGACTAAAAGTCTTCGCTTTGGGGATTCGTGAAGCCAGATCCGACTATCTTTACCCTGATGGTTCGTGAATCCTGATATTGCTTTTCTGTTATCGAGGTTCTCGTAATCTCTTTCAGGCAAGATTATATTCATCTCAAACTTTGTGATTCCTCAAGATAGATATATGAAGACTGATCTTAGTTGATCTTTCGAAGATTGTTCTTGAGAGGTGGTTAAGATATAGCAGGCTGCTCTTCGGGAGTCGTAAGTTCCGGATTTGTAAGGTTTGCTAGCTTTGTCTATTGCAAACAGATTTTCACACCTTGATTTTTAATCTAAACGGATATCAAATTGGCTTATCTGTTAGAGGCAGTTTGGTATCAAAAGTCTTCACTTCATCTGAAGCAACTTTTATGCTGTAAAGGACATCAACCAAGGGAATCAAATGCGTAGAACCTTGTGAGGTTCAATACACGTAAGAAGCGCGACTGTAACTAAATCGCTTGGAGGGTGGGTTCGATCTCAACTACATTCCACTATGAAGTTTTATAGTAGGCTAGTGTCAGTAGCGGCTTAATGCAGTGTGGTGTTCAATTTGGATGAGGTCCCGGGGTTATCGCTGTTTTTTCGTTAACAAAATTTCTGGTGTCTTGTATTTTTTCTTTTCCGCATTATATTGTTTATCTTTATAATTTTATTTATACGGGTTTGTACGTATTCAACCTAAGTAGATGCATCCGCTTAATTGTAATCGATTACGAGACTAATTTCTTGTAGAATTTGTATCTTGAAAGATAGATAACAAGTTTAATCACTTGGCAGGATTCCGATTGAATTATTTGGATACGAGATTGATCTTGGATATTGATTTTTGAGATCGTCCAAGTACTCTGTGACCGGTTGTCAGCCGACACAAATATAATTACACTTTCTTACTACTCAAAATATAAATATAGCAAGGGCAAGAAAGGATCGATCCCACAGAGAGGTCTAGGTTGTCAAATTGTTATGGTTTCCTATATAAAACACCCGGAAGAATTTCTGATTGTGTAAATAAAATTAAACAAAAAGCGAATAAAGTACGCAAATCGATGAGGTGAAAATATTGGATAAAGGTTTCATCTTCAATTGTAAACAAGTTTATGAATATATGAATAGAATTCGTATTTAATCTCGCTATCATCAAAAGCCATAGAATACCTTATTGCAAGAATACTCCGTAATTTCCAAAGTTATCAACACACACATTAGGGTCGCGTATGTGAAATCTACCTAAAGAATAACCTAACGCCTTGCGCTAATCAAGTTCAATTCCTAGGAGCATTAAGTTTCAGAAATAGGCTAATCAATGCAATTGTAATACATTGCGCAAACAATTCGAACAAAGGTCAATTTCTACATATGATTACGGGGATGTATCACTACAAACCCTAATCATATCATGCTACTAGTATTCAAGGTTATCGCTCGATGAAAACCCTAAAATAGCTATAGATATGGATGTGAGTTCAATCAATTCTAGACTCGACTAAACAAACATTCAATCATATTGCAATCCATCAATCATGCAATTATTATAACCCGTAGAAGTCAAACGATAATATTGAGAGAAAACTAATTCATAAAAATCATAACTTGGTTGCAAAATCCAACTACATCTTCAACCAATAATAAAAACTTAGTTCATATTCATGGAGTTCATAACAAGAAGAAAGAGAAGAGACTTCATGGTGTAAAACCCTAGAAAACTAAGTAGAGAAGAGATAATAAAACGTGGTCCACCAAAAATTGTAGAAGTCTTCCCTTTTGTAGTCTTTTTCTCCTTCCAAAACTAGGTTTTGTCTTCAAAGTCCATTAGTTGGAAATTCACCCGGCCCACCATGGAGAGAAACCCGTGTAGAAATTTTGTCCCAAAAACGCTCGCCGAAAACTCGATTATGGCCGGAATTTGGCCGGAAAAGTCGCTGGAAAATATCTCGTGTGACTGCAAAGTCGGCCGGCCACCGGCCAACGGCCGAACGGCCGGCCAACTGGCTCGACGGGGCGTGGCTTGGTCAATCACCGAAGTCAAGATTGGTCGATGGAATCGTCCGAGTCACCACCGATCACCCATCAAGGCCGAGTGAGTCGACTAGCTTTGGCTCAAAGCCATTGACAGCCGAGATGTCAGCACAATCATTGTGCTTCTTCCCGCCCATGATGGCCCGCATTCTCAACCATTCCTTCACCTGTCACAGATTTCAAATCACTCCCCTCAGTAATGTCATACATCCTAGCCAATTCCTCTTGCAAAGCAGAATACATCCACCATTCCACGCCCACACGCCTCGCCATTGGCACAAAAGACCAAAGATTTCACCCTTGCATCCGCAATATAAATACAAATTTCTTCAAAACCTCGCAACTCTATCACCTTCCAAAGATATTTCTTTCACTCTCCCGCAAACACAATCACTCCGCCAATACTCAAAGCCACAACAACCCTAATTCAATCATCTCAAGCTATTGTAACTTAATGGCTGCAATGTCATGCCATAGTTTCAACAAGACTTGACCCAACAAACCACCTAACTCACTCTTCTCTTGTAACTCCAAAATTTCTTCCAACCAAATGAGTCACAAAGAACACCACAAACTCATGTCTTCCATGCCTTCTCTCAACTGAATTCATTGTAAACTCTCCCCTCTTGGCTCCATTTCTCATCAAATTCGAGTTCCCTGCAAAGCAAAACACAAACCCATAGTTCCATTTCTTCCAAGGGCTGCAAATCTTCATATCCTGTAGCCTTCTAGGTCTAGCCTTATCTGATGCCATACAACCCCTGTACTGAGCCATCCATGTAAAATCAGCTCCAACATCACCTTGGTTGCTTGCCTCATTTTCTTCCCTTGATAATTTCCGCAGCACCACTAGCTACAACCTGCCATACATTCCACCTAAACTAACATTTCATTATATCACCACCTGCATTTGCTTCCATTGCAGCGTCAGCTAGTCCATCCTTGCATTGCAAATCAACTCCAGCATTTTCACTGTCACCACCAATCTGTAACCCATCACAGCTCTCTCACACTGCACCCAGACATGACTCCAGACCTATTCCACCCGAAATCACCCGCAAGTTCCATACCTCCCGCCTCCTTTAAGCACCAAAGACCATCTTCATCTCAGCCTATATTCCCAAATTCGGCCCATAACATAAACTATCCACAAGAACACACTTGCAATCTCTCCACTAACTTGCATAGCTACCATTCACCGTAGACTCAAGCTCCTTCTCTTCAACCACCGTAGCTTTCAAAGATCACCATTTTCATTCAAACCCATGACTTCACTGAGACAACAAAACCACCACCATCAGTCGGCAATAAAACTCAAATCAAAACCCAATCTAATAAATACCCATCATTAACCGACCAAACCCATGACAATCAACAGTCTGAATTTCCCTTAATCTTCACCATCCCACAGGCATCTCCGATCTCATTTCAAAACCCTAAATTTCTTGTTCTTTTAGTCTTGCGTAAGCCATTAAATTCCCATCGTAACAAAGACCATTCTTCCTCAACTTTACCGTGAGTTCGATTTATTCTCAATCCCAATCAATTCCAAAGCAAAACCCATGTCAACTTACTACTCATCCTCTCTGTTGATTTCACATCAATTTCACCAAAGAAAGATCACTTTCATTCTTCGCTTCTCCAATCGAATTCGATTCAAACCCCTCTTCAAATCCATCCCTTAATCGCTCGGATTTGGTCTCGTGAATGGCAGCAGCATCGATCTCTGCCAAGGAAACAGCAGCTCGTTCTTCAATCTCAGGTGAACAAAATGATTGAGATAATAAGATCGGGAATGATTGGGTATGTAAGAATAACCCTCTCCTAAATTCTAAGGCCGTGAAATCTGGGCTTAAGTCGTCTGTATGTGGGCTTCCAAATTATACCCAAAATCAATTTCCGTGGCTGCCTTGAATCCAAGTGTTGGTTGCTTTTAACACATTTTCTCTTTTTGGTTTGGTTAACCAAGAACCTCAACAAATCCGATATTTGGTTAATTTCTTCT
Organism: Papaver armeniacum; assembly: GCA_023531295.1. Taxonomy (NCBI): domain Eukaryota; kingdom Viridiplantae; phylum Streptophyta; class Magnoliopsida; order Ranunculales; family Papaveraceae; genus Papaver; species Papaver armeniacum. The sequence goes on along the minus strand of JAJJWW010014316.1, from coordinate 7,156 downwards.
CCTTTTCCTCCGTGCGACTCCCGAGCATCTAATAACTCAAAACACACATAAAGTACATAATTCACAAGGAAAATAGCAAAGAAAGCGTAACTACTAGATAGTAAATACTATGGTGTATTCTACACCTATCGATTCCCCCACACTTAGACTTTGCTAGTCCTCGAGCAAATCAAACAAAACAATAAAATACAACAACTCCGTGTCGTCGAGGCTACGGTCACTTTTAGCATAAATAACAAGCCTTTAAACCCCTAGGTGTCCCTAGTGGACGAGTTATAGTCTCGTGAAGGTTTACTAGAGATATACCTACAAAACCTATATTTCAAACTCCGTCTATTCGTGACAAATCAACGAACGAATCCAAAATGACTACAGGAGGAGATACCTTGCAAATTCAATTCAAATATTAGTAAATAAACTCTAATTAGATAGTCGAACAAGCCACAATACTCGGAAACTAACAAACCACAATCACAATGAAAAGATTAAGAAGATGGATATAGATGTAGATGTTGGCGAATATTCACAAGTGTTCGATGTTTCCCATATCCATCCCAAGGTTACTGCTAAGATGAACCTAATCCTATTGGATTGAGCTACCGTGTCAATGCTACATCAAATCAATTGGCATATACAAGGGAACCAAGAGTGACTTTATTCAACACAATAATATATTTTTTTTGTTATATGATTAGATCAAACTGGATCCAATTTCTTTTTTTTTTTTTTTTTTTTTTTTTAGACGGCATGATTAGATCTTTTGGATCCAAGCGCATGCTTCTTGTCAAAGCAAGTACATGATAGTTGCCTTGGATCCCGCATTCCACGCTTGTTTAGGCGACGAGACAGTGGACTACGTTTCACACATACCGCTATTCCCAAGTGTCTTTTTATTCCGTTTTGGTCTAATTGATCGGTCCTTTTTTTTTTCTTTTCATATATTTTTTTCTTTTTTCTTTTCTTGTTCAATTTTTTTTTTTTTTCTAGTAACTCAATCACTCTATTTCATCCTAGCAGTAATAACACGTCGATGTTCAAAGGACCCACCAAAGCACTTAGAGAACAATAGATAAATATGGAAAAATAAAAATAGAATGCGATATGGTGATATTCCGAGATATGGTAACAACTATCATGTTAATTTGTGATTTCGAGCTATATTCTTCCCTTTTAGTTAATTGGTTCCTCAACTCCTGCATTCAAAATGGTTCCATCCACTAATGGTGTCAAAAACAAACTATACAAACATATAAATGCTCCCCCACACTTAAACTTCACATTGTCCTCAATGTAAAAACCGAAAGTTCTGAATTCTGACGTAACAGCAGATAAAACGCAAAAACTGTGCAAATCGGTAAGGAATTTGGAAAAACTCCATTTCACAAAAGTTGTTCACCTACGTGTTTTCTACACAGTGTCAAAATTTCACAGTGTTTCGATAAACGGTCTGACAGTTATGGTCTCTGGACTGAACTACGCGCAGTCTGAAATTTCCTGACGAAAAGGTATTCGTCATACTTCTCTTCTAAGATAGATTACGGACTCAATGAAATTAAACATAGGGATGCAAATATGATATGAAAACAGTAAAAAATAAATAAACGAAACAAAAATAAAATGCAAAAGGATAAGAGATACAAAACCGTGGGTTGCCTCCCACTTAGCGCTTGTTTTAAAGTCGACGGCCCGACTTAGCTTCTTGTAAGATTCATTCCCCATACACCAATAATCTGAAAAGTTGGGGATCCGTCCATAGAACCTGTTTTGCAAACACTAACTTCACAAAAATATTAGTAATATAAAGCAAAAGTGAAACTATGAACCGATAAAAGCTTCCCCCACACTTATTCTTGTCCACACATGGAAGTGTATAAAGAATATAGAAGTCGGGTACCTCCACGGTTTCGGTTCCATAACCTGCATAATATGAGAATCAAGTGTCTCTAATGGCGGAAAACGAAACAAAGTCAGTCAACAATATTCTCAAGCACATACATTCAAACCAATAAGAGGTAAAGGAGAAGAAACAATAGGCAAAGGGTTAGATAAACCTTGCACAATCTCTTGTATTACGGAATCCTCTTCATCCTTGAAAAATTCAAGTGAATTATTCACCTCTTTTATATCATGGTCCTCTATTAAACCTTGCAACTATTCTTCGTCCGTTTCCGCCAGAACCAAAGTGTCGACATAAACATCATCATTATAATCATTTGCAAGCTCAATTGGGTCTTCCACAATATTGATCATACCTGGCCACATTCTCAACACATTCCTCCTTGTTGTAAGGCACATACTCTTTTATGGATGCAATATTATCCATAAGGAATTTCTTAGAACACTCATTGCATCATCCTCAAGCTCTACCTTTTGAATAGGTTCTGATCATTATTAAGATCAATGCTTGAGTAAGCTACACAAGTGTCGACATATTCCTCTTCGTCTTCATCTTGATCCCAAAAAGACTCCATTGTACACTCCTGGGTTGGCACCATGAGTTGGTTCAAACGATGTATTTTCATAATAATCATCATCACTATCATAGTCATCATAACATTGGTCCTCGCTGAATTTAGTGTTGCTAATCTCGAACTCATCCTTTTGAATAGGTGAATGATCATTATTACGATCAAGAGTTGAGTTAACTACACAAATATCAACAAAAGTCCCCCGAAGGTTCGCCTTTTCAACATAATTATTCATTTCCTCCTTGTATTCTTCAATGCCTTGTCTTAAAGTGGAAACACCTTTTGAAGCTCTTGGAGTGTTCCATCCAAATTCTCGAATATAGTGTTCCATTTGTTTGTAAAGCTCATTCGACAAAAAAGTAGAATTACTTACTTCGTAGTGTTAGGCCAATTATATTCCCTTTGAATGGGTGGATGATCATAACTACGATCGTAAATTGGGCCAAACATACTATGAGCACATTCGGTCGATGAAATTGGTCCCACGCTTGGTTGTCCACAAATTGACTCCATGCTGTCCATAAATTGTTGCATTTCATCTACCAAACTAGAGGAAAAATTATAAGGAAAACAACTATTCTCCTCCTTGTGGTTGCTCACTTACATAACCACCATAAGAAGGTTGATATGTATGAGAATAACTCATAGGGTACGTGGAGTATCGATCATAACCAAAGGATTGGTTTTGATTGTACTCCCATAAGGGTGATAGTTTTCATGTTGTTGAGGTTGAAAGCCGTATTGATTGCTCCAATATGCTCCGTCCATAGAAATTCCAGACCAAACGAGATTCACAAAACTCGAATAAGAACCAAAGAAAGAAAAAATAAAACAAAACTAAATACAAAAATAAGAAACCAAAAACAATTGACAAAGTTTATGAATATATGAATAGAATTCGTATTTAATCTCGCTATCATCAAAAGCCATAGAATACCTTATTGCAAGAATACTCCGTAATTTCTAAAGTTATCAACACACACATTAGGGCTGCGTATGTGAAATCTACCTAAAGAATAACCTAACGCCTTGCAATCAAGTTCAATTCCTAGGAGCATTAAGTTTCGTAAATAGGGCTAATCAATGCAATTGTAATACATTGCGCAAAACAATTCGAACAAAGGTCAATTTCTACATATGATTACTGGGATGTATCACTACAAACCCTAATCATATCATGCTACTAGTATTCAAGGTTATCGCCGATGAAAACCCTAAAATAGCTATAGATATGGATGTGAGTTCAATCAATTCTAGACTCGACTAAACAAACATTCAATCATATTGCAATCCATCAATCATGCAATTATTATAACCCGTAGAAGTCAAACGATAATATTGAGAGAAACTAATTCATAAAAATCATAACTTGGTTGCAAAATCCAACTACATCTTCAACCAATAATAAAAACTTAGTTCATATTCATGGAGTTCATAACAAGAAGAAAGAGAAGAGACTTCATGGTGTAAAACCCTAGAAAACTAAGTAGAGAAGAGATAATAAAACGTGGTCCACCAAAAATTGTGTGTCTTCCCTTTGTAGTCTTTTTTCTCCTTCCAAAACTAGGTTTTGTCTTCAAAGTCCATTAGTTGGAAATTCACCCTACCCACCATGGAGAGAAACCCGTAGAAATTTTGTCCCAAAAACGCTCACGGAAAATCGATTATGGCCGAATTTGGCCGTAAAAGTCGCTTAAAATATCTCGTGACTCGGGTAAAGTCCGCCGGCCACCGGCCAACGGGTCGAACGGCCGGTCAATCTGGTCGGACGGTCGTGGCTTGGTCAATCACCGAAGTCAAGATTGGCCGATGGAATCGTTCGAGTCACCCGAGCCGGCCACGCTGGCCGAAAGGAGCCGACTAGCTTTGGCTCAGTGCCATTGCACAAAGCGATGTCGTGAACACAATCATTGTGCTTCTTCCACCATGATGGCCCCGCATTCTCAACCATTCCTTCACCGTCACAGATTTCAAATCACTCCCCGTAATGTCATACATCCTAGCCAATTCCTCTTGCAAAGCAGCAATACATCCACCATTCCACGCACTACGCTCTCACATTGGCACACACAAGACTAAGATCACCCTCGTATCCGCAATATAAATACATGTCCCTTCAAAACCTCGCAACTCTATCACCTTCCAAAGATATTTCTTTTCAAATTTCCGGCAAAAACACAATCAGCCACAATACTCAAAGCCACAACAACCCTAATTAATCATCTCAAGCTATTGAACTTAAATGGCCGCAATGTCATGCCATAGTTTCAACGTGACTTGACCCAACAAACCACCTAACTCAAATTTCTTTCTTCTCAGTAACTCAAAATTTCTTCCAACCAAATGAGTCACAAAGAAACACCACAAACTCATGTCTTCCACAGCTTCTCTCAACTGAATTCATTGTAAACTCTCCTTTGGCTCCATTTCTCATCAAATTCGAGTTCCCGTAAAGCAAAACACAAACCCATAGTTCCATTTCTTCCAAGGGCTGCAAATCTTCATATCCTGTAGCCTTCTAGGTCTAGCCTTATCTGATGCCATACAACCCCTGTACTGAGCCATCCATGTAAAATCAGCTCCAACATCACCTTGGTTGCTTGCCTCATTTTTTTCCCTTGATAATTTCCGCAGCACCACCAGCTACAACCTGCCATACATTCCACCTAAACTAACATTTCATTATATCACCACCTGCATTTGCTTCCATTGCAGCGTCAGCTAGTCCATCCTTGCATTGCAAATCAACTCCAAAGATTTTCACCGTCACCACCAATCAGAACCCATCACAAAGCTCTCTCACACTGCACCCAGATACAGCTCCAGACCTATTCCACCTGAAATCACCTGCAAGTTCCATACCTCCCAGCTCCTTTAAGCACCAGCACCATCTTCATCTCAGGCCTATATTCCCAGCTCAGTTCCATAACATAAACTATCCACAAGAACACACTTGCAATCTCTCCACTAACTTGCATAGCTACCATTCACCAGAGACTCAAGCTCCTTCTCTTCAACCACCAGAGCTGCAACTCAGCATCACCATTTTCATTCAAACCCATGACTTCACTGAGACAACAAAACCACCACCATCAGTCGGCAATAAAACTCAAATCAAAACCCAATCTAATAAATACCCATCATTAACCGACCAAACCCATGACAATCAACAAATTAATTTCCTTAATCTTCACCATCCCACAGTATCTCCGATCTCATTTCAAAACCCTAAATTTCTTGTTCTCTAGTTCTAAGCGTAAGCCATTAAATTCCCATCGAACAAAGACCATTCTTCCTCAACTTCTTACCGTAGTTCGATTTATTCTCAATCCCAATCAATTCCAAAGCAAACCCATGTCAACTTACTACTCATCCTCTCTCGATTTCACCGAATTTCACCACAGATCACTTTCATTCTTCTCGCTTCTCCAATCGAATTCTCGATTCAAACCCTCTTCAAATCCATCCCTTAATCGCTGATTTGGTCTCGTGAATGGCAAAGAAGATCGATCTCTCACAAGGAAACAGCAGAATCGTTTCTTCAATCTCGTGTGAACAAAATGATTGAGATAATAAGATCGGAATGATTGGGTATGTAAGAATAACCTCTCCTAAATTCTAAGGCCGTGAAATTCGGGCTTAAGTCGTCTCGTATGTGGCTTCCAAATTATACCCAAAAATCAATTCTCACATGGGTCGCCTTGAATCCAAGTGTTGGTTGCTTTTAACACATTTTCTCTTTTGGTTTGGTTAACCAAGAATCCCTAAATGAAATCCGATATTTGGTTAATTTCTTTCTCCTTTTCCTCCGTGCGACTCCCGAGTATCTAATAACTCAAAAACACACATAAAGTACATAATTCACAAGGAAAATAGCAAAGAAAGCGTAACTACTAGATAGTAAATACGGTGTATTCTACACCTATCACTCTGCTTAACAATCAGGTTCACATGCCTTGTGTCTATATACATATTGATTGAGTAGAGGTTGAGATTTTAACTCTATATACATATTGTCAAGGATCATTTAGTTGGTCTACTTGCTATTGTATTAACTTTTGTCTATACAGGTTGCAGAACAGAAAAGTTGGGTGTATTTGGTATCCCATGCATTTTCACGATCATGTCCGTATAGCTGGACAAACATGACCAGTTGTATCTTGAAAGGATGTTCTAGAAGTCTGTCATAGGGGCCAAAGGCAGAAAAAACAGTTGTATCTCGCGGGGATGTTCTATAAATTATCAAAGAGGTATCAGTAAGTCGAGTCGGGGCCTATAGTAGACATGACCAGTAGTTATCTCGCGAGGATGTATTCACAATCAGTCTCTGATCTCAAATAGGGGTGTGTTGTACTTATGGGAAATAAATGTATTCGCTCATGCTCATAAGTCAGTCGTGGACGTTCTATGAGTCTACAGAGCCTCCATGACCAGGTGTCTCGCATGGACGTATGCTAGAAAATATGACATCACGACTACGTGTGTCTCGCTAGGACATATGCTGAAATCATGGCTGCTCATACTCGCTCGTGAGTCAACTATGAATGTTTCATGAGGCTTTCGAGCCTCTGTGACCAGAAGTATCTCGCGGGGATGTATGCTAGGAATCATATCATCACGACCTGCAGTGTCTTACGGGGATGTATGTTAGAAATCGTGGCTATCAGTGCTTTGAAGACCAAGGGCCG